>OV121115.1:35383965-35676465 GCA_921293315.2 Nemurella pictetii | reverse complement strand
CAGCAGATCAAGGTGGTGTCGCAGCTGCTCAGGAAGGTATGAACTGGAATGCAGCACCCTGAAACCTTCCCAGCGTGAGCATCAGCACGTGTCGTTCTATGCCGACTGGAACCCACACCTCCCCGCACCGCCTCCAGTTACTTTGTTTGTTTCTTATCCCGCAGAGAGACTTGGATTACACGCAGATGCTTTCAATATTTTTTTGAGGATTCATTCAGGCACAATGAAAAAACTGGCATTTTTTTAGTATAGCTGTAGTTTGATTGCGATGTGGTATACTTAGTATCAAGGCTAAAAATGAAACACGCAAAATATCTTTCTCGTTGGATGGTTTTTGCATGTGTTTTTTGTTAATGTGTAGTTTCATTTGTAAGGCAGCAAGATATTCAGGAGTATCACAGGTGGCTGTGTGGATTCCGTGCCGAGCCGTGCCGTGTTTCAGGCGAAGGAGGCTGGCTACTTGATGCCGGCCTACGGCCACGGCATGCAGGACGAACAGTTTGAAGGCGCGACGGTGATCGAGCCGCGCAAGGGCTACTACGCAGACCCCATCGCCACCCTGGACTTCAGCTCGCTGTACCCCAGCATCATGATGGCCCACAACCTCTGCTACACGACGCTGCTGGCGCCCAGCACCAAGGACAAGCAGGGGTAGCGCTCTCTGCTCTCTCAGCCTCACAACGCCTATAATAGCCCCAAGAGACACTAACAAAACCAACCTGTCCGCAGCTCCCTTACAGGACTTGGCTGTTTCAAAGGCCAGCCACTAAACTAATGCTAATCCTAGAGTAAAGTCTTCAAAATAACTATTAAAACGGCTCATTAAAAGTAAGGCTACCAAACTGAAGCTTTTCCGACGTTTTGCAGAGCTGTGCTGCCTGATTTATCAACGGTCTAATAACCTACTCCTAGAGACGTCACATAACTCGATTGCATTTAGGACAGCCTGTTAGGTTCCATGTTTAGCTGTAAAGAGGGCGTGGGTTGATGTTTCGACCACGTAGGCTGTGCTAAACTTGCGGGTAGAATGGCCAGGGTTGCTTGATCAGCCGTGATGCTAACTGCCCGGCGCGGTGGCTGTGTCCAGGCTGAGCGCGGAGCAGTACGTGAAGACGCCGTCGGGAAACTTCTTTGTGTCGGCCGACGTGCGCAAGGGCCTGCTGCCGCAGATCCTCGAGAGTCTGCTGGGCGCTCGGAAGCGCGCCAAGGAGGAGCTCAAGAACGAGAAGGACCCGTTCCGGCAGAAGGTCTTGGACGGCCGCCAGCTGGCCTTGAAGATCAGCGCCAACTCGGTGTACGGCTTCACGGGCGCCCAGGTCGGCAAGCTGCCGTGCCTCGAGATCTCGGGGGTGAGTCTTCGGGGGAGCGTGGGGGGCGCCGCGTGGGGACGACGCCATGCCAACGTTGACGGAACTATAACGCTGTGCTTCTCCACAGAGCGTCACTGCCTACGGCCGGGCGATGATCGAGCAGACCAAGCAGGAAGTGGAGCAACGGTACAGCGTTGCCAACGGATACGAGCATGACGCCATGGTGAGTTCCCAGTCTCTAGTCACCTGTCCAAGCCCCAAACTCGTAGGAACCACCGAGCTGTTTCTTTCATCCACAACTTCCCCAGTCCCGTGGTTCCTGTCCTGTGGTTGGCTGGCAGGTGATATAACGGATGCTGTGGTTGGCTGGCAGGTGATATAACGGATGCTGTGGTTGGCTGGCAGGTGATATAACGGATGCTGTGGTTGGCTGGCAGGTGATCTACGGAGACACGGACTCGGTGATGATAAAGTTCGGGGCCAGCGAGTTGTCGGCGGTGATGGCGTTGGGCCGGGAGGCGGCCGAATACGTGAGCACGAAGTTCGTCAGCCCCATCAAGCTGGAGTTCGAGAAGGTGAGTCTCCCCCGCCGCCAGCCCTTCTCACCTTCGCCACACCAACATCTTTGTTAGGAATCATTCATGATGCTCTCCTCCCGTTAAAGAAGCTGTTTTCATTACCGAAATGTTGAAATGGCGTGTGGAAATGGTAATCAATCAATTCTAGTGTGAATATTGTGTGCATTTTAAGATCTGATAAACCATTAGAAACATGATAGCTCAGCTTAAAACATGGCTAAAGACTAATATATATATTTGGATCTGTGGAAATACCAACTGGTGAGGTAAAGAATCTTCAAAGTCCTTGGACACTGATGAAGAAAGTACATGATAAAGAAATATTGCTGGTGGGGATTGACATTGTGCCAGCTAGGCGGCTTGTCTTAGAAATAAAGCACCACCGCCACCTAGGCCAGGTTTTCTACCAGCGCTTTATCACCCGATGTCCTACATTCTCGAGCCCGGTGAGATTGTCAAGTGTTGGGTAGCTGTTTGTAGCGGGACCCTTGTGAGGAGTGGTGCGGGATGGGGAGGTGACGTTGGCGCTGTGCAGGTCTACTTCCCCTACCTGCTGATCAACAAGAAGCGCTACGCCGGGCTCTACTGGACCCGTCCCGACAAGTACGACAAGATGGACTGCAAGGGCATCGAGACGGTCCGACGGGACAACTGCCCTCTGGTGGTCAACGTCATGAACACCTGCCTGCAGAAGCTGCTCATCGACCGGTCAGTCTTCAGCCTCGTTGTGTCTCAACCTGTCTCTGATTAATAACTTAATTAGCACTTAAAATTCAAGATTTTTTATCAACAGCTTTTAGATGGCAAAGCACGGTTTTTGTTGGAGCTATTTCGAAATGTAATGCTGGCAGTCGATATATCCAGTCCATACCTACGCTATTTCTGTAGTGTAGAGATGTTCACTGAACCATGAGGGACGTGATGGTAAAATGACCGGACTCAGCAGTAACGTAGGCCTGCGTGTGGATGGGAAGGGTGATGCCCGCGTTGCTTGCTGCAGGGATCCCACCGGGGCGCTGGAGTACGCCAAGCAGACCATCTCCGACTTGCTCTGCAATCGCGTCGACATCTCCCAGCTGGTGGTCACCAAGGAGCTGTCCAAGGTACCGCCTCCGGCTTTCCCAGCGTCGATATCTCCACACTGCCTTCCTGCCAATAGACCTGCCGTTGTTGAAATGCTCACTTTTGCGGCAGCAACAGCGGAGCCAACCTACGGCAAACGGTGCTCAAGTTTGTCTGCGTGTTTGTGCAGGTGGTGTACGCGAACAAGCAGGCGCATGTGGAGCTGGCGGCCAAGATGAAGAAGCGAGACCCCGGCACGGCCCCCAAGATCGGGGACCGCGTGCCCTACATCATTGTTGCGGCGGCTAAGAACACGCCCGCCTATCTCAAGGCCGAGGTAACGCTGCCTTCCACGCTGCCTTCCACGCTGCCTTCCACGCTGCCTCCCGCGCTGCCTTCCACGCTGCCTTCCACGCTGCCTTCCACGCTGCCTTCCACGCTGCCTTCCACGCTGCCTCCCACGCTGCCTCCCACGCTGCCTTCCACGCTGCCTTCCACGCTGCCTCCCACGCTGCCTTCCACGCTGCCTTCCACGCTGCCTTCCACGCTGCCTTCCACGCTGCCTTCCACGCTGCCTTCCACGCTGGCTTCCACGCTGACTTCCACGCTGCCCTCCACGCTGCCTTCCACGCTGGCTTCCACGCTGCCTTCCATGCTGCCTCCCACGCTGCCTTCCACGCTGCCTTCCACGCTGCCTTCCACGCTGCCCTGTGACCACATCATGTCATCGATAGGCGTTGCAAGCCAAGCTAGTCGACGGAATCTAACTGTTTGCGCTCTACAGGCCAAACAATGTTGATGGCAATTTCAGAAAACCTTCATTTTCTCTCAACTTAGACCCTGCACTAATTTAAGCTCATTCCGTTGACAATTTTCCTTAAATGTTTTTTTCTTCTAAACTTTTCAGTTTCCTAAATTACGTTTCTCAACCTCGAAGCCATACTGTTCTTATACTAGGGCTTTGCGGGTACCCATATTGTTGTGTTGTGGATGAGTGTAAATATTAAGCTGATGAACACGATTATATGGGTGTTTTCGAAGCCCTGGTCATCAAACAACCGACGGACGGAGAAGACTGGTTAAACTGAGAGCTGTAAGTGAAGAAGATTAGACCGAGCTAATTTCCTCGACATACAGACGATGTTGGAAGCACAATGTTTCTCCGCAGTAAACTCTCGCGATGGATGGATGTGAGACAAGTTGCGTAGCGGTGTGTTGTTGGCGTGCGCAGGACCCGATCTACGTGCTGGAGAACAACGTGCCCATCGACTCGACCTACTACCTGGAGAACCAGCTGTCGCAGCCGCTGCTGCGCATCTTCGAGCCGATCCTCGGCGAGCGTGCTCAGTCGCTGCTGCTCAAGGGCGAGCACACGCGCACAAAGACGATGGTGACGTCGCGCGTCGGCGCACTGGCCGCCTTCACACAGCGCAGGGAGACCTGCCTCGGCTGCAAGGCCGTCTTGCCGGTGGGTGTAGCTTCACACTAGCGCTGCCCTCACCACCTTGTCCATCAGACTTATCCTTCAAGAAGTCCATCCATCAATCAACAAGGCTCCAGAGCTGGTGCTTGAATTTGTTTGGTGGGAAAAAACAGGAAAAACTTTCAAAGAGCAACATAAAAATATTGTTTTGAAGAGTTGTTCTTAAGATGCAACATTGACGTTTTGACAGAGTCTTGATGTAAAAAGTCTGAGCGTGTCTGATTGCGTTGTCTCACGGCATGGTGCAGGCTGGGAGCTCCATCGCGCTGTGCCACCACTGCGAGAGCAAGCAGGTTCTGATCTACCAGAAGGAGCTGTCCAAGCAGCAGCTGCTGGAGGAGCGCTTCTGCCGTCTGTGGACCCAGTGCCAGACCTGCCAGGGCTCGCTGCACGAAGAAGTCCTCTGCACCAGGTGGGTCCCTGGCTGCGGCTTGGCCTTGACATGCAAGATGTTCCCGTTCAGTTCTGTTTCTTTGATCGCTGCTTCTTCATTCTAGCCGGGATTGTCCCATCTTCTATATGCGGAAGAAAGTGCAGCTGGATCTGGTGACGCAAGACAAGACGCTGTCTCGCTTTGGAGATCCGAGCTGGTGAAGATTCTGCGCTCACTCGTGAACTTGCCTTGGCTTGTTCAAGTGACGACAGTGACCAACACAACAAGGAAAGAGCAACTGCGTTTTTTTACATGACTTTTACCAGTGATGATTGGCGTGAGAGCCTTTAAAGACATTTTGATGTTTTTGAAAGCAGAGAAAAACAGAAAAATGGAAGACTGTGTTTTGAATGGACTGTTTATAAGTTATATGTCATTTTTAATCAAGTGTACTATTATGATCTTTTTTGGATACCAATGATTGTGTTACTTTCTTTGATAATTTCTAGTCTGCAATCGAGTCGTTGGCGCTGTTTCCCGCGTCCAACCTCCCATTCCCCTCCACTTCCTCCTCCCCATTAAATCGTGATCCGTGAGGTTGGGTTGGGATGATGTTGGGTTGTTGCGTGTTATTGCGCGATGTTGTGGCAGTGTGAATTCCAATCGCTTGCATCTCTGTTCTGCTGCAACAGTTTCGGATAAAAGCCTGCAATCGCTGGTATAGATCAAAGCTGGCACCAAAGCTAGATTTCTTTTTGTGAAATGTACAGGTAATTCTGATCACTAACCTAAAAGAGCAACATGTGTCACATTCCATAATAACATTGACATTGAATTCATTGAGTTCCAAATTCAATGATAACATATTTTTCAAAAAATTCTCTTCTGGCTAATAAATTTTATATGATTTTTTAAACAGTTAAATTGATTTTAGTAGTGGCTTATCTGGTATTCAAAGACCTAAGTACCTCCAACAATTATGTCGAATTCAATGACTGCGGAGGGAAAAAAATATCAGCTCAAATAATGGCTCAATTCACTCTAATTATTTCCCAAAAGAAACACCTACATCAAATTCAAATAGAATTTACTGAAACTTACAGGTTTTCAGCTAGTCCTCATTTGTGACAAGTGTTCAAAATGGGTATTGATACAAAATCGGTGAAGATATTCGAGGCAGACGCGTTTGCTCAGCTGACCCGAGGTGCCCGCCTCTTCCGACGTTCACGCACAAACGATGATTCGGGTGAGAAACCAACTTGAGTTTTCTGAGTTTTTCGGGTGGAAAGACCAAGTATAGGATGACCAGGATGACACAATCTCTGACTATTTGATCAAGTTTGCATTAACATGATGACACATTTTCAGCCTCAAGCCCTGAAAAGCAGCCGAGAAACACGGCAACACCGAATCGAGACCTGACGCCAGCCAAGACAAAATATGCCTCGTCCAGCGACTGCGATGTAACTGCAGTTATCAACAAAACAGATGAGCTGATTATCTCCAGCTCACAAGAAATTCCCAAAGAACTGAATAAAACAGCAAACTTCATCGATCGGCGGATTGTGACGGACTCTGCGACCGGCGACAGTATCGTAGAGCAAGGGAGCAGCAGCGGGGTTTCTGCCGAGGCCTTGGGAAGCGGGACAGCCGACGGCGGCAACGAGAAGCGCGGCTGTCTGACTTGCGACGAGCGTTTCGAGGATGTCGCTGCGCAGCGACGGCACTACCAGCTGGACTGGCATCGCTGCAACCTGCACCGCGCACTGCGATCGCGTTCACCCGTCACCGAGGAGCAATTCGCCGAGCTCGTAGGTAAAAACCTTGCCAATCCGGCAACCTACACAGCCTGCATTTGCTATGCACTTGCAGCCGTTAGCATTTCATTCAGTTCGAAGGTTTAGGAATTGGTAATAGACTGGTCTAACAATACAAGGCTAGTGGAACTAATTCTCTATTGTTCATTGGGGGTTCAATCTGATGGAATATCAATAGCAATCTGTGACAAATACCCATGGATTGCAAGCCGGGATTGCGATGTGACGGACTAACTTTGGCTTGCAATGGGACAGACGCTGACGACATGTCGAGCATCTCTGGCTCGGAGTCGGATTGGGAGGAGTCTGAGAGCGAGGCGGAGGGGGCGGCGGGGGCGGAGTCTTCGGACGGCGCCGAGCCGGGGGCGGGGCCGGGACCAGACCGGCACGTCCACGTGTTCTTCGAGAACGCTCAGCAGCAAGTCTTCTCGCTGCATCGCTGTCTGCTGCAAGCCAAGAAGGTCGGCCGCCAACAACCAAGCCGATATCGGTCGACAAACCAGGACACTTGCCAACGATGCATTCTAGACCATTCAAAAATGTCCAGTCTTTGTGGCAGTGAATTTATTCATCAATAAATTCCCTTCCGTACAGGATCTCTTGCCATCCAACGGATTCTACCCATCTCTCGGCATCTTTGTCGATTTAATCCGATGGCAGCCCACGGTGGCTCAGCTAACGGACAGGACTCTTGTCGTTGGTATTCATAGAAAATTTCATGAAAGATATTCCATCTCTCTGCATCTTCCCACCACCTTTCCTTGTTCACCTGTTCTACATCTCTCTTCCCCTGGCGGACCCATTTCTCCCGATCCTCTTTTTTCATATTGATCAAAAGAATAAATATAAAACAAAGAAAACAAATTTAAACATACATTTTATAATAAAATAGACTTTTTAAAAAATATTTCAAGAGGATGTGAAATATTTCATGTAGAAACTTTCAAGATAGAAATATTTCACACTTGGATCACTGGTTGTTGGGCTGGTAGAGGTGCGTGGAAGATGGTGTAGTGTTGGTTGCGTGACGATGCGTTTGTTGGCTGCAGGAATCTCCGACCGAGGAGCAGCTGGTTGCGTCGTGCCGCGCTCTTGCCACAAACACGCGCTGGGCCATCATCCTGGCTGGCGGCGGACATTTTGCAGCAGCCATCTTCCACGGTAATCATCATCTTCATGCAGCCATTCATGGAATCATACGAACATGTCCAGCCCTTGTGCTAAGTTCCGTGCTAACCGATCTTTCACGTGAAGCAAGGCCTGGCCGAAGCCTCACGCCAAAACATTACATTTTTGCCAAGCGACAGCTGGGCGAAGGCTGGAAAAATAGTGGCTGATTCGCACGCGGTTCGATTATGGCTCTATCAATGTTCGGTTATCTGGCACCAATATTGCCACGGTATCTCCGTTCAACGCTGCAAACTTCAGTTGATTTAAGCTTTATTACTTTTGAGTTCATGACCCAGACGTTTTCATGTTCGGCCGATGTTGAGGAAGAGGCAAGAGCAGGGTTTTCAACATAACCATAATCTCTCGACCGAAGTGTTGTGGATTGTGGGATGTGCACTAGCCTAACTTCTACGGAAGCGGTAACGCCGCCTTCTCGTGTCCGTTCGCATAACTTGGAACGGACATCACGAAGGCGGTTTCATGCGCGAGCCTTCGCCCATAGCAACAAAAGTCAAACCGGCGCAACATCTTTTAAACCTCGCCCATGCCTTGCTCACGACTTTGCTTGAAAAGGAATCTGGGCTTGTGATTGGTTGAAAGCGGCGCGAGGTCTAGCCCAACCTTAGCTTCGCCTAGCACTAAACGTAGCATTGCGGTTAGGTACCTGGTCTGGTTGGAGAAGTGGCCGGTTGGCGGGGAACTGACGGGTGCTTGTTGTGTGCAGCCGGCAACGTGCAAGTGCACAAGACGTTCCACACGTACACGGTGCGCAGGGGCCAGGGCACGGCGCAGGGGCTGCGCGACGCCCGGGGCAGCGCGCCCAAGAGCGCTGGCGCCGCCTTGCGCAGGCGGAACGAGCTCACGCTGGCGCAGGTACTTACTTCACACACCAAACACCGACTTCATCTGCCCACCGCTGCAAGGAATGCCTTGTTGCATGCTACTCGGATCAAGCCGCTGGCTTGGTGTTCAAAGAACTTACAAAATGGTTATTATTTATTATTACCAATGAACACTCTCAGTAACTTTGCTCAGTAAATTTTCCTTGATGTCTGGGACTGAATTTGTAGTACCAACAGAACTGTGATAAGATCTTTACACATCTTGTCACAGATGCTTGTCATTCTGTTCACTGCAATAACTGAACGTAATAACATAAGCGAGAGCACGAGACGAACAGGCGAGTGATACGTGAGGTTAGATACCGTGAGCGGATGTCGTATATTGGGGGTGCGTTCTCCCCTAGCACACTGGGATCAGTGAGCGGTCGTGAGCGGATACGTAGCAGGAAGCAGAAGGTGAAAGTAGCGAGAGGTGGCGGGAGTTTCTAACACTCGGGCATCCTGACAAACAAAACTGTCCTCAGTTTCGAAAATGGTACATACATGTGGTATTATAGAATTAAACAAGTAACAAGGTAAAAAAATTTTAAAGTTAACAGACGAAGTCGTTGAGGTGAGTGGGCCGTTTTGTCGCCCGTTTCGGTCGTTCCTCAATAATTTCTTCTTCATTGCTGTCCTCTTCTGAAGTTTCTTCATCAAGATTTTCAGGAGTCTTCCACCCTTTTAGTTGACTACCGTGGGCGGTGGTTGCGTAGAATCTTCCATTTTCCGATTCTTCGAGTTGCGATACACGGTAAGTATCAGCGGAGAGTACTTCTGTGACGATCAGCGGACCTCTGTATTTGGCTTGCGTTTTCGTTGGTTTGCCTGTATGACTTGGGGCTCTGAGCATAAAGACAACTTCTCCTACTTCATAGGTTGGTCCAATCGTTCGCTTTTTGTCGAATTGTCTTCGCATAACCTCTTGTTGTTCGACTATTCGGTTGTGTACATCTTCTTGTAGTCGTTGTGGTTCACACCAGGGGTCGTTGTTCTGTCCAGCGGTTAGGCGTAGAGCACCGTCATTGAACCTGGGTACATAGCCGTGGAGTGTTTCGAAAGGGGTTTTGCCAGTTGTCTTGTTACGCGTGTTGTTGAGTTGGCAGGCAATGTCGTCCAAGTGAGTGTCCCAATCACGATGATCTGGATCTTCAATAGCGATAGCAATTAGTGGTGTAAGAGTCCTATTAACACGTTCGACTTGACCATTCGCTTGAGGGTGTCGTGGTGAGTTGAGTACATGTTGTACCCCGTTATCCAAACAAAATTTAGTGAACGCATGTGCTGTGAATCCCGTGCCACGATCAGAAATGATCCGTTCCGGAATTCCCCAAGTTTGTATCATTTTCTTCATGGCTTCAATGATTTCGCAGCTGTTAGTCGTTTTGGCCGGCATGAGTTGCACGAACTTCGTTAAGCTGTCAACGATGACTAGTAGGTGCTGACACTTTCGCTTGCTTTTTACAAATGGCCCAAGGTGGTCCAGGTGAACCGTTTCAAATGGTCTGCGTCCAGGTGGAATGGGATGAAGAAAATTGCGTCTCTTTCCTGATGGTTTTTTGTTGACAAGGCATTCCATACATGCGTGAATATGTTGTTTGACATATCTCTTCATTCGGGGGAACCAATAATTTTGACGGATTAGGTCCATGGTTCTATCTAATCCAAAATGTCCCATTAGATCATGGAATTTTACAACAATGCTTTTTCGCATGGAGCGAGGGATAACAAATAGTGTCTTGTCGTCGAGTTGCTTGCATAGCCTGTTGTCGATTAGTGAGAACGAATTAACTCGATGCTTGTCTTCGAATGATTTTTCATCGTCTGGTGTTTTCACAATTTTAATTAGCTTTTGAAGTTCAGGATCGGTGGCTTGAATGATTAGTACTTGATCTTCCAGTGAGACGGTTGTGTACATGTACAGTCTGGTATCAAGGATTTCTGCCATGGTATCTGAAGAATCTTCGACAGGAGCTCGGCTTAGTGCATCTACGTGAGGCATCTTCGTTCCAGGTCGGTGTTTTATCGCTTCAATATTGTATTCCTGAATAAGTACTGCCCATCGTGCTATCTGTGGGTTTTTAGTTTTGTTGGTGTTCAAATAAACAAGTGCTTGGCAATCAGTAATAATCGTGAATGGAATCCCAATGATGAATTGTCGTAGTCTGTCGAGTGTCCAGACTATAGCAGCTAGTTCGAGTTTGCTCGAGTGATAGTTTCTTTCAGTCTCGGATGTTCGTTTACTCACACAATAAACTAAGCGAAATATTTTGTTTTCATCTTCTTGGAAAAGCATTCCTGCTAGACCTTCGGCACTGGCGTCAGTGTGAATTTCTGTTCGGGCCTTGGGGTTGTAGAGTTGAAGGACAGGTGGCGTCGTTAGTTCATCTCTCAATTTTTGAAATGCGCTGTGTTGGTTGGCGTCCCATTTGAAGGAAACATTTTTTCGGGTAAGCTCGGTTAGTGGTTCAGCTTTCTTGGCAAATTGCGTTATAAAACGTCGGAAAAATCCAGTGAGGCCAAGGAATCTTCGTACATCGTGTACGTTTACTGGTGTAGCGAACTCTTGAATAGCTCTCATCTTCAGTGGACCAGGCGAAAGTTGACCTTGACGTATATGGAAGCCTAGGAAGTTGACCTCCTTCTTGCCAAATTCACATTTGGAAATCTTCAGGGTGAGTTTAGCTTTTCGTAATGCTTCTAAAACTAGTCTCAGTTTTTCTAGCATTTCTGACCAATCCGTGGCGGCGATAAGAATGTCATCAAGGTAGTTTAACACTACTGTGTTACGCAGATTTCCTAGTGTTTTATTCATAAGGCGCTGAAATACTGAAGGTCCATTGGCTAAACCAAAAATTAGGCGCTCAAACTGCCCTGTGGTGTCTGGGGTGATAAAGGCGGTCTTGGCCTTTGCTTCAGGCGTTAAACGGACTTGCAGATACCCATGAGCGAGGTCTAAAACCGTAAATATGTTTGCATGAGCGAGTTGTTCGAGTTGAGTATCTATTTGCGGCAATGGGAATTTTTCTTTCTTGGTCTGGGAGTTCAGTCGTCGGAAGTCGACTACTAAACGTTTCTCTCCTGTCTTCTTACCCACAAGGAGCACTGGGCTCGCGTAAGCTGACGTCGTCTCGGTTACTATACCGTGTTGTTTCCATCCTGCGACGATGTCTGCAATCTCCTGTCGCTCCTGCGCATTGGTGCGGTACGGGCGCGAAGTAACCGGTCTCGCATCAGGTGTCTCTTGGATGTCCATCTCGAGTAGATCCGTGCAGCCGAGTTCAGCCATGTTTGTCGCGAAGCAGTCGCGGTATTCCAGGATCAGATTGTGTAGCTTGGTGGCATCCGTGGGCGGCGTACTAGGGTCTACATTAATACATTGTAGCGGAATGTCGGACATGGTGGTCATTGCTTCGTATGTGATGCTTTTTGGTCGTGCAAGGCATCGTCCTTTCTCAATTGCAACGTCATGTGCAGTGTCGTTAATGACAGGTACTGTGTATTCATCGGAGTTGTTCGTAGTGCATTTGACAAAGCTAATCGTATGTTTAGCAAGTATCGTGTGATTGTCTGCTGTGAGTTTAGGTGTTTGCTGATTATCGATACTCATCTGAGCGAACGGATGCTGGTCGCTGGTTGTGATGGTCAGGCGATCGTGAAGCTTGAAGTACGCAACATGGGGTTGCTCGAGGAAACTGCGGCCAATCAGGAGAGGTGTGGCCTGCGCAGTGTCCGGGACGATAAGGAGCGCAACGTTCCCCGTCACTCCATCAACTTCGATGTCGGTCATGATCTGCCCAATAGGTTGGACGGTCGCCTTCGTGGTGTCGCCAAAGCCGTACAGTTGACAGTCGGTCGGGTCAACGGGAAGTCCGCACTCGATTGCTGCTGTTGTCTGGATCGTGCACGAGGAACTACCACAATCTACTAGTCCTGTAAATTTGAAGCGGTTAGAAACAAGAATTGTCTTTAAGTACTTTTGTACTGTATGTTCGGGGAGCTGTGTGTTGATGTTGTACTGCCTTGCCGGTGCACTGTTCGGGCGTTGTGGACGTGGAGGTGGTCCCGGTTGTGTCGGGCAGTGGCGTTGTGTATGCCCATCCTTTTGGCACTTCAAGCAGTGGCGTAGTCTTTGTTCAAGAGGGCAGTCGCGCGAAATGTGCCCATAGCGGTTACAGTTGAAACACAGTTGTTCGCCATTGCTGTTGACGAGAGACGGCTTTTCGTTTGGTTTCATCGGTGCATTTGTGCGTTGCTGCGTCGTCTGCTGCGTCGTCTGCTGCACAGGTTGCTGCATCGGTCGCTGCATCGGTTGCTGCATCGTTTGCTGGTTCTGGCGTTGCAATGGAGGCGGAAGAAAACACTGGGTTGCTGGTAGTCGCTGCTGTTGTTCGGGTTGCAGTCGGCCGTTGTAGCTTGGAGGTGCACGAGAGTTGTTGTGATATCTTTGCGATCGTTCACGTTCCAGTTCGTCGAATTCGCGAAGGTCAACAAACAAATCGTCGAGTGAATCGTGGTTCTTCGCTACCAACTGATTGTAAAGGGCTCTGGAGTACAGTCCTAGCAGGATTTGCTTCTTAGTATCCTTAAACGGTACCTTCAGTTGATCACACATCAATGCCATTTCTTGGAAGAACACGTTAACTGGTTCGTTGTGCCCTTGTCGTCGCGACATAAGTTTTGCCATCAGTTCAGTGTGGCTCGCTTCACCCACGAAAGATCGTTTGAAACTGGTCTTGAAATCTATCCATGTGTTCAGTTCATCATTGCGACTGAGTCGTGTATACCAATGAGCTGCCGCGTCGGTCAAATGGGATCGGGCAGATTCAAGCATGAATGAGTCTGGCCACTGGTGGATTTTTGCTACGCTTTCAATAGCACGGAGCCACTGTGATGCTTGGACACCGGAACTTGTTCCACTAAAGTTTGTCAGTGTCTTATTGAGATCTGGCATGATTTGATACTCAATGGGTGGAGTTGCTTGTGCAGTTGGATTATCAGTCAATTTCGTAATCAGTTTCGTAAAATTCTCCTGCATAACGCGATTTTCGGCGTCGCGTTGTTGTGCCGATTGCTGTTGCGCCACCAACAAGGCCATGAGGCGGTCCTCCATTGACACGGTTTCACTGTTAACACTCGAGTTGTTCGTAATGTCGTCGATGTTTAAGGCCTCGTAGCCACTGATAAACGTCCCGTCTTCACCAAACATCGCATGATTCAAGTTCACAGGCACACATCAAATACGCACACGAAACAAAACACAAAACACAATCGAAACACGAGGTCATGGACGGCGGCGAAAAAAACACGAGTTATTCACATATCCCACTTCTGAATGTTATAGTCTTTGAGCGGGAACAGGTTAACACATTAATAGACAAGTATCGTTGGTCGATGGCACGTTTTAATTAAGATAACGAGAGATTGTACATGAACGTAATAACATAAGCGAGAGCACGAGACGAACAGGCGAGTGATACGTGAGGTTAGATACCGTGAGCGGATGTCGTATATTGGGGGTGCGTTCTCCCCTAGCACACTGGGATCAGTGAGCGGTCGTGAGCGGATACGTAGCAGGAAGCAGAAGGTGAAAGTAGCGAGAGGTGGCGGGAGTTTCTAACACACATAAAAAAGTCGACACCGACACTGCATTGTTTGACAGAGTGTTTCTCCGGTTCTGCTGTGTGCGAGCTTGACGCCTGGCGTTGCGTTGCAGGACGTAGGGGCCGTGCTGGCGTCGTGGCGTACGGAACTGTCGCGCTGCTCGCTGCTGTTTGTGCGCGCCGGCAGTGGACAGCGCGCGGCGCTGGGGTCGGCGCTGGCATCGCGAGACCCCCGCCGGCGCTCCCTGCCCTTCCCCACGCGCCGGGCTACCCTGGCCGAGTGCCAACGCGCATACGACCTCCTGGCCGCCGCAATCAAGCACGGTGAGCGACACGCTACTTTACGTTACTTTACATTACATTACGTTACGTTACGTTCAGCTGCCTAGTTGCAGGCAAGACTTAAATGTGGGCGACTGGCCATGCTTTGCACTTGTATTTTCTATTATTGGCTGTAGAATGTTGACTTAGGAGGAGTTTTGCTCACAAAACTGGGCCGACGGTGAATGCAAACTATCTTTTGGTTGAATTATTGGTAGATTTATTTGCCTCTGCAAGAGTTTCAGCATTAATCCCTAACGCTAGTAGCGAACAAGATTCTGTACTCATCAACCATGTAGAGATCCACCTGCAATGCAGCGTGTTAACCTTATCAGAAATGTAGATGAGACCCGTGTGACGGATGCAGAATTGATCTGACAAGCTTTCTCTAGCGCTTGCAGCGAGCCTGCGTTGCCTCCCTGCGCCGGGAAGCGCTGGCAGCGAGCCTGCGTGCCTCCCTGCGCCGGAAGCGCTGGCAGCGAGCCTGCGTTGCCTCCCTGCGCCGGGAAGCACTGGCAGCGAGCCTGCGTGCCTCCCTGCGCCGGAAGCGCTGGCAGCAAGCTTGCGTTGCCTCCCTGCGCCAGGAAGCGCTGGCAGCGAGCCTGCGTAAAACAGGTGCTTTGTTGCAGGTTCGGCGGCGGCGCTGCGTGCCTCCCTGCGCCGACCGGACCCTGCGCCGGCCAGCGCTGACAGCAAGCCTGCGCCGGTGCGGGGGCTCTGCCGTGACGCCTCCAGGGAGCCCCGCCCCCGGCCGACGCCCGGGCAGCCGGGCTCCTCCCCCGACGACGACGAAGACGCAACAACGACGTCAGGTAGCTCCAGCCACACGCCTCAACAGCCCTACAGCGTTTCCTGTACTAACTTGCAGGGGCGGAACAACGATTCACGGGCCCGCCCGCAGATTTGGCTGAGAGGCCCCCCCCCCCCCACTAAATTCACGGAATTTTTATATTTTTTGAAAGTTTCATCAATGCAATCGCGTAGTCTTACCTTAAAATTGTTTTTTCCGCACCTTCATCTCTGCAAATCGATCGATCAGCAACTCGACATCCATTTTCTTTGCCCTGTCAGCTTGGATACTGAGGGTAGCCAACCCTGACAGGCAAAGTTGTCCCATCGAGGTTCTAATATAGTTTTTGACGACCGCACTCCACTTGCCACAGACACTGGCAATGTTAGGAACAATATCAGAGCCGTGAACACATCTACGTAGCTCGATGTCAAGGCCGTGTAGTCCACTAAAACAAGGCTGGCTAATTCGCGAACAGTTCGGACACTGCGAATTTCGGAAATCATTGTGTTCCGAAAGGTAAGAAGCTGAAGTGGGAATCCTTCCGGCAGAATCAACTTGTTCACATCAAGCTCTCTTGCAAACTGACTAAATATTGGAGCAGAAATGCTTTGTATTCAATAGCAATGGTTACATGGCACATGTCATGGATATGCTTATGCTAGACTTTTATGTTCAAATGAGATGTTTAGTGTTCTAGGAATATGGATTAGTAAACTCAAATTCTACTTGCAGCCTAGCGTGAGACAGGAAACATAAAAACTAATCGCAGAAAAGAATTGTCGCGATTTTGCATTTATGCAATATGATATCGAACGAAAAATATGAGACGGGCGACGGGCCCCCCGTGGCTGAGGTTGGGCCTGGGCCCGCCCGCAGTCGCGGGCCCTGTGGGCGCCTAGTTCCGCCCCTGCTAACTTGCCTCATCGCAAACACATTAGGGACATTGCTTGCATTGCTTTGAATGTAAAACAAAACACAAGGGACTGTCATGATTTCTAATCTGTTGTCTTTATTTTAACATGGCGCGATCATAAGACTTGATTTGAATAAATATCTAATTGGGAATTATTTATCACTTCTATCTATTATGTCTGCTTGTTAGCATCGGTTAAACCTGTGTTGTTTGCGTGGTTTGCGTTGTTTGCGCAGGCGAGGAGCTGTCGATGCAGACGGAGCTGGTGGACCTGGGAGAGCTGCGCGAGTTCGAGAGCACCAAGCGCCGGCCGCGGCGGCCGCGCAGGGGACGTCGGCCCGGCAAGCCAGCGCCAGCCAGCGCCCAGCCAGCGCCCGACGCTGCCCCCGACGCCCACGGCAAGCACGGTAAGCAGGCCTCCCTGTCGTGGGGCTGCTGCACGGCTACAAGCCATTGTAGCTTATCATCATTCATCATTCATCACTTACTAAGCCACTATTACTTGTTCTCACCTAAATAGCTTACATGGCTTGCTTCCTAAAGCTGAACATTGAATAAATCTAATACTTAACTTATGCTGAAAGAAAATACCTTGAAAATAATGAAACTGGAGTCTCAGTGTGCATGGATAACTGCGGGAGATACAAAAAGAAGATTAACGGAAAGTAGTGCAAGACACAGGACGATATAGTCAGATGTTGTTACCATAGCAAGCCTTGGCTGCCATCACCAACAACTGAATCGAGTCTGATTATTAGAAACGAAATATCAATTCCAAAATTTACATCCGTACCGTGGATGTACATTTACATCCATGGAGCCCAACAACTCAAATAAACTTAATATCAATTCCACAGTTGGTTGTCCGTATAGCACAATTGGTTAGTGCAGTGTCCCGGACAGACAAAGACCCGGATTCGAATCCCGGTACGGATGTAAATCTTGAAATTGATATTTCGTTTCTAATAATCATCATCTACCGTCCATGCAACGAGTATTTGCATTTAGGATTAAATTCACACTAATGAATCGAGTCTCGTCCTGTCTTGCAGCCACATGGCTGTGGATCACCATGTGGCTTTGACCGACTAAATAAGTCGTAACATTTCACGGGGGAGATCATTGCTTGGAGAGCAATCACAGGGTTAGGACCCTGAGAGGGGGATTGCATAGCAGACAATCGAGGGAATCGGGTCTAGGAAGGAAATAGAGATGTAGGCAGAGACACTTCACGTACTATGTGATTAATAGGATTTAATAAACCAGCTTGTATTTTACGTTAACCCAAAAGTCTTGTGCAGTCATCCTGTATGATAGTGTGTTCCTGTATTCTCGCTACAGTATAGCCTGTAAGAATTGTCGCTAGCAACGGCAGGCTTCCTTGCCCTGCGGCGTGAATGCTGACTTGTGCGTCTGCCCCAGCGACTGCAGCCGCCGTCCAGGCCGACGAGGAAGCGGCCGAGGAGGCGGGAGCCCGGGCGGAGGCAGAAACGGCAGCGCGCACGGAGAAGCGTGCGGCGGCGCGGCGGCAGCGCAGGGAGCGGCTGCAGGAGAAGCGCAGGGAGGACCAGCGCCTGCGCGACGAGGAGGACCAACGCCAGCGCTACCTGCTGCTCTCCGACCGGGAAAAGGTTGGCACTCGGATCGGCTGCTTCCATTAACAAGCGTCCATTAGATGCGGGAGCGACGGCAAACATCGCACCAGGCGGGAGAATATAGGAATCGCACGGCAACATTGGGAGCAAAGCGCTGGTGGCTAGCCTGGTGGAAAACTTGGAAGTTGAATTCAGCAAGTGCAGTTGTCTTTTGCCGGCTTAACAATGCTATCTCGGAAGAGTGTCCTGCATCCTACAGCCTGGTGAGATGTTTGCTGGCAGAGTGTCCTACATCCTACAGCCTGGTGAGATGTTTGCTGGCAGTGTCCTGCATCCTACAGCCTGGTGAGATGTTTGCTGGCAGAGTGTCCTGCATCCTACAGCCTGGTGAGATGTTTGCTGGCAGAGTGTCCTGCATCCTACAGCCTGGTGAGATGTTTGCTGGCAGAGTGTCCTGCATCCTACAGCCTGATGAGATGTTTGCTGGCAGAGTGTCCTGCATCCTACAGCCTGGTGAGATATTTTCTGGCAGAGTGTCCTGCATCCTACAGCCTGGTGAGATGTTTGCTGGCAGAGTGTCCTGCATCCTACAGCCTGGTGAGATGCTTGCTGGCAGAGTGTTCTGCGTTCTACGGCCTGGTGAGATGTTTGCTGGCAGAGTGTCCTGCATCCTACAGCCTGGTGAGATGTTTGCTGGCAGAGTGTCCTGCATCCTACAGCCTGGTGAGATGTTTGCTGGCAGAGTGTCCAGCATCCTACAGCCTGGTGAGATGTTTGCTGGCAGAGTGTCCTGCATCCTACAGCCTGGTGAGATGTTTGCTGGCAGAGTGTCCTGCATCCTACAGCCTGGTGAGATGTTTGCTGGCAGAGTGTCCTGCATCCTACAGCCTGGTGAGATGCTTGCTGGCAGAGTGTTCTGCGTTCTACGGCCTGGTGAGATGTTTGCTGGCAGAGTGTCCTGCATCCTACAGCCTGGTGAGATGTTTGCTGGCAGAGTGTCCAGCATCCTACAGCCTGGTGAGATGTTTGCTGGCAGAGTGTCCAGCATCCTACAGCCTGGTGAGATGTTTGCTGGCAGAGTGTCTTGCATCCTACAGCCTGGTGAGATGTGTCCTGCATCCTACAGCCTGGTGAGATGTGTCCTGCATCCTACAGCCTGGTGAGATGTGTCATGCATCCTACAGCCTGGTTTTTGTTAACGGCGACGTTATGCCAACAGCGGGCGTTGGCGGCTGAGCGGCGTTTGGCGATTGCGGTTCGCTGCGTGAAGTGCGGGGCCGACATGACGGGCAAGGTGCCGTTCTGCTACCTGGACCTGCGCTTCTGCTGCGTCGGCTGTCTGCAGGCCCACCGCCGGGCCGCCCTCTAGCCGGGCTCGATGCCGAGCTCGATGCCGGGATCCTTGTCCTGGATCCTGGTCCTGGATCCTGGTCCTGGATCCTGATCCACGTGATGGGCCACATGACCAGCAAACCTTGGCAAAAGCAGAAAGCAGCTTGTTTGGAGCCTTGTGGAGCCACTCTGCTTGATTTAGAGAGTATTTTTCACAGCGTTCTCTGTTTTTAGGATGTGTCTTGTTGGGTTTTGGCTTGAGTCATTGAACCCGACAACTCTAGTGGAATTTTCATAATTTCTTTGCAAAACTTTTACATTTAGCTTATAATTTCGTATTATCATTTAGCAGAAAGACCAACTCTCTGATTACTACTTTTATCAAATACCTTTCATATATTTCGTGATGTTTTTTAGAGGCTTACGGAAACCCACTCGACCGAGCGATCTGTCACGTGGTCAGAGCCAGTCAGAGCTCTCCGAGCTGCAGACGTTTTCGAACGCAAACTTGACAGTCGACCGCGAAAATTGAGCATGGTGATTGCAGGTGATAGAGGCTGATTCAGATTTTAGCAGTAGTAGCAATGTCATCTCTTAATTTACTAGAATGTCGTATGAAATTGAGTAATTTATCTTAACTGGCTCATCTTTGGTGATTAGTGTTCAGTGATCAGTGTTCGCGTTACAATATTGGTAAAGAAAAAATCGACAATTCAAATTACCCGCCTGTTCGTAAAAACAAAACTCGCGGCCCAGCCTGAAAGATGGGGCGCGAGTTGAGCGCTCTGATCGCTCCAGACTAGGTTTTCGGAAGCAAAAGAGCGTCGATCGGATCACTCCGAGCTGGTTCCCGAACGCTGGAGAGCGGTCGGAGTAGGTTTTCGTAAGCCTCTTTTGAGATCTCTGCAGCTTTGGATGTCTCCACTGGTGACTGTTGAATGTTTACTGGCATTGTTTATAAAGTATCTGCCTGTCTCTGGTTTAACAGATGCAAGCATCCAACATGAGGTGGGAAACTTTGGAAGGTGCAAGTCTCGGAGAATTTTTCTGTAATTTATTGTAAGGAAAAGTCGAGCATACAGTTTGGTGTAGTGATTTGGTTTTAGAATAGTTATAAGGATTTATTATTTTTGTGGCTGGTGATACATCTATCGATTATTTATTTCCCTAATATATTACAAATGAATAATGATGTTCTTGTGAGACTTGATTTTGGTTTTGGCTCACACTGAATTGAATCGAATGACGTGAAATTCGGCGAGTGACGCGAAACTTCAAATAATCCCCTGCAGAAAAAAGTGTATGGTGTTTATTTTGTTTATTGGCTCATCTTTGCTCGTCTTGTCGCGTTCTTGGAAGCCACCAAAGTAGGTAACCCATCCAATTACAAGCTGGTAGCCTTCGAATTCTCTGCACTTGGATCTGCCACCTGTTCGATCAAGACGTTTTCAACTGGAGATTAGCTGATAAAGTTTTTCATGATTCCATCTGGAATTTTACAATCTCTACTCGGGATTGGTATCTCGTGTACGTACTACGTACTTTCGCTCCGAAAGATACCTTGAATCTAAAAAATTGTCTTCTGGGTTTTGGCCCCACCCAACCGAGGCAGGCCAGAGGTGGTGGAGGGTGCAGCCTGACCCTGTCTTCACCAGCTTCATGAGGTTGCAGTAATCGGCGCCTTTTCACTTCCGTTCGCTGAATGATACACATGATTTCAGCAGCTTCCTTTTACAGATTGCTTATTAAGGAAAGGAATGGGCGAAACAAACAGTGTTGAGTAGAGAAATGTAGGTATTTATTTAATTAAATTATGTCATATTGAAAAACAAGTACACGCGTTAATTCGCTCGCAGGTAGCAATTGTTGCAGCACTGGCTGACTCCGAGCAGTTGCATGCGGGGGAAGGTAGAGCGTGAGACCAGCAAGTGTAGCAGGCTGGGTTTCTGTGCTGGCTGTCAGGTGAGCTGTCAGGCGTGACTCCGAGACGGCCGATGCCGGCTGTTGAAGGCCTACTTGTCCCACGGCACTTCCTCGCCCTCCTCTTCGCCGAGGTCGGAGTGGTCCTCGATAGTGAACTGCAACAACGGAGATCGCGTTGAGGGATGTTTGCCAGCTGCGGCTTGGGTTGGTCACAGTGGATGGTCACCTGCACAGTTGCTTACCTCGGGGTTGGCGTCGACCACCCTGTCAGGAGGGTAGTAAACGTCGGCGGACGCCGTGGGCTCGGGCAGGCAGGTGGACTCTGAAAGCAGACGACGCTTTGTAAACCAGATGCTCGTCGCAGGCTGCTTGCTAGCAATGCTGGCCTGTCAGGCTACGACTGCGGTCGAACGAAAGCAAACACGAAGATTGTAAAGGGTCGAGCGCCTCCTCTCCGTTAGGAAGTGGCGGGGCGATAGCAACAAATTCGACAGAAATCAGCCGCACCAATATTTTCCCATGCCACTTTCGATCACTTTCGCCGCTCGATGACCCCGGCGCCAAGCTAAGCTATTGACCTAAATCAATCCATTGTTTATCAATTAAGGAAGCAGATAATTACCGCGCTTCGACACCGACATAAATGGCTTTCTATTCGCTTCTGCTGCAGGCTTCTCGTAGAGCATCGCCTTCAAATCGTACAAAAACATTGAACGCAATTGCGAATTAGTCTGCCGACATGCTGCCCATCGAGCTTCCGGGGCGCAGTGAAGTCTGCACCTCACGAGGCCCGGGGCGGCGGCGACGGCGACGCTGGCTGGCAGCTGACTTACCGTTGGCCAGCGCTAACAGCGCCACGGCCAGCGCTAGTACGATGCAGCAGGAAGACTTCATGGCGGGCGACGGGTGACCAGGTTGCTGCGAGCTGCGAGCTGAGAGACCTGCGACCAAGTGTGACCTGTCTGTCCGAAGACACCGCTATTTAAGTGAAGTTTGGTGCCGCGGGGGGCGGTTGCTCCGGGCGATAGGCCCAACGCCGAATCGAGGAGGAAGTTCGGAGTTCGCCTCGCCGGAAGGGCGATTAGCGAGCTCCTCGATACTCGATATCGACTCGCCGAAAACATGCCGAAATGTAGTATCAGCCAGAGAAACGGGAAATTGCGCGGACTCGCACGGTCTAGTACTATTTGATTGTGACCAGTGACTTTTGATTACGATTAGACGTCCCCACTGTTCTTTGTCACGTTAGCTATTTCTGATGCATGTTTCACACAAAATTGACGGTATGACCATCAAGGGGTAGAAACAGAAAGCTCCGTGTATTCTTTACTATAAACACCTAGCGTCGAGCTCGCGGCACTGGTTTGCCTGCGTGAGAAGCGTTTCCTGGCTATACTACCCGGCTATACCTGGCTATACTCATTGGCTATATCTGGCTATACTCCCTGGTTATACCTGGCTATACTCCCTGGTTATACCTGGCTTTACTCCCTGGATAACTGGCAATACTCCCTGGCTATACTCATTCAACATTCAGTATCATAAACCATATGTTGTGTATACTCGGCTAATAATAAGTAGCAGGTATCTGTCAAAACTCAGATTAGATCGATATTACTGATAAATCGTAAAGCTGACGTTGCAGGAGATAGATATGGATGACATTGGAGTGGTTGTCTTCAATTCCGTGTGATTGCGTTAGGTATGTGCTCTGTTCTCGGTGCTCTGTGCTACGAGATAGGTGCTAAGAGATAGGTGCTAAGAGATAGGTGCTACGCGATAGGTGCTAGGAGATAGGAATCGTGTGCAGGCAGCTCCAACTGCATCCAGGTTTCAGATCAACGTCAACCACCGACTGGAAGGAAGTCTTCTGACATGACGTCGCTACGTCCTGGACAGGGTGTCGGACTTGCGCTGCTGCTGCTGCTTTGCTTCTCAGTCCTCGACTCGGCCAAGGGTTCGCTCTTCTTACTTCTCACTTCTTACATTTTACTTCTCACTTCTTTCTACTTTGGCTTTCCTCCTCCCTGGTCCGGTAGAAGCGCTTGAGGAATAGCATCAAAAAACAATGGGTCGAAACAGTGTCTTCTGCTTGCTCATTACAACAGCAGAGCAGCTGAAGATTGCGTAATACAATTGATTAACAAGCCAGTTGTACAAAACTACAAGTTACAAATTATCTCATTCGGTGGTTCCTGCATTCCATCACCATGGATTCTGGCTCAAAACAAGCAAGCAGCTAGCACTTTTTACTCTGTGAAATTTTGTCCTTTGTTTGAGATAGTTTCAATGGCGGCAAGCGAGGGTCAGGCAAGGAACAAAGTGTAACAGGGCACGGTGGCGCCGTTCATTGCGATAAGTAGCCAAAAGATAACCTTTTCCGTCAATATTATATATATATATATTTATATACATGGCACGGGAGGAGCTTGATGGGCAGATGAAGGATCTATTTTACTTTATTTATTATTTGAGTCCAAAACTTCCTACCCTGTGTGAAACAGTGGAATGTACAGATTATTTAAATCTTTTCAATTATGATGTAGTAGATAATAATTATATACCTAATAATACGTAATCATAATGCCATCCTTTTGAAATGCATAATAGTAAAATGGTTATATAATTATTAAAAATAATATTCATAATAATAGTTGACGACATTGAAATTGAAATTTGCACTGATAAGAATATGTCTGGCTCGGTGGCGCTTTCGACCGGTAGTAGCCAAGAGGAAAACCTCTTCAATTGATAAATCAAATGAAGGGACTGTTGACCGACATAAAATCGATCCACAACTTGATTGGATGCAGGGTTCTGACAAGCACGGCGTGGTGTTGACAAGCCCAGCGACTCTGTGACTCCTCGGAGTGTTGAGAGTTGAGTGTTGAGTGTTGAGTGTTGAGAGTTGAGTGCGGTGTGTGAAACCCACAGGGCTGACGTGCTACTCGTGCGCCACGCAGGGAAACCTGGACCCGCGCTGCGAGAAGAATCCTGCCAGCGTCCCGGGCTTGCCCGTGGTCACGTGCCCTCTCAAGTACTGCACCACGCGACGCCAGGAGTTCGCCGACCCCCAGGGTGCGTTGCCTCAACCTCACCCTCACCCTCCACATGCCACCCAACCCCAACCCCATGCTTAGTTATTTTATTTACACATTATTTACACATTCCAGCACGGCCAACAGGCTGGTATCACGGCGGTGCTAGTTATAAACCGGTTTCCCCTAATTTTTAACACACTTAGCACCTGGTGCTCTGTCCTGGTTTCTGCAGGCTTGTCCTCCATCCTGCAGCCAGCCTGTCTGTAAGAGCTAAGTAAGATGCATGGTTCGGTGCCCGGTGGATCGTTCCAGGCGTGCTGAGCTCGTTCTTCCGCGGCTGCGAAGAACGGCCGCTGTTCACCAACCAAGTGGTTGCTAGCGGCAACCTGGTCACCTACTACCGCGCCTGCCAGACAGACTTGTGCAACGCGGGCGACGGCACCGAGACCACGGACTCTGGGGGCGGTGGGGGCGGCTGGCTGGACGGCGGACAGTGGGGCGGCGGCGACGGGGGGCTGCTGCTGACTCCGGGGGTGGGCGCCGCCCCCACCGCCTCCGTCGCTAACCTGCTGCTCGTCTTGGGGGCGGCGGGGGCGGCGGCGGTGCTGGCGGCGCGCCGTGGGGGCGGCTAGGAGGCGGCAAGGGGCGGCTTCGATCGACAGGTTGTTGCAGCAAGTACTCGCTTGTTGATAGCCGCCGGTAATTATTGATTACCTTGGGACGTTGCGTGACGTGTGAAAGGATGAGGTGGCAATGTTATTACTAGGTAATTTATAACGAACAAATTGTTGGGTGTTTATAATACTTTATTCTGTGGAGCACCTAGCAACTATGTAGTTGTATTTTCTAAGATATTCAATTAAGTCACAAAGGAAAGTGTAAATTCGATTGCAATAACAACTGTAAATAAATAATCTTTGTATATAATGCTACATGAGAGCAGAAATGATGAGTATATAATTACATGATTTAACATCCTTCAAGGTGGTCACACATTTTCCTCGTGAGTAAAAATACCATCGAACCTGGGAAAGGAAAGAAGCGGACTGCTTTGGCAGCCATGCTCTTTCAGCAGACGAGAGTCTTCCCGCTCGGTTAGGTAAACACAGTGACACCACGTGACACCACTTCTTATCCTTTCCTTCCATCGCCTCGATCCCTGAAGCCGGAAGCCGGGAGCAATCAGTAGACAGGACGGGCGAGAGCGAACTGCTTGGCCCGGAAGTCCATCGGAGGCGGTGGAGGGCGACCGGGGACGGGCATCCAGCCCTGGTAGCCGGCGGCGGGGGCGGGGGCGGCTGGGGCGGGGGCGAACCGGGCGTTGGCCAGCGCTGCTTCTCCCTCGGACGCCAACGCGTGCAGCGCGCGCACCGTCTGACAGAAGCTCACCGTGCACAGCCACATGTAGAACAGGTAGACTGCCGGACAGAAGCGAACATCTCACCTGACAGCTGTCACCTGACACCTGTCACCTGTCAGCTGTCATCCGCCAAATCGGCAGCTCGCAACGGCCATCCATCGGCTGACTGTGATGAACTCTGACACTCACTCATCAGTCTAGGTCGTGTGCTCCTCGGGACAGATTCTAATCGCAAAGTTCGACTTTTTGCCGCTGACAGACTCGAGACCGGGGTGCCAGAGTGACGACAGCAACACAGCAACACAAGGCTGGTCTCGCCCCGTTCCTAGCAAGGTGTTAGTTAGTTGTTAGCCTCCCCTTTCTTCTACCTCAACTTATAATATAGTATTTTCTATTCTAGCTATTTCTTGCTTTTCCCATTCTGTCAAGAGGATACTCTTCACATTTCCTTGCCTTAATAGCCATTTTTACCTTTCATTCTCCATTCTTCTAGCTGAACGAGTAACCAATGTTTTTAAAGATTTTCAACCTCCTCTCAAGTGAGCTCTAGCTTGAATCTAACCGACACACTCAAGCCAGCTAGAAGCCAGCTAGAAGCCAGCTAGAAGCCAGCTAGAAGCCAGCTAGAAGCCAGCTAGAAGCCAGCTAGAAGCCAGCTAGAAGCCAGCTAGAAGCCAGCTAGAAGCCAGCTAGAAGCCAGCTAGAAGCCAGCTAGAAGCCAGCTAGAAGCCAGCTAGAAGCCAGCTAGAAGCGAGCTAGAAGCCAGCTAGAAGCCAGCTAGAAGCCAGCTAGAAGCCAGCTAGAAGCCAGCTAGAAGCCAGCTAGAAGCCAGCTAGAAGCGAGCTAGAAGCCAGCTAGAAGCCAGCTAGAAGCCAGCTAGAAGCCAGCTAGAAGCCAGCTAGAAGCCAGCTAGAAGCCAGCTAGAAGCCAGCTAGAAGCCAGCTAGAAGCCAGCTAGAAGCCAGCTAGAAGCCAGCTAGAAGCCAGCTAGAAGCCAGCTAGAAGCCAGCTAGAAGCCAGCTAGAAGCCAGCTAGAAGCCAGCTAGAAGCCAGCTAGAAGCCAGCTAGAAGCCAGCTAGAAGCCAGCTAGAAGCCAGCTAGAAGCCAGCTAGAAGCCAGCTAGAAGCGAGCTAGAAGCCAGCTAGAAGCCAGCTAGAAGCCAGCTAGAAGCCAGCTAGAAGCCAGCTAGAAGCCAGCTAGAAGCCAGCTAGAAGCCAGCATAGAAGTGATTGCCGTCGTTCCGTGGTGCATATAACGTGCTTAGGTGCTGGAGGATGGAGGATGGAGGGTGGAGGATGGAGGGTGGAGAGTGGAGGATGGACGAAGGAGGATGGGGGGTGGAGGATGGACGAAGGAGGATGGAGAGTGGAGGATGGACGATGGAGGATGGACGAAGGAGGATGGAGGATGGAGGATGGACGAAGGAGGATGGAGGGTGGAGGGTGCGAGAACGAGGCTCACGCAAGACGAAGCCGCCGAGGACGGACACAGCGATGATGACGCCGAGGTCGAGGATGTTTTCCTTCACGACGATCACCCCGACGACGAAGGCGGCCGTGGTGAAGGTGAGACGCAGGAAGTCGAGGCCCACGTACGGCAGCGCGAGGTACCAGTTGCACTGCGTGACGTAACACAGTCGTCAGCTGCACTTGTCACTCACGCCCCTCGTTACACCCCCTCGTTACACCCCTCGTTACACCCCTCGTTACACCCCTCGTTACACCCCTCGTTACACCCCTCGTTACACCCCTCGTTACACCCCTCGTTACACCCCTCGTTACACCCCTCGTTACACCCCTCGTTACACCCCTCGTTACACCCCTCGTTACACCCCTCGTTACACCCCTTGGCAGGCTTTACGCACGCCGAGTTGATCGCGTTGTGGATGAGCGTTATTTTAATGCTGTTGTTTGAACAATCTTCGAGGATCAACAGGCTGTGCCGTTACTGATAAGAAAAACAACACAAAATCGGCGTTTTGAAGAAAATTGCTTGACACGCCATCAATGAAATTTTAACACAGCCTTCGTATTATAAGGTTTCACATTGCTGGAAAGTTTGGTCGCAATATATTAACGATGTTGACCTCAGGAACGAGAAACAAAAAATGAAAATTTTCGCAAAAAGCTAATTTATAAGTAAAAGTTACAAATGAAATGTGATGAAACGAGTAGGAAATAAAAGTTGAAAGAAAAGCAATGTATTCTGAAAATTTCATCAACAGCAGTTCGGTAATTTGGCCTGTGAAGGTTGAACAAGTGCTGCGCAGTGTGTCAGTGCTATTTGGCGGTGCTCCCGGCGGTAGCGGTGCTCCCGGCGGTACCGGTGCTCCCGGCGGTAGCGGTGCTCCCGGCGGTACCGGTGCTCCCGGCGGTAGCGGTGCTCCCGGCGGTACCGGTGCTCCCGGCGGTAGCGGTGCTCCCGGCGGTACCGGTGCTCCCGGCGGTACCGGTGCTTCCGGCGGTACCGGTGCTCCCGGCGTTACCGGTGCTCCCGGCGGTACCGGTGCTCCCGGCGGTACCGGTGCTCCCGGCGGTAGCGGTGCTCCCGGCGGTAGCGGTGCTCCCGGCGGTACCGGTGCTCCCGGCGGTACCGGTGCTCCCGGCGGTAGCGGTGCTCCCGGCGGTACCGGTGCTCCCGGCGGTACCGGTGCTTCCGGCGGTACCGGTGCTCCCGGCGTTACCGCTGCTCCCGGCGGTACCGCTGCTTCCGGCGCTACCGGTGCTTCCGGCGGTACCGGTGCTCCCGGCGGTACCGGTGCTTCCGGCGGTAGCGGTGCTCCCGGCGTTACCGGTGCTTCCGGCAGTACCGGTGCTTCCGGCGGTACCGGTGCTTCCGGCGGTACCGGTGCTTCCGGCGGTACCGGTGCTCCCGGCGGTACCGGTGCTTCCGGCGGTACCGGTGCTCCCGGCGTTACCGGTGCTTCCGGCGGTACCGGTGCTCCCGGCGTTACCGGTGCTTCCGGCGGTACCGGTGCTCCCGGCGTTACCGGTGCTTCCGGCGGTACCGGTGCTCCCGGCGTTACCGGTGCTTCCGGCAGTACCGGTGCTTCCGGCGGTACCGGTGCTTCCGGCGGTACCGGTGCTCCCGGCGGTAGCGGTGCTCCCGGCGGTACCGGTGCTTCCGGCGGTACCGGTGCTCCCGGTGGTACCGGTGCTTCCGGCGGTACCGGTGCTTCCGGCGGTACCGGTGCTCCCGGCGTTACCGGTGCTTCCGGCGGTACCGGTGCTTCCGGCGGTACCGGTGCTTCCGGCGGTACCGGTGCTCCCGGCGGTACCGGTGCTTCCGGCGGTACCGGTGCTTCCGGCGGTACCGGTGCTCACCTTGAAGGCGGCGAAGACCAGCAGGAGGCAGGAGCTGACATAGACCCCCGCGAAGACAGCGCCGGCCGTGCTCACCCCTCCAGGGTCTGCAGGGCAAAGCACGCGTCATTCCTTCCCCTCGTCACTCCCCTGTCACTCTCCTGTCACTCTTCCTCCAACCCATGCTCCAACTACATGCAGGCTCTATCTCTCTCTCACTGGCTTCCCGTGTTTACCCGAGGTAGAAACCGTTGCATAAGGAAGTGATTGACTCACACTCTGCACATGCAATCGATGTGACGTCACCCGCCTGCTATCAAATCAACCTATCAGCGAATGCATGTGCCAAACCAACGATGAATTTTTAATTTCGCGACGCGATGAGGCCGCGATGGCGTCCTGTGTCCTTGACCCACTACCCTACCCCTTCCCACCCAGCGTGACCAGCTGCTACGTCACGCAGGACGACGCATCACGCGTGACCCTGGAACACGCTGCTATTGGTGCGTCCTGCTCGGCGCTCCATTAGCTCCCATCTCCCAGCTCCCAGCTCCTAGCTCCTAGCTCCTAGCTCCTAGCTCCCAGCTCCTAGCTCCCAGCTCCCAGCTCCTAGCTCCAAGCTCCAAGCTCCAAGCTCCTAGCTCCCAGCTCCCAGCTCCTAGCTCCTAGCTCCTAGCTCCTAGCTCCTAGCTCCCAGCTCCTAGCTCCAAGCTCCAAGCTCCTAGCTCCACGCTCCAAGCTCCAAGCTCCAAGCTCCAAGCTCCTAGCTCCACGCTCCAAGCTCCAAGCTCCAAGCTCACAGCTCCTAGCTCCAAGCTCCAAGCTCCAAGCTCCTAGCTCCCAGCTCCCAGCTCCAAGCTCCAAGCTCCTAGCTCCACGCTCCTAGCTCCCAGCTCCTAGCTCCAAGCTCCCAGCTCCCAGCTCCACGCTCCTAGCTCCCAGCTCCCAGCTCCTAGCTCCTAGCTCCCAGCTCCCAGCTCCAAGCTCCTAGCTCCACGCTCCTAGCTCCCAGCTCCCAGCTCCTAGCTCCCAGCTCCTAGCTCCTAGCTCCTAGCTCCCAGCTCCCAGCTCCAAGCTCCTAGCTCCACGCTCCTAGCTCCCAGCTCCTAGCTCCAAGCTCCCAGCTCCCAGCTCCACGCTCCTAGCTCCCAGCTCCCAGCTCCCAGCTCCTAGCTTCCAGCTCCCAGCTCCAAGCTCCTAGCTCCCAGCTCCCAGCTCCTAGCTCCCAGCTCCCAGCTCCAAGCTCCTAGCTCCCAGCTCCTAGCTCCCAGCTCCCAGCTCCCAGCTCCCAGCTCCCAGCTCCCAGCTCCCAGCTCCCAGCTCCCAGCTCCAAGCTCCTAGCTCCCAGCTCCTAGCTCCCAGCTCCCAGCTCCCAGCTCCCAGCTCCCAGCGCCTAGCTCCCAGCTCCCAGCTCCTAGCTCCCAGCTCCCAGCTCCCAGCTCCTAGCTCCCAGCTCCTAGCTCCCAGCTCCCAGCTCCTAGCTCCCTGCTCCTAGCTCCTAGCTCCCAGCACTCAGCTCCTAGCTCCCAGCTCCCAGCTCCAAGCTCCTAGCTCCCAGCTCCTAGCTCCCAGCTCCCAGCTCCCAGCTCCCAGCTCCCAGCTCCCAGCACCTAGCTCCCAGCTCACAGCTCCTAGCTCCCAGCTCCCAGCTCCCAGCTCCTAGCTCCTAACTCCCAGCTCCCAGCTCCTAGCTCCTAGCTCCCAGCTCCAAGCTCCTATCTCCTATCTCCTAGCTCCTAGCTCCCAGCTCCCAGCTCCCAGCTCCTAGCTCCCAGCTCCCAGCTCCCAGCTCCTAGCTCCTAGCTCCCAGCTCCCAGCTCCCAGCTCCTAGCTCCCAGCTCCCAGCGCCTAGCTCCTAGCTCCCAGCTCCTAGCTCCCAGCTCCAAGCTCCCAGCTCCCAGCGCCTAGCTCCTAGCTCCCAGCTCCTAGCTCCCAGCTCCAAGCTCCCAGCTCCCTGCTCCCAGCTCCTAGCTCCCAGCTCCTAGCTCCCAGCTCCCAGCTCCTAGCTCCTAGCTGCTAGCTCCTAGCTCCCAGCTCCCAGCTCTAGCTCCCAGCTCCCAGCTCCTAGCTCCCAGCTCCCAGCTCCCAGCTCCTAGCTCTCAGCTCCCAGCTCCTAGCTCCCAGCTCCCAGCTCCTAGCTCCCAGCTCCCAGCTCCTAGCTCCCAGCTCCTAGCTCCCAGCTCCCAGCTCCTAGCTCCTAGCTCCTAGCTCCTAGCTCCCAGCACTCAGCTCCCAGCCCCGAGCCCCAGAAGGTATCGCGACATGCGGAGTCTCCCTGGGGGTTGACACCTTGCTTGACAGCGGCGAGCAGGTCGGCGACGAACAGCAGCTGGTAGTTGTCGAGGAGGTGTCCGATGGAACGCGACACGGCGTCGGGGTGGCCGACGGCGAGACACGACGCCGTCAGCCCCGCGACACCCTGGAGCTGCAAGCACACACAGAGCCAGACAACACCGCGCTGATACCCATGATACCCATGATACCCATGATACCCATGATACCCATGATATACGTTCAACGCAGCGCTTCGAGCTCGCTCCCTGGCCGGTGCTGCTTAACGCTCGACATTCTCCATCATCTCCACTTAGGCCATTGAGGCGGCAAAGGTAGGTGTACGGTGTTCGGTGTTCGGGGTTAGGTGTTCGGTGTTCGGGGTTCGGGGTTCGGGGCTCGAGGTGAACCTACCAGTGATACTGCTCCGACAATGATGGATCCCAGACGCACGGAGAACCAGAAGCAGAATTGGTACATGACGACCATGCTGATCGCTGCTTGCTGCTTGCTGCTCGCTGCTTGTTGCTTGCTGCTTGCTTCTTGCTGCTCGCTGCTTGCTGCTCGCTGCTCGCTGCTTGCTGCTTGCTGCTTGCTACTTGCTACTCGCTGCTCGCTGCTCGCTGCTTGCTCCTTGCTGCTTGCTGCTCGATGCTCGCTGCTTGCTGCTCGATGCTCGCTGCTTGCTGCTTGCTGCTTGCTGCTTGCTGCTTGCTGCTGAGGAAATTGCTGCTTTTCTAACGACTTCAAAGACAAGCGTCTAGCCACGGTCTGTCAGCGTCCCCGGCCAGCGTCCCCGGCAACAAGCTGCAGGCAGCGATGCACTCAAATGCATGCAGCAACTGCACGAATGTGCAATGCTGCACGACAGGCCGTTATAATCCAAGCATGCGCACTCTGCTCTGCAATCCTCGATAAATATGTTTTCATTTGCTTTTCACACGACTGTTGCTGCACCGCCCACATTATCATGATTGCGTTGGTGATTCAATCGCAACAGCAACATCATTCTTTCATAAATATACACATGCAAGTTTGGCAACATTAACTGATTGCTTGGAAACGTCGAAGACGTCGGCAGGACATTACCAGCAACGGTTTAAGCGCTTTTCCTCCAGAGCGCGTTAAGCGCGTACAAACGCACAAGAGATAACGTGGAGAGATTATAAGATGCAAATAAGATAATTTAGGTATACCAAGGTTTTGTAGGAAATTTTCCGAATACTTTTCACTGCACTTCTTATAAGTAACATTACCAAATAATCCACGTTTTTTTATTTCTTTCCTCGTATGATAAGTGAGTATTAAATCTCAAGTAATATTTGGCATCTGACGGAGATCTAATAAAACGGCTAGGCCCAAGGAGCACGCATCCTATCCAATCACGCTCACGTCGAATGGGCAAAGTGGACTCGATCAATTCGATGGTCGATGGTCGATGGTCGATGGTCGATGGTCGATGGTCGATGGTCGATGGTCGATGGTCGATGGTCGATGGTCGATGGTCGATGGTCGATGGTCGATGGTCGATGGTCGATACATACAGATGGCGTCCTACTGGTTTCTCTGAAATTGTTCACACTTTTCACATCAAATCACCGTGTCAAATCGTGTAACAATAATGGACTTACAAAAGACAATGCATTAGAAAAAATTAAAACATTTTGATGTTTTATTAATGCACTTTTGGTCAAATTGCAAACTGAATTCTTCTTGCAATCTTGAATTGAAAGTCTTAGCACTCTTTAGCGTTCTATCAGAACGATGATAGAGTGTGCTGGATGAGAGGAGAAAGTAGCATACTTACCTGTCGTGATCAACACGGCGGTTCCCCCAGGGTGAGGCTCTGCCATTGCACTCAGGTGGGGCTGACCCCTGCGATGATCTCAAATCTAGATTACTCGGGCGCGTAATTTTTGGTAGTCGGGGCTGCGCACGCGCACGCCCCGGATTAAACGACTCTATGCTGGGAACCAAGATTGCGATGTCCGGTCACGTGGCCAATCTCCAGATATGAATTAAACTAGAGGATAACTTTTGAACTGTACGCTGTAATTTCAGTCATAAGTGAAACGGACTTGGTGTCCGATGGTGTCCGAAACGGAATTGGTGTCCGATGGTGTCCGAAACGGACTTGGTGTGGGCGACTTGGCGTTTTAAATCAGCCAGATGTCTAAAGTTTTAGTCAACAATTTAATTTGATTTCTTAACTTTAAAAAGTGTTCGAAAATGACTTGTAAAATAAAACGTTTGAGGAGTATAATTGATTTTAATTGCGGTATTTTATGACTTGGTGAAACGTAAAAAGCGATCATTTTAAAGCAAGCCCTAATCCTGAATGAGTACACGTTTTGTGATCCTACCTGTGATTGTGCCTGTGATTCAATCGATCGATGTCGCCGGTCGTTCAATGGAACTCTTAACAGGAAATACCTACAGCTGGCTTGTCATGCCGTCACCTCCTTGTTGGTAAACAATCGTAAATTAAGTGCGGCAAAGTGCACGTCTCCAATCTCTCGCCGAGATCAGGCAAGCGTGCCAGTCACATGCTACAAACAAGTGGACAGACAAGGATTTTGTTGTGACGCTGCATGTTTTTCGAGCAGCAGGTAGCGGTAGTGCGTACATCCCGCCCTTGATTCCGCGCTCCTTGCTCTGCGCTCCTTGTGCCGAGCTGTGTGATGCCAGTGTCTCGTTGACTGGCAGCCGAGCGCGTCGTCGACCACCCCAGGCTCGCAGCATGGCCAATGTAAGTCAAGCAATTGCCAACACTTGGCAGTCGGCTTCGCACACAGACCAGCATACTTACATTGTCGACCACCAGTTCCACGTTTTCACGTTGCAAGCGATGGCGGGCGGCTACACCTGGCTACACCTGGCTACACCTGTCTGCTTTAGGGTCATCCTAGGGTCATCCTAGGGTCGTCCTAGGGTCATGAGGTAAGTGAAGACGCTGCCGGGGGTGAATGTAATGCAAAGTCTTGCTCGCCGCCCGGCAGACATTCCTACGAACGGCGCTGCGCGGGTCGCTGCGCGGCGTGCTGCGCGCGTCGACGCAGCCGCTGCGATGGCCGGCGTCGCGACGCCTGGCGGGAAGCGACGCCCGCGTCATCAGCTCGCCGTTCCCCGACGTCGACGTGCCCGACGTGAACGTCGTCGAGTTCGTCTGGCGGCGGCTGGACGCCTGGCCCGACCACACGGCGCTGGTGAGCGACCTCCGACCTCCGACCTCCGACCTCCAACCTCCAGCGACAGACCTCAGGCCACAGACCATTGAAAACCGCGCGCGATGCGATGCGATGCGATGCGATGCGATGCGATGCGATGCGATGCGATGCGATGCGATGCGATGCGATGCGATGCGATGCGATGCGATGCGATGCGACGCGATGCGATGCGATGCGATGCGATGCGATGCGATGCGACGAAGCACAACGCACATGCTGACCTGGCGAAATTGTATCTATACCATGCTTACTGCAATCGCCTTGAACCTCGTGGTGGTCGCTGGATGCTGGGAGGGGCAGATGACGGAGCCGGAGGAGAACATCTGGTTGCTCCAGAGTTTTTTATTCCCCGAAGATTTCCGATTGGAAATCGCGACTGCAGCCAGAAATTAATTGCTTGCATGTTAATTTGCACTAGAAACCTTGAACAAATATCAACTGTAGAACGAAGTTAAACCCGAAAATATTTGGCAATTGAAAGCTTATCAATGCTCTTATCGAAGCTTGCAAAGCTGCCAGCTCGATTGTTGCCAGTACCTGCACCTGTACCTGTACCTGTACCTGTACCTGTACCTGTACCTGTACCTGTACCTTTACCTGTACCTGTACCTGCACCTGTACCTGCACCTGTACCTGTACCTGTACCTGTACCTGTACCTGTACCTGTACCTGTACCTGTACCTGTACCTGTACCTGTACCTGTACCTGTACCTGTACCTGTACCTGTACCTGTACCTGTACCTGTACCTGTACCTGTACCTGTACCTGTACCTGTACCTGCACCTGTACCTGTACCTGTACCTGTACCTGCACCTGCACCTGTACCTGTACCTGTACCTGTACCTGCACCTGTACCTGTACCTGTACCTGTACCTGTACCTGTACCTGTACCTGTACCTGTACCTGTACCTGTACCTGTACCTGTACCTGTACCTGCACCTGTACCTGCACCTGTACCTGTACCTGTACCTGTACCTGTACCTGTACCTGTACCTGTACCTGTACCTGTACCTGCACCGGCACCTGTACCAGCCTGTACCTGTACCTGTACCTGTACCTGTACCTGCACCTGTACCTGTACCTGTACCTGCACCTGTACCTGTACCTGTACCTGCACCGGCACCTGTACCAGCCTGTACCTGTACCTGTACCTGTACCTGTACCTGCACCTGTACCTGTACCTGTACCTGCACCTGTACCTGTACCTGTACCTGTACCTGTACCTGTACCTGTACCTGCACATGCACCTGTACCTGTACCTGTACCTGTACCTGTACCTGTACCTGTACCTGTACCTGTACCTGTACCTGTACCTGCACCTACACCTGTACCTGTACCTGTACCTGCACCTGTACCTGTACCTGTACCTGTACCTGTACCTGTACCTGTACCTGTACCTGTACCTGTACCTGTACCTGCACATGCACCTGTACCTGTACCTGTACCTGTACCTGTACCTGTACCTGTACCTGTACCTGCACCTACACCTGTACCTGTACCTGTACCTGTACCTGTACCTGTACCTGAACCTGTACCTGAACCTGTACCTGTACCTGTACCTGCACCTGTACCTGTACCTGCACCTCCACCTGTACCTGTACCTGTACCTGCACCTGTACCTGTACCTGTACCTGTACCTGCACCTGCACCTGTACCTGTACCTGCACCTGCACCTGGACCTGGACCTGTACCTGTACCTGTACCTGCACCTGTACCTGTACCTGTACCTGTACCTGTACCTGTACCTGTACATGCACCTACACCTGCACCTGTACCTGCGCCTGCACCTGCACCTGTACCTGTACCTGTACCTGTACCTGTACCTGTACCTGCACCTGTACCTGCACCTGTACCTGTACCTGCACCTGCACCTGTACCTGCACCTGTACCTGTACATGTACCTGCACCTGTACCTGCACCTGCACCTGTACCTGTACCTGCACCTGCACCTGTACCTGTACCTGAACCTGTACCTGAACCTGTACCTGCACCTGCACCTGCACCTGTACCTGCACCTGTACCTGCACCTGCACCTGCACCTGCACCTGTACCTGTACCTGTACCTGTACCTGCACCTGCACCTGCACCTGCACCTGTACCTGCACCTGCACCTGTACCTGCACCTGTACCTGTACATGTACCTGCACCTGTACCTGTACCTGCACCTGTACATGTACCTGTACCTGTACCTGTACCTGTACCTGCACCTGTACCTGCACCTGTACCTCATTACATCATAACTTATCAAAGAGCACTTAACATTTCAAATCTCAATCGAACAGATACACGTCTTGATTATGCCGACGTGTGACGTGTGTCTCGTAATATTTCGTGGATCCAACGTGAAGTGGTCGCTTCTGACAGATAGCGACGAGATAAACCACCGAAAATGTGATGAAAGTAGTGAAACCTTCGTAAACAATCGTTGTGTGCTCGATATTTTGGAGCATCTTATCAGCAGTCGGCAGCAATTCAAGGATCGGAATCTATTAACAGCGTCGCTGTCGATAAAACTAGATCAGCACTGAGCAGGGCCAGTGATCGAAGTGATCCCATCCAATCGCTCGTTATGACCGCCCACCTCTGATACGACTACGCCCTTTGACCCGACGAACAAACCCATCCCTCCCCTGCCCATGTCCCCCCCTGTCCCTTGCAGTGGATACTGACTGATTTGTATCACTTGTTGACTACAATTTGATTTTTTGATTGATTTTTGGTGTTTTAACGACGCACTGTTTTGACAACTGGCCCTGTGGCACTGGTCTAATGGCGTCGGTGAATGAAAGGGTGATGATGAACCAAACCTAGCCCAGGAGGGAGGAGGGGAAACCCGGTGCCGGCACGTAAGGCTACTCCTGTCGAAAAGCACCGAGGGGACCACCGGCTTTACGTCCCTTCCGAAGGACGGTACAACTCGAACAACAGGATTCCTCCGCTAATCCGTGTTGTCGAGAGGTTGACAAGCAAGGCGAGTGAAGTTGTCGTACTAACTTCAAACCCTCCGACCTCTCTCCCGAACAGAACTGATCATGTGCATGACGGTCACCCATCCAACAGGTGTGCGGTGCCACGGGGCGCAGGCTGACGTACAGCGAGCTGCGCACGGCGTGTCGCCGTCTGGCCTGCGCACTCCGGCGCAGCGGCTGCGCGGCCGGTGACGTTCTGGCCGTGGCGCTGCCCAACGCTCCGGACTTCGCGGTGGCCGCGCTGGCAGCGCTGGAGGCGCAGCTGGTGGTAACCACCGTCAACCCGGCGTACACCCCGGGCAAGTCTCTCCCTCCCTTACCGGCCGGAGCATCCCTTACCGGCCGGAGCATCCCTTACCGGCCGGAGCTTCCCTTACCGGCCGGAGCATCCCTTACCGGCCGGAGCATCCCTTACCGGCCGGAGCTTCCCTTACCGGCCGGAGCATCCCTTACCGGCTGGAGCTTCCCTTACCGGCCGGAGCATCCCTTACCGGCCGGAGCTTCCCTTACCGGCCGGAGCATCCCTTACCGGCCGGAGCATCCCTTACCGGCCGGAGCATCCCTTACCGGCCGGAGCATCCCTTACCGGCCGGAGCATCCCTTACCGGCCGGAGCATCCCTTACCGGCCGGAGCATCCCTTACCGGCAGGGAAGCAGCCCTTGGAAACGTGTCTTGGTGCGAGAACGATCGTTCATCCATGCGAGAACGATCGTTCATCCATGTCTGACATTTGGAAGATTGGAAAGTACCCATTTGGCAGCTGGCAGAATGACATGTGGAAGATTGGAAAGTACCCATTTGGCAGCTGGCAGAATGACATTTGGAAGATTGAAAAGAACCAATTTGGCAGCTGGCAGAACTACAGACTCATCGAAAGTGAAGGAATTCCATGTGAAACATGTTGGACAGTTTGAGAGTGCGCTGACTTCCACGGCCACCTCGGTGCCGATGTTCCTGACGCATGGCGCATGACGCATGACGCATGACGCGCGAGGTTTGTGTTGCAGGCGAGATCGGCAAGCAGCTGGCAGACTGCGGGGCGCGCGTCATCGTCACGCTGCCGGAGCGCTACGAGGAAGTGGAGGCTGCGTTGCGGCTGTCCGGGCTGCAGCCGCCCCCACTGATCTTGCTGGCCGACAGCCTGGCCGCCCCCGCCGCCCCCGCCCCCGCGGGCGTGCCCCGCCTCCGAGACATGATCGGTGCGTGTTCCGCGCCCCCCCCGTCCCCGCCCCCGCCCCCTGCCTACAACGGTGTCAAATTGCAGACGGTTGATTTGATGATTATCGGTGTTTAACGACTCACTGTTTTGATAACTGGCCCTGTGGCGCTGGTCTAACGGCGTCGGTGAATGAAAGGGTGATGATGAACCTAACCTAGCCCAGAAGGGAGGAGGGGAAACCCGGTGCCGGCACGTAAGGCTACTCCTGTCGAAAAGCACCGAAGGGACCACCGGCTTTACGTCCCTTCCGAAGGACGGTACAACTCGAACAACAGGATTCCTCCTCTAATCCGTGCTGTAGAGAGGTTGACAAGCAAGGCGAGTGAAGTTGTCGTACTAACTTCAAACCCTCCGACCTCTCTCCCGAACAGAACTGATCGTGTGCATGATGGTCACCCATCAAACACCTGACTCAGCGCGATTCGTTCCTTGCAGACGCGGACGTGGACGAGCCACTGGACTCCTGCTACCGCGTGGCCCGCGACTCCGTGGCCGTCATCCCCTACTCGAGCGGCACGACGGGTCTTCCCAAGGGAGTGCTGCTGTCTCACCGGAACCTGGTGGCGGCGTGTCTGCAGCTGCAAGGCAGCGCGCGCATCATGCTCACCGAGTTCACCAGCGGTGAGGCCTCACCGTCGCATCCCTTCGCTCGCCGTTGCTGCAGCTGGTTGTCTTAACGTATCTTCTGTCTTCTGCCTGGGAGCAGGGAGGAACCAGGACTGCCTCATGGGCGTGCTGCCGTTCTATCACATCTACGGCCTGGTGATCGTGCTGCTCAGCAAGCTCGAGATGGGCAACAAGATCGTGACGCTGCCCCGCTTCGAACCCACCTCCTTCCTAGACTCCCTCATCGTGCATCGGGTAAGGAAACAGCCTCCTCCGGTGCTCTGCTCGGCTTTGCTCGGCTTTGCAGCGAACTCTGCGCTTGTTCCAGCCGAGGGTGCTTCACCTGGTGCCGCCGCTGGTGCTGTTCTTGGGCGCGTCGGACGCCGCGACGCCCGAGCACCTGGCGTCGGTGGACGTTGCGCTGTCGGGCGCGGCGCCGCTCGGCGAGCAGGACGTGATGCGCTTCCGTGACAAGGCGCCCCGCACGGAGTGTCTGCAAGGTAGCCCCAGGACCGGATGCCTCGAGCCTGTCTGTGTCCGTGTCGTGCGGGCGTGTCATACAGGTTGCTCTGTGTCCCAGCGTACGGGCTCACGGAGACTTCGCCGGGGCTTTTCCACGCCATGAAGGGAAGCAGCAAGCTGTCGTCCGTCGGTCCGTGTCTGCCCAGCGTGCGTGCGAAGGTCGTCGACGTCGACACGGGCGACGCGCTCGGCGTCGGCGTCGTCGGAGAGGTCTGCGTCAAGGGGCCGCAGGTTCGTCCTCATTTCTTGTTACTCTTAATCAAGTTGGTAACTAGCCAGCCAGATGCTGTGTCATTTCAGAAAATAATTTAACTCCCTTCAAATGAACACTGCCTGGATACCTATCCTCGAAAAGTTACCACGTGATAAGTTATGATTTGGGGTCACGTGATAGATGTATCGCGTGATATCTCTGAATTGGTATCCTCGAAAAGTTACCATGTGATAAGTTATGATTTTAGCTTATCACTCGTCATAACTAACCACGAGCCAAAACCCTCGTGATAAGGCTGATCATCCGTGGTAAAATCTATATTCATTTAATACATGGATCACATTTGGATGGAAATTGCTATGGAAGTAGTAAACGAACTTCATTTAGAACAAAATGCAATTGCGGCTTATGTACCAAGACCAAGAGTGCACGTTTCCCCTTCGGATGGGTTCGAGCTAAGTGATGTGTTATTAACTTGTTATGTCTACATAGATGTCTTATTTCAAGATTCATTTACTTTTCTCTCAATACAGAGGGATAAGCTTCGTTTTACGGGTAAAAGCAGGGCGAAGGGTATCAATAAGTTATCTTGCCAGCAGCTTAGAAAGGCGGTAAAACTGTTTTAATAACATATCACTTCCTAATTTCTAGTATTAATTTATCATTTCATCTATTATTAATATCACCCCTTTTACATCCCTTCTCTTCTGACATTACTTTTTTAGAACAAATAGGTTATAATAAATAGGTATTAAGTTTCAGACTAAAAATGACAGACAGCTCAGAAAAACAGCCGATTGAATCTTTTTGTGCGCATGTGCTCTGTGAGATATATACGATACTACGGGCGGTGAGTTATGACGAACGATAGTTATATCACTTTCAGTTCGAGGATACCTCTCGTGATGACGTTATCACGAAGTGGTAAAATCGTCGTGATGGTTATTAAGTTATCATGTCATAAGTTATGATGTGATAACGTCGATATTTGGAGGATAGGTACCCTGCTGTAGGTGTATTTCTAGAAGGAAGCAGGCCGTGATTCTGTTGTTTCCAGTCTGCAACGGCAAGCAGAGTAAGTGTTTGGTTTTGTGTTGTGTCCTATAGGACCATGTAAGTAACCTGTACTTGCCTTGTCCTAGAAACATGTAAGTAACCTGTACTTGCCTTGTCCTAGAACATGCTGGGCTACCACCGCAACGCAGCGGCGACGGCCGAGATGGTGGACGCTAGTGGATGGCTGCACACCGGCGACCTCGGCAGCTACGACGCGGACGGGGAGTTCTACATCGTGGACCGGCTGAAGGAGCTGATCAAGGTCAAGGGGCACCAGGTGGCTCCCGCCGAGCTGGAGGAGCTGCTGCGCGCGCACCCCGACGTGCTGGACGCCGCCGTGGTGGGCGTGGCCGACCTTCGCTCCGGCGAGCTTCCGGTGGCGTTCATCGTGCCTCGCCCCGGCGCGCGCACGGACGACCTCGTGCTCAGGGTAAACACGCAAGCAGCTTCCTGCCTGCAAGGAAACACCTGGAAACACCTGGAAACACCTTGAAACACCTTGAAACACCTTGAAACACCTTGAAACACCTGGAAACACCTGGAAACAATTGGAAACACCTGGAAACACCTGGAAACACCTTGAAACACCTTGAAACACCTTGAAACACCTTGAAACACCTAGACAAGAAACAACTTTGTTAGCGCTCACACACCAAACAATACCCAACCCCGCTCTTAAAATTATGAAAACTTTCACAACCTCTGAATTACGATCTGCCACGTTTCAATCAATCAGCTAAGGACCTAACTTTTTCCAAACAAGGAATCATCGTGGTGATACTGCCAACCAATCGGATGCAGATGTTCTTATTCCTGAGTGGTTTAGAGGAAGTTGAGACAACTATTTTAGTTTGGGCATTGTCCACCGACACCGTGGTGAAGGCAGCGACGCTGGCTTACTGTCCCTTGTGCTACAGGTTCAGCAGTTCGTCGCTGCGCAGGTGTCGCCACACAAGCACCTGGCGGGCGGCGTGCGAATCGTCGAGGCCATCCCCAAGAGCGCAGCCGGCAAGATCCTGCGCAAGCTGCTGCGCGCGCAGCTCGCAGAGGAGCGCTCGTAGCGGCAGCAGCCGGCGACCCGTGCATCCACCGTCTCGAGACGACCAGGATTGCCGTTGCCGTTGTCCAGTTCCCTCCGTCGCAACTCCCTCAGGGGCGTTGCGTGGCGGTCCACGGTCGCATCGTGTTTTGATTTTGTACATTGTTAAATGAACGCAAGCGTGAAAATAAATATCCGTTCTAATTTTCAATCTAAAGTTAATTTACCATGTGGCCTATTTTATTTCTAGAAGCTTGTGTTCTCTTAAATAAGTGTCAATTCATGTACTAGAATTTAGAATCTGTTTCGAGGTTTCGGTCATCTTGTACCTATACACTCTAAGTTCGTGTTTCAAGAATGATATCCAGTCCACTCAGCTGTAAGATCTCCGAGACAGCCGGCAGGAGCCAAATGATGACATCTCTCAGCCCAGCCGCGATTTGAATTGACTCCGGCAACTGCGCCTGCGTGCTGCTCCCACGCACCTTGTTATCAACGTCCGGTTGCCAAATACACTCAACTTTAAAATGCGTAGGATCTCGATCGCTTATAAAGTAATCAGTTGTTCCCTGTGAGGCTGTGACTGTGAGGTTTCCCACCCTCTTCTTTTGTTAGCTATACTTCAAATTTTCGCTTTAATTTTATTGATGAGCGTAACGAGCGTAGCGAGTGAAGCGAAATCTTCAATTACACTTTACTGCTAAAAAAATCCGGAATGTTTTTTTTGTTTGTTTTTTTTTTTGTTTTTTTTGTTTTTTTTTTGTTTTTTTGTGTGTTTGTTCGCACGATTCCGGCCAAACGCCAAAACGGATTTTGATGAAAATTTCGGTGGACCTTCGTTTTCTCTGAACTTAGATCTGCCACGTTTTTGAAGCAATTCGGACGAGTAAATTTTATGTTATTAAGTTTTTACGAAATTTTTCAGTTTTTCCAAAACACGTTTTCCACTCTAGAGGCCAAGGATCTCAATATAATTTGACGAAACTTTCCAGATATGTTGGCCCCTACGATTTAATGTTTGTGTACAAATTTCATTGTTGTATGTTTAGCGCTTTTCTTGGAAATAGCGCTTTTATGACGCTTTTTTAGCGATTTTGCAGTTTTTTGCAACTAAATCAACTTTATCTTTAACCGATTTTGACAAAATTTACTGCGTGCATTATAAATCGTAAAAGGAAGATACTGTGTTAATTTCAAGCAAATAAATTGAATAGTTTTTCTTTAAATCGATTTTTACGTTTTGAAATATTCAATGTCATTGAGAAAGTTGCTAAATTAACGCCGAACATTTAAAATTGATCTTAAAAGCCTCTAGGCTATGCGCACACGCAATATAATCGCGTTGTGGGTGAGCGTAAAAATTACGCTCATCCACAACACGATTATATGAGTGTACGCATAGCCTAGTTTATTTAAGAGTCTACATAGGTTGTAACCCGATACGATAATGGAAATCAAAATAATCTGTGGCAGTTATCATAAGAAGCTACGGATTAAAAACGCTGGCACAAATCTGCGACTCTTGCATAACCAAGATTAATAATCAAAATGAAAAAAATGTGCTTTTTCTCGATTTTCGTGATTTTAATGACACGGTTGGGTTCATCTTTGTCAGCAGATTGTATGATACTTTGAATCAAAGTTCTAGTGCACTTATTGATGATTCTGTGGCGCATTTCAATCAAGGAAAAGAATTTGTAGTGCGTCATGTTTTAAGCCGCTCTAATCTTACTCACGTACTAGGCTATGCGAACACTCATATAATCGTGTTGTGGATGAGCGTAATATTTACGCTCACCCTCAACGCAATTATATTGCGTGTGCGCATAGCCTAGAGGCTTTTATGATCAATTTAACATGTCCAGTAAGAATTAAGCAGTTTTCTCAATGACATTTGAATATTTCAAAACGTAAAAATCGATTTAAAGAAAAACTATTCAAATGATTTGGTTCAAATTAATATAGTATATTCTTTTTACGATTTATAATGTACACAGTAAATTTTGTGGACATCGCTTGAAGATAAAGTGGCTTAAGTTGCAAAAAACTGAAAAAACGCTAAAAAATCGTCATAAAAGCGCCATTTTCAAGAAAAGTGCTTAACATACAACAATGAAATTTTTACACAAACATTAAATCGTGAGGGTCAACATTTCCTGAAAGTTTCGTCAAATTATATTCAGATACTTGGCCTCTAGAGTGCAAAACGTGTTTTGGAAAAACTGAAAAATTTCGTAAAAACATAATAACACAAAATTTACTCGTCCGATTTGCTTCAAAAACGTGGCAGATCTAAGTTCAGAGAAAACGAAGGTCCTTGTAAATTTTCATCAAAATCCGTTTTGGCGTTTGGCCGGAATCGTGCGAACAAACACACAAAAAAACAAAAAAAAAAACACAAAAAAAAAAAAAAAAACAAAAAAAAAAACATTCCGGATTTTTTTAGCAGTAAAGTGTAATTGAAGATTTCGCTTCACTCGCTACGCTCGTTACGCTCATCAAAAAACGAATGAATATTACCGAAAAAATCGATAATTTTCATCCGATTTTTTCATTTCAACATTGCTTTAGATCTGCAAACAGAGACGAATCCAGTCATATCGAAAAAACCATATGAAACACGGAATTGTATGATTTACCTTTTTACTGACTTTTATATAACCATGTTTCGGGTTGTGCAAGCATAATCTCCAAGAGTGTTTTTATCGCTCATGCTGATAATGAGGAAGTAAAACTGGAAGTTATTTTTCACCAGGTCTAATCCGTGAAAGATTAGCTTTCTCACACGGAAAATTTTGGTAGTGCAGAGGTCCACGTGGTTACTTTTCTCTGCCCCTAAAATGCTCCCTACATTTATGAAAAAAAAATCAGTGGATAGTTGAAAAAATTTCTGACCCGCGATGTAAAGGCTCGTGTCGATCGGACGTTTACTTTGTTCACAAATAAATCTTGAGTTTGGGACTTTTTGTGGGGTTTTTTTAAGCGAAAACACCACTTTTCTTTCTTCTCTGGTTGTTTTATTTTCCATCTGATCTCAATTTAAGTTTACTAGGCGGGTCGGAGTACTCTTCCTCTACACACTGATTTTTTTTCGAAAATATTGGGATCAAATTTAGGGGCAGGAAAAGTAATGGCGTGGACCTCTGCATTTTCGGCTTTTAAGCTGCCTTTAGCTGGCTCTTAATAATTCCCACCCGCAAAGAGTTTCCTTTTCCGCCGAATTGTAATAAATACTAAGTGGTTTACAGAATATTTAGTTTACAAAATCTTGGCATTTCGAACGCGGAGAGAATTGGTTCTCTAGACTCACCAGTAATCGAAGAACAAGCTAAATCTGATCGGCGCAATTAACACGGAGGCAGTGGTCCAGTGGCAGCGAGCACGCCGCTGACAACAGGGTCACGTTGGCCCAGGTTCAATCCCGGTCTCATGCACCGCTTTTTGGCAATGCCGTTATCGCGTCCACAAAAATTAACATTGGCAAAGACATTTCTTTACTATTTACTATAGCGCAGTTGGAGAGTTGAGGGAATTTTACTACCACGATATCTAGCGACTGCTTGGTGCCGTGGATTACACGCGTCTCCTTGAAACCTGGGTCAGATGCGTCCCCGGTACGATCCCAGGCAATGGCGTGGCTTTTTGGCAACGTTGGGCCCATGCACACTACTCAACACAGGGACGCTGCGCACAGGACTTCGACTTCGGCATCAGCGACGCAAGCAGCTCAAGTCGGCTCCCTCCCTAAAAGATCACAACTACTTACCATGTGTAAGAGAAGGGAGAATGCAAAGCAAGCAAGCACCAAGCACGTGGTGTCGTGGATAGCACTCGTGCCTAGTAAATGCGCCGCGCGGGTTCAAGTACCACGGCCTCCGCTTTTTGGAACTTCCAATTCAATTGGACTTGTTCATTTGTAACCGTCTCAATTGAGATGTCGTAGAAAGAGTAACGAACACGAAAAAAATATACTAAGTCACAGATTAGTTTTAATTTAGCTAACAGATGGCGCTATCCATCAATTTTTGTTATCACTAATTTCCGTTCCGACCAAACTGTTTGGTTCAGGGGAGTGTATTTGCTTAGGGTGCTAGGGTGGGACGTATAATTTCAAGCAACAATCCGGACCGAGGTCGTGAAGCGACCGAGGTTCGGGTTTTTGCTCAACTAATTTAATCATTCGCCCAAATAATTGCAAAAATATCTCCACGCGCTCCTCCCTTGGCCGGATTTGATCTCAGGACCTCTGTGGTGTCACGTTAGCACTCAAGCCGTTCGGCTGTGCAGAAGTCATGCTGTGGAGAAGATTTTTAGAGATTATGAATTAAACGGTTCGGGGCGAATTTTCGTACTTATTAAAAATTCGATGAAATATTTAAAACTCCCGCCACCTGATCGAAACACTAACATGATAGCGTTTCGATCAGGTGGATTGAACCCGACCATCCGGGAGAGATGTCTGCTCTGTACAACAACGCAACACAAGCGGGATTCGAACCCAGGATCATTGCGTTGCTAGCCAACCACCTTAACCAAGCGGCTGAAGTGACGACATGCTGATCGCTGGTTTAGTCGAGAATATAAACTTCTCATTCGCTATCCGAGAGATACGTGCAAAATGACGACCCGCTCAACCAATGCGACGGGATTTGAACTCGGGTCCCCTGGAGCAGAATTGGTAGACTCCCAGCACGCTAGCCACTCGGCTATGGGGACAATGTGCCAATCGCTGGTAATTTAGAGCTTGACAACTACAGGTTTCGAGTTTCTTTTCGTACTTATTAAAAGTTGATTCGTTTGGCTAAAACTCCCGCCACCTGATCGGAATGAAAACACAAGTGACTTATTCGTTGTAAACCCAACGCTTCAATCACTGGAGGCGAACGCACGTCCTTAGCGTTGCCAGCCAGGCGACTTAGCCACTCGGCCATGCGGTTGACATGCAAGACCATCAGATTTTAGTCACCATAAATGTTTGAAAAGTGAAAATTTTTTGACAAAATGATCCCGGAGCTGGATTGAACCCGGGTCTCACGCATCGGTAGCCAAGCAACGTATCCTGTCGGCCCCGTTCGTGAGTTGCGATCAACAGTATTGTTTAAATATTTCTTCTGTGTTTTATTTAATTTGAAGAAATTGCTTCTAACAATATAAGTTTAACACTGCAAGTGATCATCAACGCTATCATGGGAAAGGATTGGTGGTAGAACGAGGATGAAATCCATCCTGGTCTTCGAATCCTGCAACGTCTACTTTCCTACATCATACTATTAAATGGCGTATTTTTTAAATGACGTGTGAATTTAGCAGACATTTGATAAACAAGGCGGTCGACGAGAATATCAACCGTCGGCCGTGCTCGCTCGACCCGGCATTATTTGATATTCAAATTTGTGTTTTTGGCGAAGACTTTGCGCCTTAAGCGTACTTCATAAACGGTGAGATGGTCAGATTTGACCTAAGTTTAACACTTTAACCTTCGCGACATATTTTATTTTGGAAGTTTGCGGCCGGCGATGCTGAAATTCATGTTTTCCTGCAGCCTTGTCCAAAAGTAGATGCAATCATTGAAGTCACCAGCCTCACTTGCGGCAGCGGATTCGGACTAGTTTGCAGCAAAGGTTTTGAGAACAAAATGCTTGAGAATCAACGTGATGCGGGGTTCCAGAGATAAAGCCAAGAGCTTTACCAATAAATCTTTCTTTCAGCAGTGATCAGCGATGTTTGCTTCTCGAGCAGTCAGAAACCGCACAGCGTCTGCCGGGGTGGGGGGAGTCTCGTCCTAGTTACACAAATAGCTCCATGCGAGGGAATCAATCATGACACGGGAACAAAATCAACAAAGTTGCCAGGCTAGTTTTGGTGGCTTGCTGAATTCTTCCTGTATCATTCTTCGCCGGCCAACTAGCAAGGTAACACAGGTAACAGCTTGACAGTGGGCAGCTTCTCGATCCTCGGAATTGGACCACAGGGTTGGAGGCAGGAAACGGATGCTCACTGACTATCTAAAATCAATGTATTTTACAACAAATTATGGCATTTTCAATTATTTACAACAATAATAATAACTAAACCAATGTACTTATCTTTCAACAGATATCCAGAGTGGTGTTGCGTGTTTCAATTTTCAACAACTATTTACATATTATTTAGGTGATCTCCTCTATAAATATTGACTACAATGGAGCTTTAGATATATAGAACACAAACCTATTTTGTATTTACACTGCAATTAGCAAGGAACTTAAAATCCATGAACCACATGAGGATCTATCTACAGTTGAATTGGTGCCTAGCAAAGTACTAACCCACGTTGACTAGCGATCGATCGCTTGAACATCATTTATCAGTCGCGCAGACCATTATCCAACTTTTGTGTCAGTATCATTGTCAGTAATATTATTAAGTGTGGGCCATAGTAATGGCTTCTTAATGAGCTTTATTTAAAAAGCACTCTGGGACCAAATAACTTCACTTTTATCTAGACAATTATTGCTATTTCTTGCCTATTATTTGAAATCTGAATTTCCTGAAAATTGACATGTTAAAAGCGTAGCAAGTTGCTTGTAAGTAAGGTTCATTGCCATACGCTGCGTTGCTGATCTTGGCAACTTAACCAAACAGTAATTTACATTTTGGTGTTCCGAGAGTAAACTTAAAGCAGCCAGTAGATGCGTCTCTCTGCATAATTCCAGGTGTCAGTGCTCAGCTTTTGATAATCCTGCATCGTAGGTCTCTGCACAAACTGTTTCCAGCTTCCAGCTTCCGATTACAAGCAACAAACAAAACCTATCAAATACGTCAACGCAGCCCAAGCCCAACATGCCACTTGCTAAAAAAAATAAATTATATAAAATAAATACGCAATTGTCAACTAAAATCGAGGCGCCATGCTAGACGTCAAGTAATAATGGTTTGGCCCGGTCAGGCAACATTGAGTGTCTAATCCATCGGCTGATAAAATGTGTTCCGGCGTCGGCGAACCGTGCGTCAACAGGCGGCGGGAGCGAGGGCGGCGGCAGCGGCGCTTTCCACGCGAAGCAGCGCGCCCGCCGCGGGCTCCGCCGCGCGCGCGGGGGCGGCGGCGGGGACGGCTGCGGCGGGGGCGGCGGCGGGGACGGCTGCGGCGGGGGCGGCGGCGGGGACGGCTGCCCAGTGCTTCTTGTTCACCAGCAGCAGCACCATCAGCAGCGGCAGGTGAATCAGCGAGAAGCGGAACAGCTGGCGCGAGCTCGAGCTGTCGGACTTGCGGTAGAACTGCCAGGCTGCGCGGGAGACAGAAAACAATGCGACGTCAACCTCAACGCCACTCACACGCCAGCGCCGCTATCGCCTTCTCCTCTTGTAGGCAGTTGCAAGTAGGAAGTTAGTTCGCAGCGTAGCTTTTAAAAACGTCGGGAAAAGTGAGTTTTGAGACATGGCATTCATTACCCAGTTGGTTTTCTGAAAACTAACGATGTTAAGATTAGGAACAGACACGAGTCTTGAGAAACTAATAGTTAATTTGATTTCGAGAGGAAATATTTACCCACTCAAAGCCAATTCCTCCTTCTGTAAATCAACAAAACCCATCTTGCAATATTGATCTCACGGAATGGGCAACTCCGTTGTGTCTCGTTGCCGACAGAGAGCCGACTCACCGAGGTAGACGAAGTACGCGTTGAGCGGCGCCGACTCTAGCGCAAACATCCAGCCGGTGACGTCGAGCGCGGGCGCGGCGCAGGACAGCGCCAGCAGCGCCGCCGTGTAGCGCAGGGCCACGCGCCGGCAGAGCGCCGGGTCCGTCACGCACATCATGCGGTAGCCGGCCTGCGCAACAGACAGCCGCCTTCAGCAACGCCCGCCACCGCCACCTGCCCTGTCTCACGATCAATCTACGAGTTACTCTGCTAACATTATAATCGGACAGAGCCACCCAGGCTTACAGACAACGCGGGCTGCGACTACCCGATAAGACGTTCATTGAATGGAAACTAGGTTTCATTCGCTGCTGGGATCGATCCCTACCGTACTGTGTTCCGTGTGAGAGAGAGACCGACCTTGGAGTAGTCTGGCCGCAGGTTCCAGGAGAGTGCGTTGAAGTGCGGGAACTGCCAGGCGTAGAGGGCGGCGGCCATCACCCAAGCCCCCGGTCCCAGCGAGCCCATCGCGCCCGCCCACCCCATCAGCGGGGGGATCGCTCCCACTGCAGCCAGTCGACCAATCAGAACACGTTGCAAAGCCACTCCAAAGGCAGCCGACCAGCACACTTGTATACTTTGTCTCGGAAAGTTGTTGATGAGAGTAACAAGCATAGCGTGTGAAGCAAAATCTTCAATTACACTTTACTACTACTAGGCTATGCGAACACTCATTATAATCGTGTTGTGGATGAGCGTAATTTTTACGCTCACCCACAACGCAATTATATTGCGTGTACGCATAGCCTAGAGGCTTTTAAGATCAATTTTAAATGTTCGGCGTTAATTTAGCAACTTTCTCAATGACATTGAATATTTCAAAACGTAAAAATCGATTTAAAGAAAAACTATTCAATTTATTTGCTTGAAATTAACACAGTATCTTCTTTTTACGATTTATAATGCACGCAGTAAATTTTGTCAAAATCGGTTGAAGATAAAGTTGATTTAGTTGGAAAAAACTGCAAAATCGCTAAAAAAGCGTAATAAAAGCGCTATTTTCAAGAAAAGCGCTAAACATACAACAATGAAATTTGTAGACAAACATTAAATCGTGGGGGCCAACATATCTGGAAAGTTTCGTCAAATTATATTGAGATCCTTGGCCTCTAGAGTGGAAAACGTGTTTTGGAAAAACTGAAAAATTTCGTAAAAACTTAATAACATAAAATTTACTCGTCCGAATTGCTTCAAAAACGTGGCAGATCTAAGTTCAGAGAAAACGAAGGTCCACCGAAATTTTCATCAAAATCCGTTCTGGCGTTTGGCCGGAATCGTGCGAACAAACACACAAAAAAACAAAAAAAAAAAAAAACAAACAAACAAAAAAAAAAACATTCCGGATTTTTTTAGCAGTAAAGTGTAATTGAAGATTTCGCTTCACTCGCTACGCTCGTTACGCTCATCAAAAAAAAATCCTGAATGTTTTTTTTTAATGTGATTGTTCACGCATTTGTATACTTCGTCATGGAAAGTTGTGTGATATCACGATACTGTTGGAGAGCCTAGTGCAAGAACCCACCGAAGGAGCCGAGCCAGGTGTTGAGGATGCTGACGCGCTTCATGGGCGTGTAGACGGCGGTGTAGAGGACGAGGTTGAGGGCGCCGAGGGCGGCGGCCAAGCCGTTGACGCCGACGTAGAGCGTGGCGACCCCGGCGGCACCGCACGCCCCCGCAAACACCACCGCGTGCAGCGGCCTGCAGACACGCACCCGTCACATGTTACGACACGACTCATCACACCATGCATGCATCGCGGCGGGGGGCGGGGACTGCAGCACAAGCAAGTCTGATTTTGTTGGCTGTTTTAACGTCGGGAAAAATGAATAAAGCCAGGCACTAATCTGACGGAGCCAACAGACTGGTACTACGGCGGTGCTGGTGAAAAATCAGCTTTGCCCTCTTCTTTTAACCCAGAAAAACTTGTAGATAAGGAAGCCCGGTCGTAAAACCCGCAAGCCGGCTGGCTGAGGTAGGGAATTGCACGGGACTTACGTGAGAAGGCCCCGCACAAGCACCCTGTTCTGCGTGCGCGCCATCTGCGAGTCGAACGGCACCTCGAAGAACTGGTTGACCGAGTTGGCGGCGCAGGAGACGAGGCCGGTGCCGAGGGACACCAGCGCCAGGGTGGCCGGGTCGAACGCAGCCGGCGCCAGCGCGTAGCCCGCCATCGACGTCATCACCACCAGCGCTGCGGGCACGACAACATCGCGTCACCGGCACGTACATCGCTCCCTATCTTCCACCCTCCCTGCACACATTCGCTCAAACGTTTCCTTATCTTTCGACCAGGAAACATTCTTTCCTACATTTCCCTACTAACTGGCCCATTGCCGTTTACTCTAATTGAAACAGCAATAACCATCTGAAAGCCATCATATGCCGTTGTATTCTGTGGAAGTCCAAGTGAGAAACTCACAGGTGAGCCGGATCTTGGACAGCATGAGGTAGTGCTGCGGCAACTTCGACTTGTCGGCGATCAGCTCGTGCCAGTCTTTCCGCTTGCCGACCAGCGGCATCGTGCCGATGGGCGGCGCCGCATGGAGCAGCTTCGAAGCCGCCGCTTCATTCTGCGGAGAGCTCGATTCCCGGGGCTTCGCGACGATGTGCGAGCTAGGGCCGGTCGCTGACGGCGTCGACAGTTTGTTGCTGGCCTGCACGGGGAACAGCGCATGAAAGAACCGGCTTTTATTTTACCAGACATCATCTCTATTGATTTGTAAAGACTGAAGGTACTTACCAGGCGCAAGCTGATTCCTGCCGTGAAACTTGGATGAATGCATGCTCTTAATTGTAAAACCAGCTTTGTGGAAGGTAATACAAGAAACATGATTCCGTCATCCGACGATGTGAGACTGGTGGTTGCACAACTATAGGGACAGCCTTTAGGACTTCTTGGCGAGACATTGGTTTGTAGAACGTGCTGTGGATAAAAAGACCTGAATCTGATAATCAAATATAAGTCACATCACTTGTTCTTCTGCTGAAGTACTGCATTAAATTTAAGGAACAGTGTGTGTATGTAAAATGTTGTTTGCCATTTTGGTACTACCAGAACTACTACTGCTACCAACTAAATGATGCTAATCTTCTGGCATTGAGTATGGACTTGTCGTACCTACAAACCCATGATTTTAAAATGTTGGCAAGAAAGCCTCCACGTCAAAACATGGAAATGAAAGCCACGAAGGGTTTAGAAGAAGATGCATTCGAAACAGATATATATAGAGAATTACACAGAGAATATTTATTCTTAGTATTCTTTACGTCATGTCTTATCTGTGTTGTCATAAACGAAATGATTAACCCACATCCTCTTAACCTTACTTCTGTTCCAAGTGGGAAATTTTAGTTTATTACCTGAATAACACTGACTAAATTGTGAGTGAATATCTATTGAGTCAAAAGGTACACTAGAGTTGATTAAGGAAGTACCATGCATTAAACTAACGACTAAGCGATAGATTTTGTAGCACTTATTTGATCGCACTCACCGTTCACATGCCCAATAACCTCCATTTTTCCTCGCCGCTGCTGAGTCTGCTGCTGCCTGCTGGATTTCCCAGCAACTGCTCGTTGGCGGGTGGATCAAATTCCCGAAACAAACTTCAGATAATAATCCACTGGACTGTGTTTTGCTATTTGTTTCTTCGAAAGAAAAATTCACATTGAATGTGAAAATTGAAACACCTTAACATGGCTGTACTTGGCACATGATAGTTCATGGTTGCACAGACCAAAGATCTCAAGGTATGGTTTTAGAGATTAATGACTACATATGAATCTGGGTAGAAAACATCGTGCATAGGTCAAATAACTTTTCAGATTTCTTACTACCAACATTATCTTTGCGATTCTACATAATTGAACAGGCCATAATTGATCAAAGTTGTTTGCATATTGAAATACTGTTATGTGTTTACTGTGTAGGAGAATTCAGGAACGAATGAAACCATGGGGTGTAATGGAACAAGAGCATTCTGCTGTTCGCCCCATGATACCGAAAGCATCGCAGCATCATAGAGCACTCGCTGCCTCTAGACCGCACTAATGGAGATTTCTTGTTGCACAGCGCCTACGCAGGCGCCCCCTGAACACGGTGAACGTATGTATTATAATATACATTATAAATAACATAAATATTCATCAAGTGCCACCCCCCGTGTGGCTCTGCAGGTCAAACGTCAGAACCGATTTGTGAGAAAACATGCTCGGACTTTCTGCAACATTGCATTTCTCAAGTTCTGGCCGAGGTCTTTCCGACCGAAACACTTCGTTGCTTTGAACGTTCCTGGCTACGCGGACGCAAATCAAATCAATAGCTGAATTGTCATCGCATCGTAGGAACTCAGATATGAAAAAATCTCGGCCAACTTGTGTCGGCAAATCCCAGTCTAAGTGGCTGGCTTTAGTTCTGCATCGATCTTACGTGTCCTTCGCTCCGCGCAGCCGGGCTATCTGTCAAACTTTTTTGTCGCGTTTCACGGAGATGTCTAGAATGGAATCCTCGGCGCATAGCAAGAAGAAAACAGACGATTCGCCGAGAGCAGTGAGTAGAATATTTAAATCACGCTCTATTGCGGGAAATTGTGAGGAGTCTTCGTTCCTGACAGCTTCCTATAGGAATCGCTTCCCTCGAATAACGTCCTGGAACAAATCGACTCCCTGCTTCCATGCACTGCATCTGTCTGACTCCTTCCTCGGTTTCTTCCCTATCTTCCCGGAATTGCGCTCCCTGGAGCATCTTACGCAAGATACAATCCACAATCCAGGGACAAACCCTTCAAAGGAAGGAAGGAAGGAAGGAAGGAAGGAAGGAAAGAAGGAAGGAAGGAAGGAAGGAAGGAAGGAAGGAAGGAAGGAAAGAAGGAAGGAAGGAAGGAAGGAAGGAAGGAAGGAAGGAAGGAAGGAAGGAAGGAAAGCACGCTGCAAGTCGATCGTTGCAGGCTGCTTGGAGCAAGGCTGCTTGGAGCAAGGCTGCTTGGAGCAAGGCTGCTTGCAGCAAGGCTGCTTGCAGCAAGGCTGCTTGCAGCAAGGCTGCTTGGAGCAAGGCTGCTTGGAGCAAGGCAGGGAGCTCGTCTGAGACAATAAGGGTGGATACTAAGGGGTGAGTTTGAGAGGGTGGAACACGGTCACCTGCACCGCGGACCCGACATGCGAACCTGGCCCTGCAGCGCCGGCTGCCGGCAGACTGGGTGGAAACTTGATGGCTGACACGATAGACAGAGAAACTTCTCGGCCAGCAGGTAGACAGAGAAACTAGCAGCACCTAGCAGCCTCCATGACAGATCATGCTTGCGGTGCTTGAAACTCGAGCGAGGGATGAACTCGGCGGAGTCAGCGTTCGACGCCTCCCATTGGTGGAAGGGTGAGGGCTGTTGAGAGATGTCACTTCGGCTCGGATGCTGCGACTGATGGTTCAATTTAGTTGGCAGTGAAACCAATCTGCAAGCCCCCGACACCGGCGGGCCGGGAAACAAAACGGTGTACGAGCGAGCACTTGTTTCGGCAAGGTCGGCGACTTCGGAAGAAAGGCCGGTTTCAAATCATTAATCAACGAACAACTAGTAATGTAGCACAAGCTGCGTTTTCTTTATTAAACGGCGCTGCGTTGCGTTGTGTGCGGGGCAGCAGAGCAAAGACAACGCAGGGTCTGTCGCAAGCTGCAGCTGCTGCTAAAGTACAGCCAATGATCAGCAGTGACACCAGCTTGTACACGTTTGTAAATAGGTACAATATTATAAAAATAGAGTCACACCAAAACACCACACACTTGACACATGATTCAATCAAGAAATAGAATTGTGTGCTTACGGGTTGTTACTTGGCTCTACAGTAAGGTATAAACTTACACTATAAAAATATCTATGTATTACGTTTGCTGAGAGCAGAAGATAAGAAATGGCTGTACAAATTACAAAATTAATAAATACTGACAGCTCGGAGAAGAATAAACACGATATATTTTTACAAAATTATTATTGTATACTAATAGGTATACATTATATTATTATTATTATTATTGTATTGTTTTCTGACTTATTTGATACTTTCTAAACATTAATTTATCTTTCATTTCTGGAAAAGGCTATTGGTAGTACGATATTTTGATTATATTCTATTCGATCCAGAACCAATTGTGAGAACCAATACACACATGGGGGTAGAAACCATCTCATGCACCTATCAGCAGCAACAATAACAACAACAACAAACTAATTATTTGTTGGATATCCAATTATCAGAGAATCGTAATTGCTCTGAAGAGAATTCCACGCTGCACCAAGAAGCTCGATGTATCTTACAAAGGAATGCATCAGCAAACTCATCCAACTCGTTGGCCGCTAGATGCATCGCAAGCCTCTCCTAGGTTCAATCGCACAAAGCGCGAAGCGTGGAGCGCGAAGCAAGGAGCGACGAGACAGCAAACACACATCATCTGCATACTCACAGGCTGCTAATCGAATATCCGCGACTCTAAACTGTCATATTGACACTTAAAATTCACAATTAAATAAAAAACTTTGTAATGGTTATTTCAGCATGTGCAGCCTTTCGCCTTCAGAGCAGGGTTCCTTATTGCCAGCCAAATCTGTAGCACCCACGCACCCACGCACCCATCGGACGTAGCACGTCAGCTCCGTCGTTGCATGGCATTTCTAATAAAATTTCATGTAACTCCATCCATCGCGTGAATCCCCATCGCTTCAGCTGCACGCTGTGGATGCAGGAGACGGGCCCCGAAGGGAGGGCAGCAGCGCGTTCAAGCCACCGAGCAAGAGTTCCTCTTGAGCATGGTGTGTCGGGCCCGGGCGGCCGCGGCGCCGGGCGTCGCGTAGCTGGGCAGCGACTGGCGCCGCCGCTTGACGGCAGGACTCAGGTTGTAGCGCACCTTGGCCTGGCTCAGCAGCTCCTTGAACACCTCGACGATCTGCCGGTTCTCGCGCGCCGAGCACTCCACGTAGCCACAGCGCCAGTCCAGCGAGGCGACGCCCTCGGCCAGCTGCCGCGCGACGCCGCGACGCTCGGCCGGCGTCTCCGCTTTGTTGCCCACCACCACGATGGGCACGCCGGGACCACGCGCCTGCAGAACCTGCCGCAGGGTTAGTAGGGGGTTAGTAGGTAGCAGGTAGCAGGTAGCAGGTAGTAGGTAGCAGGTAGCAGGTAGCAGGTAGCAGGTAGCAGGTAGCAGGTAGCAGGGAGCAGGTAGCAGGTAGCAGGTAGCAGGTAGCAGGTAGCAGGTAGCAGGTAGCAGGTAGCAGGTAGTAGGTAGCAGGTAGCAGGTAGCAGGTAGTAGGTAGCAGGTAGCAGGTAGCAGGTAGTAGGTAGCAGGTAGCAGGTAGCAGGTAGCAGGTAGCAGGTAGCTGGTAGCAGGTAGCAGGGAGCAGGTTAGTAGGTAGCAGGTAGCAGGTAGCAGGTAGCAGGTAGCAGGTAGCAGGTAGCAGGTAGCAGGTAGCTGGTAGCAGGTAGCAGGGAGCAGGTTAGTAGGTAGCAGGTAGCAGGTAGCAGGTAGCAGGTAGCAGGTAGCAGGTAGCTGGTAGCAGGTAGCAGGGAGCAGGTTAGTAGGTAGCAGGTAGCAGGTAGCAGGTAGCAGGTAGCAGGTAGCAGGTAGCAGGTAGCAGGGAGCAGGTAGCAGGTAGCAGGTAGCAGGTAGCAGGTAGCAGGTAGTAGGTAGCAGGTAGCAGGTAGTAGGTAGCAGGTAGCAGGTAGCAGGTAGCAGGTAGCAGGTAGCAGGTAGCAGGTAGCAGGTAGCAGGTAGTAGGTAGCAGGTAGCAGGTAGCAGGTAGCAGGTAGCAGGTAGCAGGTAGTAGGTAGCAGGTAGCAGGTAGCAGGTAGTAGGTAGCAGGTAGCAGGTAGCAGGTAGCAGGTAGCAGGTAGCTGGTAGCAGGTAGCAGGGAGCAGGTTAGTAGGTAGCAGGTAGCAGGTAGCAGGTAGCAGGTAGCAGGTAGCAGGTAGTAGGTAGCAGGTAGCAGGTAGCAGGTAGCAGGTAGCAGGTAGCTGGTAGCAGGTAGCAGGGAGCAGGTTAGTAGGTAGCAGGTAGCAGGTAGCAGGTAGCAGGTAGCAGGTAGTAGGTAGCAGGTAGCAGGTAGTAGGTAGCAGGTAGCAGGTAGCAGGTAGCAGGTAGCAGGTAGCAGGTAGCAGGTAGCAGGTAGCAGGTAGTAGGTAGCAGGTAGCAGGTAGCAGGTAGCAGGTAGCAGGTAGCAGGTAGCAGGGAGCAGGTAGCAGGTAGCAGGTAGCTGGTAGTATAGGTAGCAGGTAGCAGGTAGCAGGTAGCAGGTAGCAGGGAGCAGGTAGCTGGTAGCTGGTAGCAGGTAGCAGGTAGCAGATAGCAGGTAGCAGGTAGCAGGTAGCTGGTAGCTGGTAGCAGTTAGCAGGTAGCAGGTAGCAGGTAGCAGGTAGCTGGTAGCTGGTAGCAGGTAGCAGGTAGCAGGTAGCAGGTAGCAGGTAGCAGGTAGCTGGTAGCAGGTAGCAGGTAGCAGGTAGCAGGTAGTAGGTAGCTGGTAGCAGGGAGCAGGTAGCTGGTAGCAGGGAGCAGGTAGCAGGCAGCAGGTAGCAGGTAGCAGGTAGCACATGGAGGTCTCATTCTTGTAACACCTAGTCGTGTAACGCCTAACGAAGAATGTCTACCTTTTTCGACGATCAACCGCGGTCCTAGCAACCCTTCCGAGCAAGCCACCACATTCTACGTGATTGCTGCCTGATGAGCTGTGAAATTTGTGCAAATTCCTTGGTATTTTTCCATTTAATTCCGTTTTGGACGATCTGATTTCAAAGATTGTGCAGGATAACAGTTAAATAAAGCAAGCAGTTTGCGAAACGTTGTGAAGAAAGGGAATCGAAGATTGCCAGTCACAATTTGGTATCGCCCGCAATCACGGAAGGGTTGCCCTCGCTCGACGAAACACTCGATAACGCATTGAAACGCATTGATTGGCAAGAGCACAGAGCACCGAGCTCGGATGCTGTTGCTGTCGTCCAATGAGATTCCGATCGGCCAGGCAGGTTTTTCAACGTCGAGCAGGGGATTACCGGTCGAGTCGATGGGGGGTCGCAGCCTCCCCGATCTGATTACGTCGCGTGGTGGGGAGGGGGGGGGGGGGTAAGGGGTGGAAACCGCCCTTGAACCTGACCGCCCGCCCTGCTGAAGGGCAACCCCGCGTGGCCGTGGAAGTGGGTGGGGTGGGGGGTCCCGTCGGTCGAGCGATTTCCGATCTAAGAAGCATGTTTTCGAGGCAAGTGCTTAGAGATTGTACTCTCTTCATGAGACATGGACCACCCTGCCACTGTCTCTGCTGTAGCTTCAATAGCACGTAGCACGTAGTTCGTGTCTCGCCCGGACAGCACATCGACATGCAAGGCGCAAGTCCTGCTTCAATTAGCGCTGCACCAATAATTAGTCGGATCGCTGCATACGTCGCCAACGCCTCGTTGAGCGGGCAGACTCATTCCCCAGTTCCCGGAATTATACAGATATTATTTCATTTTACGTTTCATTTTAGACGAGAGAAAGTTCCAACAAAAGCTATAAATGTCATGTATGCGCCATTCCCCTTGGTTAATTGAGTTGCTGCTTACATTTGTTAAAATGTTTGTCGAAATCAAACACTCCCATATTACACGGCAATACTGCACTATGCGATAAAATCATAAAAACTTTTGTCATGTAACGATGTTTTAAATTATTTATTTTCCTATAAAGTTAGATTTGGTGCTTCGATTTCTAACCAAGCCGTCTAGGGGGCGCTATGATTCTGTCGCCAGCAAAACAATGCTATTTCTGCAGAGTTTCCTGCACTCTACACTATACAGCCTTGTGAGATGTTTGCTGGCAGAGTGTCCTGCATCCTACAGCCTTGTGAGATGTTTGCTGGCAGAGTGTCCTCAGGGCAGGAGGGTAGCACGGAGGGCAGCAAGGAGGGCAGCACGGAGGGCTGCACTGAGGGCAGCATCGAGGGCAGCATGGAGGGCAGCATGGAGGGCAGCATGGAGGGCAAGAGGACGTAGAGGCTGGCTACCTGTTCGCGGAGGCGGCGCACCTCCTCCCATGAGTCACGCTCGTCGACGGCGTAGACAAGCAGGAAGGCGTCGGCGGTGGCGATGGAGAGGGCGCGCATGGCGGGGAACTGGAACGCGCCGGACGTGTCGAGGATGTCCAGGGTGAGCGATGCGCCGTCTTGCAGCTCGTACTCGCCGCGGTGCAGTTCCTCCACGGTCTCGCGGTAGCGCTCCGCGAACTTGTCGTAGAGGAACTGCGAGATGATCGACGACTTGCCCACGCGTGCCGCTCCCATCACCACCACGCGGTGCTGCTCCTGAGAATCACCAGCAGCCGCCGCCGCCGCGCGTCTCAGAAACACTCTTACCTCCAGACACGCATCGGCTTCTTAGCCAACACGACGATGCTTATCAAAATCATTTTCGGGTGAGGGGTTGCTTTGTTGAGAATTCAAATAAGCATAAAGCGATCTTTGAGTTGCCCGCGTGCTTCAAACTTCATGCCCCAGCCGCCCCGTCATGAGATCATTAAAAACTTTCCGGAATAACCAAATCTTGCACGACATTCTAAAGTTCCAATTTCAAACGAGACGGAACTTCAAACTTTTCATTGAAAACTTTTCAAGTCTCATCTTGCACGAGGCACCGATTCAAGTTCAGACTTTGACAGAAGCGGCGTGGATGATCTCGTTGAAGGTTGCGCAGGTCAAAACGTCTTCATCAAGCGAGCATCGACAGCATTCTCTGACTGCCGGCCGCTGGGAGGATGCTGGATGCTGGATGCTGGATGCTGGAGAGGAGACAGGTCTCACCTTCTGCAGCGGCGACATCCCCGCCCCGCCCGACGCCGACGTCTCGGTGCCCAGCGAGGGCAGCCGCAGCCGACTTCCGCTTCCGGGCATCCTGCGACCTGGCGTCGGCGTCGGCGTCGCTAGCGTCGCGATGGTAGGCGTCGCCTGGCTTCACGAGGCTGCAACACGGCGTAGCAGGCGTCAGCGACGGGGCGTGCAGGCTGCAACACGGCGTAGCAGGCGTCAGCGACGGGGCGTGCAGGCTGCAACACGGCGTAGCAGGCGTCAGCGACGGGGCGTGCAGGCTGCAACACGGCGTAGCAGGCGTCAGCGACGGGGCGTGCAGGCTGCAACACGGCGTAGCAGGCGTCAGCGACGGGGCGTGCAGGCTGCAACACGGCGTAGCAGGCGTCAGCGACGGGGCGTGCAGGCTGCAACACGGCGTAGCAGGCGTCAGCGACGGGGCTTGCAGGCTGCTGGGAGGGTGTTCGAGCTGGGAGAACTTGCTGCTCCGTGCAAACCATCGAGCCAGGATACTCGTCATGCTCCTACCTCCATGAGCAATTAAAATAATTACAAGCTTCGCAATCGGGAAATTCCGTCGATTGGCTGGTTGCTTCGAGATACGAACTATATAATATTATAATCTGGTCATCTCGTTGATGCAATCATCTGCGACTATGCGTTGCCATGGTTGCTGCGGCGAGCTGATAGCGAGCGGGAACGTTCCAGAAAACGGATTGATTCGATTGTCTGTTGACTTGTTTTAGTAAAAATATTGCATCGTTTGTATCGATTTCTAGTTGTGCGAGGGTCGCCGCTAATCCCCGCGCTGCCAGCCAGAGTGATTCCTGATCAAACAGAAGTCGTGACTGCGTAATTTGTCAAGCAACGAGCACGAGCACGAGCACGAGCACGAGCACGAGCACGAGCACGCGCACGAGCACGAGAACGAGCACGAGCACGAGCACGAGCACGAGCACGAGCACGAGCACGAGCACAAGCAACGAGCACGAGCACGAGCACGAGAACGAGCACGATCACGAGCACGAGCACGAGCACGAGCACGAGCACGAGCACAAGCAACGAGCACGAGCACGAGCACGAGCACGAGAACGAGCACGAGCACGAGCACAAGCAACGAGCACGAGCACGAGCACGAGCACGAGCACGAGCACGAGCACGAGCACGAGCACGAGCACGAGCACGAGCACGAGAACGAGCACGAGCACGAGCACGAGCACGAGCACGAGCACGGCTAGACGATCCCAAACAATCCACAACCATCGCAAGTTAGTAAGCTAGTAAGTAGCAAGTTAGCAAGCAAGCAAGTTAGCAAGCAAGCAAGTTAGCAAGCAAGCAAGTTAGCAAGCAAGCAAGTTAGCAAGCAAGCAAGCAAGCAAGCAAGCAAGCAAGCAAGCAAGCAAGTTAGCAAGTTATCAATTTAGCAAGCTTGAGTTAGCGAGGGAGTCCGAAGTTCTCGACGAGCTTGCACTGAGGGAGGTCCGAGGTCCGAGGCCCGAGGCCCGAGGCCCGAGGCCCGGCAACGGCGCGCCTTCCATCTGATATCGACCTCGCTGTCGCCGCGAGATGCAACGCGAATCCAGGCGATCAAAAGAACACTTTCCGATTCGCGCGGCGCAAAAAGGTTTTCTTTGTGCGCGTGTAATTGCCGCCAGCGGGTGGGGGTGGGGGTGGGGGTGGGGGGGGGGCTTTGTCGGCGGCCAGAGGAAGTCAATCGCATTCATGTTGCGAGGAGCCGCCGGGAAAGCGCGGGGAGTTTTCCGCCGGGGAAAGCGCAGGGAGTTTTCCACGCAACGCTCGGCGGGCGGCGTTCGGCGGGCGGCGTTCGGCGGGCGGCGTTCGGCGGGCGGCGTTCGGCGGGCGGCGGCTGATGACCCTGCGAAGGACGCTGTCGCAGCGGCGTCGAGTTTTGCGACTTCTTGAGTAACAACAAGTCAACCTTCCGCAAAGCTAATTGCTGTTTCACACAAAGATGACAGGCGTCGGAAATACGTAGATCCGAGCGCATTTGAAATGTAAATGTGATTATGAGAAGACAGATCTATTATTAGACACGAAAATACGAAGCTTCGAATTTCAATAACAAATCCTTCAAATTCGAACCATTCGCCGACAACATTTAGAACGGCAACTCGATGTGCACCGACCTCTAAGGCAGGCAGCAGAGGGCAGTCGAGAGTCTGGCACCGACCTCTAAGGCAGGCAGCAGAGGGCAGTCGAGAGTCTGGCACCGACCTCTAAGGCAGGCAGCAGAGGGCAGTCGAGAGTCTGGCACCGACCTCTAAGGCAGGCAGCAGAGGGCAGTCGAGAGTCTGGCACCGACCTCTAAGGCAGGCAGCAGAGGGCAGTCGAGAGTCTGGCACCGACCTCCAAGGCAGGCAGCAGAGGGCAGTCGAGAGTCTGGCACCGACCTCTAAGGCAGGCAGCAGAGGGCAGTCGAGAGTCTGGCACCGACCTCTAAGGCAGGCAGCAGAGGGCAGTCGAGAGTCTGGCACCGACCTCTAAGGCAGGCAGCAGAGGGCAGTCGAGAGTCTGGCACCGACCTCCAAGGCAGGCAGCAGAGGGCAGTCGAGAGTCTGGCACCGACCTCTAAGGCAGGCAGCAGAGGGCAGTCGAGAGTCTGGCACCGACCTCAAAGGCAGGCAGCAGAGGGCAGTCGAGAGTCTGGCACCGACCTCTAAGGCAGGCAGCAGAGGGCAGTCGAGAGTCTGGCACCGACCTCTAAGGCAGGCAGCAGAGGGCAGTCGAGAGTGTGACACCGACCTCTAAGGCAGGCAGCAGAGGGCAGTCGAGAGTCCGACACCGACCTCTAAGGCAGGCAGCAGAGGGCAGTCGAGAGTCGCACAGGGAAATCCCGAGCGACAGCCAATGAAACTCGACTTCCGGTAAGCGAAGAGCTTCAAATATCGCTGGCATCAATTTCCTCGCGGAAAAGGCGCGCGAGTGCAAACCTCGGGAAACCGGAAATGAGGAGAACGCCAATTTTCCGGAGAGGAAATATCTTCGGTGGAACTGTTCCGCGAGATGCTAAGTCTGTGCATTTCAGTCAGCGAGCTGATGATTCGACAAACCGAAGCACCGCTGCGATAATCATTGTTTAGAATTTCTTGACATGCCAGCCGGGATGGAGGGGTGGAGGGATGGAGGGATGGCGGGATGGAGGGGTGGAGGGGTGGAGGGAGGGAAGGATGGAGGGATGGAGGGGTGCAGGGGTGGAGGGGTGGAAGGATAATGCATGGTTGCATATGAGCCGGCTTGGCTGGCAGGACGGATCACGTAACTCAATGCATCTGTCTGTCTCTCTCAGTCTCTCGTTACATCGCTGCAGTGGTTGATGGTGAAATTGCAGTTTTCAGGTTGCAGCTGCCAATTCGCGTGCAGGGTGGGCGTCATTATGAACGATGGTTGAAGGAGGGTGGGCGTCATCATGAATAATGGTTGAAGGAGGGTGGGCGTCATTATGAACGATGGTTGAAGTGTGAAAACTCTGTGTTGCACAAGATTTCAATTAGCATTTAGCACCGAGCTTCGTCAGGCCGAATTGCACTGGTTGCACTATGTTGCGTGGAACCGAGGAAGCAAGGAAGCAAGGAAGCAAGGAACCGAGGAACCGAGGAAGCGAGGAACCGAGGAAGAAAGGAAGCAAGGAAGCAAGGAACCGAGGAACCGAGGAACCGAGGAACCGAGGAACCGAGGAACCGAGGAACCGAGGAACCGAGGAACCGAGGAACCGAGGAACCGAGGAAGCAAGGAAGCAAGGAAGCAAGGAAGCAAGGAAGCAAGGAACCGAGGAACCGAGGAAGCGAGGAAGCGAGGAAGCGAGGAAGCGAGGAAGCAAGGAAGCAAGGAAGCGAGGAAGCAAGGAAGCGAGGAAGCGAGGAAGCGAGGAAGCAAGGAAGCAAGGAAGCGAGGAATCAAGGAAGCGAGGAAGCGAGGAAGCGAGGAAGCAAGGAAGCAAGGAAGCAAGGAAGCAAGGAACCGAGGAACCGAGGAAGCGAGGAAGCGAGGAAGCGAGGAAGCAAGGAAGCAAGGAAGCGAGGAAGCAAGGAAGCGAGGAAGCGAGGAAGCGAGGAAGCAAGGAAGCAAGGAAGCAAGGAAGCAAGGAACCGAGGAACCGAGGAAGCAAGGAAGCAAGGAAGCGAGGAAGCGAGGAAGCAAGGAAGCGAGGAAGCGAGGAAGCATGGAAGCGAGCTCGTCGCCGATGACAGCACTCTTGAAAAACTGCAGCCAGACTTGCCGAGAACTGCTTTAGAAGCGAACCATAAAGCTGTTCAATCCAAGCTTCTATATTTTCCAAGTGCTAGAGCGTGGTTGATAGAAACCTATTTGTCTTGAGATTTAGTGGGAGGAATCTTTTGACACGGAATGCTATCGAGTGCTGATTTCAAATTCAAATTTTTATCATTGATGAATATTCAATTCATTACAATCTTCATGTATAAGACAACGGTAATATTTGGCAAGTGCAGAATAGGTTTTGTAGGAGTTCCACTACGGAAAAACCTTGTTCTTCAGATGATTTGGATTCGGAATGCCTTTATCGTGTATTGCGTGTCCTCGGAGGAGAATGTTTCGAATGTAACTCGATCGCCGCGTTGGGAGCGAAATAGAAAAGATAAGTTGCTATTTAGCCAAGTGTCGTGAGTGGCTTGTCGATGCCGCTGTATCCAGCCACGAAGTGTCGACATCTCGAATTCCCACAGCATCCCCGAGTCGTCGCTGCCTCCTCCTCCAGTCGGCGAATCGATTGAAACCCTGCATCGACGGGGAATCGTTGGCATCCGAGGGATGCCTGACACTTACACCGTTCTCCCTGTCCCTGTCCCTGTCCCTGTCCCTGTCCCTGTCCCTGTCCCTGTCCCTGTCCCTGTCTCTGTCCCTGTCCCCGTCCCTGTGACAATAAATTGTGTAAACTGATCGGGCTTAAGACAGTTGTAAGTATCTACAAACGTCAGCTTTAAATGACACCTTGCGATTACCCTGGGCACAGTTCACTTGAACAAGTACGCAGTACATTATTTATACTCATTAGTCGGCACTCACTCTCACTCTGCTTCTTGCCGCTTATAAGTGATCCTTATTTGAACGTGAAAGACTAAATTCTATAGAGATAGAGATAGAGATAGAGATAGAGATAGAGATAGACATAGAGATAGAGCTGAGACTGGATTTGGTGATGAAAATGAAATAATGAAACATTGCGAGAAAGAAAGGCGAGCGGCGGGCGATAAATCGTCTGTCTGCCAACGCGTCCTGGATTCCCGTGTAATTACCGTTTAATTCCCGTGTAATTCCCGTGTATTCCTGAGTAATTCCCGCCGACGGCTCGAGCTGGCTTTGTGTAAGAATTAGGGGAAAGTAAATTAGCCACTTCGCTGCTCCCCCTAGAGGGGTAAGGGTGGGGGGGGGGAGGTAAAGTGGACGCAGAGGTGGAGAGCTTTTCACGACTTTCTCTTGCCCGTCCGAGCGAATATGAAACTGAAGATTACACCTTGCTATCTTCACAGAGCTGCGTCAACATCGGGAAGACTGCAGCCAGCGGCGCTATGAAGGCAGCACGGTTGCTTAGTTGGACGACATCTTCATGTCAGTTTCTCAACGGAGATCGCCCGCACAAAACACTTGAGGATCAGGACTCTTAGCTACGAGTACGTTGTACGACGAAATGTGTCAGTTGCAGTAATTCCAGGACACGCCTTGTAAGTGTCAACTCAACACGACTGAATGCAAACAGTCCGCTCAGCTCCTATATCCAGTTCGCAGAAAACCTGAATAATGCAAACGGTCCCGCTGTTCGTTCGAACGCAGTCGCTACCTTGGCTAATGGCTACATCATGTCTACGGGTCGTGCAACCTCACTGAATATTGCCAGCGTGGGAAGCATCTTCATTTCGACTTCTATTCGCCGAATTCTAGCTTCAAGGGTTAATTTCATCTCATCTCATCGCGAGCGAGTAGCTCATCTTTCAATTATGTCGGCGGTCCTTCAGGTAGTGGGGGGGGGGGGGGGGATTAAGCAACATCCAATACGAGACAGTTGATCTGCAGCTTGTTTCTTGGCGGGGTTTATCACAGATCCGCCGGCCGGGCGAGGGGCGAGGTCGTCGAAGCAGCGAGGTCAACGAACACCGCGGGCTTCGACCCCTGACCCGGGGCCGAGCACCGAGACGCGCGGGACACAAATCTCATCGCTCAACGCGGGTAATCGCGGGAAAATCCACTCAACATCGAATCTGTAGATATTTTTCAAACTCCGGTCGGCCGGCCTTCCGTCTCTACTCTCTACTGAGTGAGTCGTGCAGGCTCTTTCTCTGACAATGTTGGGACATTTGGAGCAGAATGTGAGATGACAGCAGCAGCTTTATATCAAGCAGAATAAACTTGTCACATTCTATTCCGGGAAAAAAGAGTAAAGGAAATATCAACAAAGCTCAAATTGAAAAACCAAAGAAACAAAGGGAAACCCATTTTCCCAAATTATTTATATAATAAATTCCAGAAGAAATAGGTTTCATTGCTTGTCCCAATAAAGTTGTGATACAAAGGAAAGGATTTGAATTTAAGTGACACCGTTTGTAAGAAAATGTGAAAGCTGGGAGCTAGAAGCTGGGAGCTAGAAGCTGGGAGCTAGGAGCTAGGAGCTAGAAGCTGGGAGGCATCGAAGGATGGGACAGAACCAGGGCAGGAGGTTCCGTCCGAGACGGACGCCGTCGACAGCAGGAGTCGAGCAAGAAACTGTCGCCACCGCGCGCTCGGTTCCAGCTAACATCCAAGGAAAGTCAAGCATCAAGAAGAAACCCATTTCCAAAGAATCTATAATTAAATCTCGGTCCGTCGCCTGACATTTAAAACTCGACGGCGAGAAAGTTATCGACGCGAACGCCGTCTGGCGGCTAAGTAGACCATTAGCGTCGGTCAAAGGAGCACTGGCGGTCGCTGCAGAGGATGAAGTTGACGGCGAAGCGGGAACTAAATGCCCGCCGAGCCAGGGCTGGAACGCTGGGGCGGAACGCACGACGGGCTGCCCGCCACCCTCTGACCTTCGTCCGACGCCGTCCCCCACGGCGATAAACCACCGATTATTAAACCTTCCTGTCAACAAGGTCGTACGGCCCAGGGAGGCTGCAAGCGCCACTTAGCACGAGACAGTGATTTACCTAACGCAATCAAGAAACTCTCTCTCTCCCGCCTGCGACATTCCAGGCGTTGGCGCGCTCGCTTGCAAGTGTTTAAGATGTTTGCCGGCCCCCGCGCCACCCCCCGAGCAGGTGTTAGCCAGGCGAGGGAAAGCGTGGCCTGCGAGGAGAAGCGAACCCGGCACGTGAGACACCTTTGGGCTTTGTTTGCTAGATCGCACACTTTACGAGCGTGGACAACGATCGCGGGCCGAGGCGTCACCCGATGCGATGCGATGCGACCCAATAAGTTCCTTACCTAGCGTCCAGGAGCAATCGCACCCACCACAGCACTGATTGTCTGCCACACCTATCGATTGTTCCAGGGAAAAGATAATGTCACCTCGTCTAATCCCTTCACTTCCCTTCCCCGAAGTCGCAGTCGGCGCCGAAGCCGGCAGCGGTGAGCCTGATGACTTGGTGGCACCCCGGCGTCATGCAAGCGTCATGCAAGCGTCATGCAAGCGTCATGCAAGCGTCATGCTTGCAGAGCAGACTTCGCCAGCCAATCCCGCTAAGCTCGCCGCACACCGCACAGTGTGTGCAGAGATTGCGATGCGACGTTCAAGTCAGTCAAACATTGCGTGGCAGCTGCAGAGCGCTTGATCCCGAGGATCATGTACTGCTGCCTAATCGCCGATCAAACAGTCTGCCGGCGCGTCGGCATCGCAACATGGATCCCCACCTCCCTTCGTGCTGCAGCGCTGAAAACCTGCCTCAGCCTGCGAATTGTTTGCTTGGCGATTGCCGAGAAGATAGGCAACACACATCACCTCGTGGTCCTAGGTTGGGTCTGGTGTCAACGAAGGTGTCAACGAAGGTGTCAACGATGGTGTCAACGATGGTGTCAGTGAGCCCTGCGCCGGAGAGAGGACCATGACAAGGAACAAACAGCGAGAACGAGGCACTCCGCGAGGACTCATTAAAAGCCTGCCTTCCCTTGAGAGCACGACGATTAGGTCGAAGTTCCCAGCACTCACCGTCACAAGTACAGCTAATTGATGCTGCACTTTGACACGCTTGTCCAAAACAGTTACTAATATTTTCCAGGTAATGCTAATGAGGGGCAGTTCAGAGTCAATTTGAGTTAGAGCAATAAACTCATTTTGCCATACCGGCTATCTTGTATTACAGTTTAGCGTGATTGGCTTTACCCGTCGGACGATCACACAGACCTCGAGTGTGTCTGCTCGCATCCTGGTCATGCTAATTGAGAGGAATTGAAGTTTCATGCTTTGAATTGAAGTGTCATGCCTTGAATTAAAGAGTTTTACCGATGTCCTCACCTGTTTGTTGCTGGTGCCACTTGCTGCTGGATATCAGGCGTATAGACGCTTGATGCGATGCGATGCGATGCGATGCGATGCGATGCGATGCGATGCGATGCGATGCGATGCGATGCGATGCGATGCGATGAGATGCGATGCGATGCGAGGATCGGTGCAAGGTGTGAGCTCGGCGAGGCGACGACAACGGCTGGCCCGGCGTCTCCCAGCGTCGCGCTAATATACGTCAAGACAGCGTCGCGACGCCCGCCGCTCGACGCCGCCCGGGGCGCCGGCGTCGCGGGCCACGCTCCTACTATCGTAGTAGGCACGCCGCGACGCCGACGCCGACGCCGACGCCAGACGAGCCCCGTCGGACGTCGGGCGTCGAGCTGCCAGCAGGTTTCACGCTGCCCCGTCCGAGCCATGTTCGTGGAATGCAATGCGCGAACCCGTGGCAAAGGCAGCCAGAAACTGCCTGCATCCCGACCGTCGACGACGCAAAGCCAGCCAAATTGAAGCACATTGATCTCATCAATACAAACATGACTCGTTCTGTGCAGGGTAATTAATGAGAAGTACAGTCCGCTCAAGTGAAAGAAGCCACCGGGAGCCCGAGGAAATCGTCCATCCCGGGACAAATATGCCCTCACTAATATGATGAACATTACCAGCAGTCATATTAATAAATAAACGGCCCACTTTTCCTCAAATTCCATGATGTTCTTGACAGGAACGAGTCTAGTGTCTCCACAGGAAACGTAGCAGGAAAAGTCAGCGGAAAATGCAGCAGACGAGCAGAAGACTACTTGAACAGGAAGAAAGCTAAGGAATGGTGAATTCCCACTCATTGGATCATTTCCCGAGGCAATCCGGATGTTTGAGAATCCATCCGTCTCCGCTAGTAAATGGCTCGAGGTCAGCGGCGAGCAGCCTAGAGCCACGTTGACAAATGAACGCGATGGCACGGAGACGCGATGACACGGAGACGCGATCACACGGAGACGCGATCACACGGAGACGCGACGACACGGAGACGCGATGACACGGAGACGCGATGACACGGAGACGCGATCACACGGAGACGCGATCACACGGAGACGCGACGACACGGAGACGCGATGACACGGAGACGCGATGACACGGAGACGCGATGACACGGAGACGCGATGACACGGAGACGCGATGACACGGAGACGCGATGACACGGAGACGCGATGACACGGAGACGCGATGACACGGAGACGCGATGACACGGAGACGCGATGACACGGAGACGCGATGACACGGAGACGCGATAATAATAACTAGGTAAACGATTAGTAGAGCCTACACTCGTTGCAGGATGAGCGAGCCGTAATCTCCCTGAGGAAATCCAAACGGAAAACATTTGACAATCATATTGTTGAAAACGGTGCTTTAATGATCAAGTATATTTTTTATTAATAAGTAATTTTATTTTTCTGATTAGCAAAATACTTCATGCACGAATCTGAAACTTAGGCAATTCGTTAAACTTGTTATCATACATATTCAATACAAATTTGGTGCGGATCGGTTAATTAGTTACGAAGCTAGTACCAAAAAACTGAAAAATTTACGGGTTTTTGCTCATAAAAACAAAATGGCTGAACAGATTTTGCTCAAAAACTATACAGCACCTCGCTGAGTCACCACGAACGTTTTTGCCAAATTTCGTAACGATCTGTGACCTTTAAGTAGGGCTGCTCGTTTTTGTTACAAACGTTAAATGGAAAAGGGGGCTGGAAAGTGTTAAATACGAACATTGAAATGGACAGAAGAATACATATATGTAGAAAGCAACATTCAAGAAAAGTGGTAGTTAAAACAGCAAGTAAGGATGTGGGGAAGTGGTCTTTTCTGAACAGAACGGCAAGAGAATGGAACTCGCTGGATGAAAACATTGTTCAAGATCAAGTTGATTTACAACTATTTAAAAGAAAACTAGAGGAAAGTCATTGTTAATTGTAGTAGTCACTAGCAATATTAGGTAATATTTATATTATTTATATAAATTCCATATAATATATAGGTACATTTATAAACTGCCACCTGTACAAATGTACTATTTGTAGTTAAGCTCAAATAAATAAATATCAAAAAAAAAAAAAAAAAATCCAAATGCTTTTTTTTCCCCTATGTTGTGAAATTGAAGGATTTCGCTCGCTTCGCTCGCTCATCCAATAATAATAATATATGATTTTATTCCCTCGCTTGTGTCGTGGCTCGATTTGTAGGAACCCCGCTCACAGCACGAATTGTTGGCCCTGCATCACATATCACATGGAGGAGCCACGTTATTGATTGATGAGAATTGATGCGAGTTGATGAGAATTGCGACTTGCGAACGGAGATGCGAACGTAGCGAGCGAGCAATCGCCGAGACAAACAAGGAGACACCGATCAAGCTGCGGACGATCTAGGTGAAGTGTGCTATCAGCTGGCGACGTGGTTTCTTGCGTCGGACATCGTGACGCCGTCCGTGTCCAGTTACTGCCTCATCTCATCGCCTAGCCTAGCCTAGCGTCCTAGCCTAGCGTCCTAGCCTAGCCTAGCGTCCTAGCCTAGCCTTGCGTCCTAGCCTAGCCTAGCGTCCTAGCCTAGCCTAGCGTCCTAGCCTAGCGTCCTAGCCTAGCGTCCTAGCCTAGCGTCCTAGCCTAGCGTCCTAGCCTAGCGTCCTAGCCTTGCGTCCTAGCCTAGCGTCCTAGCCTAGCGTCCTAGCCTAGCGTCCTAGCCTAGCGTCCTAGCCTTGCGTCCTAGCCTAGCCTAGCGTCCTAGCCTAGCCTTGCGTCCTAGCCTAGCGTCCTTGCCTAGCCTAGCGTCCTAGCCTAGCCTAGCGTCCTAGCCTAGCCTAGCGTCCTAGCCTAGCGTCCTAGCCTAGCATAGCGTCCTAGCCTAGCGTCCTAGCCTAGCCTAGCGTCCTAGCCTAGCCTTGCGTCCTAGCCTAGCGTCCTAGCCTAGCCTAGCGTCCTAGCCTAGCCTAGCGTCCTAGCCTAGCTTAGCCTAGCCTAGCGTCCTATAGCCGTGCGCCTTGTGCCTTCTTGACAAGGGGGCTTTGTCTGTAAAAAGTATACATTGTGACTCGTGAGAGTGAACTCACTCTCAGCCACGAGCCTGTCTGATTAACGCTGTGTCAATCACATAATAACGTACCAGCATGATCCGATCGGGTGGGAGAAATCGATGATCTATTAACACCGAGCAAGATGCTGGCCGGTGTATAAAAGTCCGGTCACAGTTCCCAACAGGTCACAGTTCCCAACAGGTCACAGTTCCCAACAGGTCACAGTTCCCAACAGGTCACAGTTCCCAACAGGTCACAGTTGCCAACAGGTCACAGTTGCCAACAGGTCACAGTTCCCAACAGGTCACAGTTCCCAACAGGTCACAGTTCCCAACAGGTCACAGTTCCCAACAGGTCACAGTTCCCAACAGGACTAATAATCTCGTTGAACCCGCCGGCGCCGCCGGTTGTTCGGGGAAACGCGGAACGAAGAAGCGAGCTGTTGGCCGTGTCATAGAAGACAAGTAGGAAGCTGAACAAAGCAGGAGTCTGATATCGGTTGGCGATTGTCAGGCGTCGACGCGACGTCGAACACCGCCACACGCGCCCGCCCGTGACAAAAGCACCCCCCGGTCCACCCCCCGGTCCCCCCCCCCGGTCCCCCCCCTCCCCGCGACGGCCGCGCACGTTTTAATGATGCGATTCCGATGAAAGCAGGTTTCGAAGACACGTGCCAATGAAAACCCGGGAGGAAACAATTGCGATTTTCCCCTCGCGACGTCACTCACAGCTAGCGATATCATCAAACCGTTTCATTGTTTCCCTGCGACGAGTCTGTACGTCACCCCCCCCCCCCCCCCCCAACCCCCAGCCGAGCTTCTGATGAAGACTTCCGTCGCACGCTTCCGTCACGCTTCCGTCACGCTTCCGTCACGCCGCGGTCACGTGACGTCGCGTCGCACCATCTGCCGGTCACGTGCCCGATGGCCACGTCTTCAGGGTCCCTGGTTCGACTCCATTCCGCGCACCTCGTGGGCCCACTGGCTCTTGGTGGACCCTCGGGGTGTTGGCAGGTGGCCAAAGAAAGACTTGGACCCCGCCCCCCCCCCTCCCCTCGCCCACGCGGGCTGGGCTCCGGGCGAAGAAAGCCTTGCTGACCGCTTCTGGGAAATCCAGGGGTGTTTTAAGCGTGGGCGTCTCCTACTTCAGCGACGCCACGGAGGCGCGATAATAGCAGATATTTGTGAAGAAACCAATTTATCTACAAACCAAGAACACGTCCCGGCCTGTCAAATTTCTATTAACTTCGTCTGAGTTTATGAAATAAGACGTAAAAGCTACTTTGTGCGCTTCGCATGCCAGCCTGCATTTGTCTTGTAATCAGGCCACCAAGCAATCTACCATATTCTACCAATCACCGGCATTTCAATCATCATATTTTAAAATAATCAACATCATAAAACGCGAGACATTTTATGGCTGCATGAGGGTAATTCGACTAGTTAATTATCTCATCAAGAATTCCTGCAATTCCAGGAATCCTGAGTGTGGATTCGGGATGGAGCTTGTTGTTCAATTCAATACGCGACTTATCGATTATCCGATTGGCTGGATGGATTTGATTAGATGCGTGATTCCTACCCCCGTAACTCGATCAAACACCCCTCACACCCCTTACACCCCTCCACGCGCACCCCGTGCGGCGTGCTGACAAAAACGACAGCTGAGAGATTGAAATAAAACAAAACTGAAAAACATGCAGCTTGGTCGTTTTGAACATACCGCATCGCATCGTTACATACCGCATCGCATCGTTACATACGGCATCGCATCGTTACATACCGCATCGCATCGTTACATACCGCATCGCATCGTTACATACCGCATCGCATCGTTACATACCGCATCGCATCGTTACATACCGCATCGCATCGCACCGCATCGCATCGTTACATACCGCATCGCATCGTTACATACCGCACCGCATCGTTACATACCGCATCGCATCGTTACATACCGCATCGCATCGTTACATACCGCATCGCATCGTTACATACCGCATCGCATCGTTACATACCGCATCGCATCGTTACATACCGCATCGCATCGTTACATACCGCATCGCATCGTTACATACCGCATCGCATCGTTACATACCGCATCGCATCGTTACATACCGCATCGCATCGTTACATACCGCATCGCATCGTTACATACCGCATCGCATCGTTACATACCGCATCGCATCGTTACATACCGCATCGCATCGTTACATACCGCATCGCATCGTTACATACCGCATCGCATCGCTACATACCGCATCGCATCGTTACATACCGCATCGCATCGTTACATACCGCATCGCATCGTTACATACCGCATCGAATCGTTACATACCGCATCGAATCGTTACATACCGCATCGAATCGTTACATACCGCATCGCATCGTTACATACCGCATCGCATCGTTACATACCGCATCGCATCGTTACATACCGCATCGCATCGTTACATACCGCATCGTTACATACCGCACCGCATCGTTACATACCGCATCGCATCGTTACATACCGCATCGCATCGTTACATACCGCATCGCATCGTTACATACCGCATCGCATCGTTACATACCGTATCGCATCGTTACATACCGCATCGCATCGTTACATACCGCATCGCATCGTTACATACCGCATCGCATCGTTACATACCGCATCGCATCGTTACATACCGCATCGCATCGTTACATACCGCATCGCATCGTTACATACCGCATCGCATCGTTACATACCGCATCGCATCGTTACATACCGCATCGCATCGTTACATACCGCATCGCATCGTTACATACCGCATCGCATCGTTACATACCGCATCGCATCGTTACATACCGCATCGCATCGTTACATACCGCATCGCATCGCATCGCATCACAATCATCGCATCGCTTCGCAACGCATTTCACAATAACTTCAGATTGGCGCTCGCAATAGCAATCAGCAGGTCGAATGTTACATCTTGTCTAATTAGTTAGTGTGTTTTATCGCGCTAAACAGACTGGAAAGCCAGCACTGTATTGATAAACGCCCCTATCTGACATCAATCATCTAATCAGATGAGGATCGGGGAAGGCACGGCCTGGCTGGGCTCGGAATGTTGGTACCTAACCGGCTAGGACCACCGTGTGCGAGCGAAGGGGTTGATAACGCGCCATACCCTTCACTTTCCGCGTTATCTCAGTCGAGCCTGCTCGTGGTCATCAACCGGTCTTATCACTTATCAGCCTCTTGACAAGCAGCCGCCATGGAGCCAACAGACTCCGCGCAGCGGAAACCACAACAAACTCACCAACACACGACAAATAGAACAGACGTAGTTTATTGGTTCCTGTCAGCTAGACCAAGATCGTCTATCGAAATGACTTCAAAACTATTCAAAATATTCAAAAATTTCAACAGAAACATTTGATATGGTAGTAGGTACTACCTTACACAACATATCCCGCGATATCGAACTTGGTAATTATTCTGTTTATGACGGAGGTGTCTTCTTAGCAGTTTTCTTCGTTTACCACGCCAGTTGAAATGTTCAACCATTGAATTTGATGGTTGAACAGTTCAAGACCAGCTGAATGCGTAAATAAAGTCGACATTGATAACGATACATATGTGAATGTCAGTGTAGGTAACACATTTTTTATTGCCTGGTCAGCTTAACAACAATTAGGTATACTAAACAAAAACATACTGTGTACTGTGTACTGTATGCTGTGTACTGTGTACTGTGTAGCAAAGGTACCTTCCAAACATACCTACTACCTGGATATAGAACACCAAAATAAAATACTAAACAACTAGAAATTGCAGTGTAAAAGTTAATATGGAAGCAACTAAAATCCCTATCCCTATAAATAATAATATATTTATTATTTATTACCTATTTACAGTAGGCATAGGGTTAAGGGAACATATAAAATAAATAAGGAATAAACCTATCACTCAGATAGAGCTGCTAGCCTATGATGTAAAGGTTCTGATAAACTATCAATAATTGAGCTAATGACTTAATAGAACGTACGCTTAATAAATGTAGCGTACGATACACATACAGAGGAATGAAGGAAGTCTGTTAAAACAGCAAAAGGAATATTGTTGATACGTTGGATCTTAGCTATCCGAGATGGGAGCCCAATGACTGCTCGCTTCATGTTATCCCAGCAAGGGATACGACGCACCGATGGAAATTATGGTGAACTCGTTATGGGGAACTACGCTCGATCCTCAACTTCTGTCAGACGTTTACTTGTGTTGTCTCAACGAAGGAGGGACTCCGAGCTGGGAATCCGCCTCCTGGATGCCTAACGAAGAGCGCCGACGTCTCGTAGCTAACGCCACGTAGCTCCGTCCCCAGAACGAGTCACGGCGTTCAAACGCGCCGCATTTCACCACCCGCTTGTCGCATGCAAACCCGATAATACTTGAAAATTTTCAATTGCTAACTAATTTTCAAAATCACATTACACTTTGTCTTGCAGTGCTCTACACAATTTGGGTGAAAACTCCTTGGAATGACAGAATTGTTAACAACCTAAAAACAACATATGAACGAAGAAAAGATCGACCTGACTTTTCAGACTTTGCTGACTTGACTCGAGGTGCAACAAGTCCAGGCATCGACCGCACCAACATGGCACCAAACGCAGCGTCACTTACATCAAGTTTTTCCTACGCTAATAGTAACATCGAAAGTAACCAGTAACAAGCAACACTTTCCTGATTTCGTCTCGAACCCTCGGTCCAGGACAACAGCGTAAACTAGTTAGTGAGTGAACAGGTACCTGCATTGGTACCGGGATTTCCTAGCTCTCGGTGGACAGATGCTTGCCGTTAGAATGTTCGGTGAGACCCGTTTGCCAAGCGTAGCAATGCAAGCCTGACTGCGGAGGGAAGGAGGCCCCCGGATGCTGAAATACTGAAGGGGACTCATCGCATTGCATCGCATCGCAACACATTGCATCGCATCGCAACGCATAGGTTGCGTTGCGATGCGTTGCAAGCCAGCCACCTCCGCCTAGACCGCCGGGCGAAGGAATCCCCCGCGGGCGCTGACGTACTGCCAGTTGCCCTGCCGGACGCAAACAAACAAAACGCTACACCCCTCAATCTTCGTCCTCAACGCATCAACTTTCATCATCTAACATACGCATTACAGAGACCAGCCATATAAAAATAATTCCTGTCATTCTCAGCAAAATTATCAGCTGTCATCCGTAGGATAAAGTATCGTGCTAGTGCAAGTTGCTTAGGTTTAGTGAACGCAAGGATTGACAGAGTAGTGAAACTGACCCCGATGCCAGGCGTCCAGCCTACGCCGACGGGAAAGTCCTCGGAGATGCCATGTCGATGACATACGACGCCGTCGCCGTTGATTGCCCAGACCGAGCGTTCTGCCGCGCCTGCTGAGATGCACCTGAAGCAACCAGGGGCATCGACAATTCAGAGCACGGCTTGCATCACAGCAGCAGCAGCAGCAGCAGCAGCAGCAGCAGCAGCAGCAGCAGCAGCAGCAGCAGCAGCAGCAGCAGCAGCAGCAGCAGCAGCAGCAGCAGCAGCAGCAGCAGCAGCAGCAGCAGCAGCAGCAGCAGCAGCAGCAGCAGCAGCAGCAGCAGCAGCAGCAGCAGCAGCAGCAGCAGCAGCAGCAGCAGCAGCAGCAGCAGCAGCAGCAGCAGCAGCAGCAGCAGCAGCAGCAGCAGCAGCAGCAGCAGCAGCAGCAGCAGCAGCAGCAGCAGCAGCAGCAGCAGCAGCAGCAGCAGCAGCAGCAGTCCCATTGGAGGAAGTAACTCGATCGGCCAGCAATTGCTACCAGCTGCTGCTGCTGCTGCTGCTGCTACTGCTGCTGCTGCTGCTGCTGCTGCTGCAGCAAATTGTCTGATATCAAGACATAGGAACTGGCAATGCTAGCAGGTTGGTTGGCTGGGTTGAGCCCGTCTGTCCAGGGTGAGCCACTGCTACAATATTTTCCCCAGCGGGACTGCTACCTTACAGAATGTACGGTGTGTTCAACACGCACCTGAACCCAGTGGCGGGCGGCGGTTCGGGAGGAAGCGTCTGCCAATGCGTGCCCTCGGGGAAGACGGAGCTGACTTCCCGACGCACGGCCAGCGTCCCGTCCACGTCCAGGCCCCACACGCCGCCGCCGCCCACAGAAACCTGCCGCAGCGAACGCCCCGGAGGCTCCACCGCCTGCCACACCTCCCCTGAAACATCGTGCCGTCGTTACAACGTTGCAACACCTCCCACCATGTTTAGGGTTGATATTATAATTGGAGTCCGTGGGTAACATACTTGGTTCTAGGTACAAGGTGCAAGGTACTAGGTACTAGCTAGCTGCTTGCTGCTCGCTGCTTGCTGCTCGCTGCTCGCTGCTCGCTGCTAGCTGCTTGCTGCTTGCTGCTAGCTGCTAGCTGCTTGCTGCTAGCTGCTTGCTGCTTGCTGCTGCTTGCTGCTTGCTGCTTGCTGCTTGCTGCTGCTTGCTGCTTGCTACTTGCTGCTGCTTGCTGCTTGCTGCTTGCTACTTGCTGCTCGCTGCTCGCTGCTCGCTGCTTGCTGCTTGCTGCCTGCTACCTGCTGCTTGCTGCCTGCTGCTTGCTGCTTGCTGCTTGCTGCTTGCTGCTTGCTACCTGCTGCTTGCTGCCTGCTGCCTGCTGCTTGCTGCTTGCTGCTTGCTGCCTGCTGCTTGCTGCTTGCTGCTTGCTGCCTGCTGCTTGCTGCTTGCTACCTGCTACCTGTTGCTACCTGCTGCTTGCTGCTTGCTACCTGCTACCTGCTGCTACCTGCTGCTTGCTGCCTGCTGCTTGCTGCTTGCTGCCTGCTACCTGCTGCTTGCTGCTTGCTACCTGCTACCTGCTGCTACCTGCTGCTTGCTGCTTGCTACCTGCTACCTGCTGCTACCTGCTGCTTGCTGCTTGCTGCTTGCTGCTTGCTACCTGCTGCTTGCTGCTTGCTGCCTGCTACCTGCTGCTTGCTGCTAGTTGCTGGCTGCTTGCTGCTTGCTGCTTGCTGCTTGCTGCTTGCTACCAGCTGCTTGCTGCTTGCTGTTTGCTGCTTGCTACCAGCTGCTTGCTGCTTGCTACCTGCTACCTGCTGCTACCTGCTGCTGGCTACTAGTTGCTGGCTGTGGCTGTGCTCACCGGTGGGATTGAACTCGGTGATGCCGAAGCGCCAGTAGGCAGAGCCGTTGCGCCCCACCCCCCACACCTGTCGGTCGCCGCCGCAGCTGATTCCCGACAGCGGCTGGTTGCTGGGGACGTGCTCCCACGACGTACCCTGCATGGACAGACAAGCCGGCGCTAGCAACGCACACATCGCAACACGGTTGCTATCCATTCCTGTCGTTATCAACAATCGAAATACATCTTCAGGCAGGAAGAGCATGACGGTGAGAGCTCGGAAGCGAGAAGATTACCGCGGGACAGGACGCAGAAACCCCGCGGCGGAAGACAGCGTCCCCGTTGGCGGCGACGGCCCAGACGACAACGGGTGCATCGGCGTCGGCGGCGTCGGCGGCGGCGGCAGCGGGCGAGCACAGCGATACGTCCGCCAGCTTGGTGTTGCCAACTTCCTGCCACGGCCCGCTCGTACTCAGCTGGCATCTGTTCACCAGCGCCGGCACAATGTTAGTCCAAACAGACTCCGCAAAGCTTGTCATAATTGGATTACTTATGGTTCATAATGGCTCATAGAAATTGGTTGAAAGAGAAAATTAGATTAAAAAAGCTTGAACTTGATTACAGATATCTTACAAGGCTGTAGAATGCTTGGTAAGTCTACCTACATCGGGTGATGCAGGCAAAAACCAAAGTTGGAGAGTTTTCCCTTGTGGCAGAAGAGATACGGCTTTGGAATGAACTCCCCATCAGGGTTGTTTGCCCATTGGAAGATTTTGCACATGAAAGAATTAAGACGCCGGATGAAAAATCATCGCTAACTTAAAAAAACCTTGTAACTTACACCATGCAACCGGCATTTGTAAGTAAGTTAAATAATAAAATAAATAATTCGAGAGGACCCGTTGGGGAGGCGGTACCTGCGGACCCATCGGCGCCGGCGCACGAAGTCGGCAGCCTGCTTCTGTCCGTGGAAGGCGGCGGGGAAGTCGAGGGCGTACTGCCAGCCGTCCTTGTCCACGCCCCCGGGCGTGTGGAAGTCCGTCTCCCACTCCGTGATCCACGTCCAGTGCATCGACACCAGCTTGGTCTTCTCGCGGGTCCGCTTCAGCTTGCCCGTCACGTCCGACCACATGTACCTGCCGGCCGGAGACGAGATCAAGCCCAGCGTTGGATATCTTATGATTTCATTGTTTTAAGCGCTCCACTTGAGTGACGCTGATTGAACAATCTTCAAGGTTCAATTGCTTGTGCCCAATTTTGAGCAAGAATTTATTTTGTGGGGAAAAAGAAATTGAAAAAATAATGTTAAAATGTTGTTTTTATCAGAAGCACTTAACATAAGAGAATGCAATTTCTATGCAGTTGTCATGTTGCTAGATATGACATGCATGGAAAGATTAATTGGAATGAATCTAAAGGTTTACTCTCTCGAGTTAGAAACATGGTTTGAAAAAACTGTAATATTTGGTAAAAACTGATTGATGGGAAAGTTGACAATGGCATACGTGGAAAATAATAGAGGATCTAAACAGATAAATACGAAAGTATTCTGAAAATCTCCTCAAAATCAGTCAACTCAGCCTGGAGGGCGGGAACAGACATGAAAAAATGATGTTTTTCAAGCTTTCCACTCTTTGCAAGTTCCGCTCATCGATCAATTCTTGTTAATATTGCGCGCGTGCGAAACGTAGCTGCACGTAGACAACACAGTGGAGGAGATGCAGCCTACCTGTCGGTAGGCAAGCCGTGGGCTGTGTAGCCCGTGAGAGGGTTCCAGCGCTGGTTCTCGTAGACGTGGCAGCTGTGCCGGTCGGTCATCGGCCGGATGCCGGTGGCGCTGGCTTCGAGCCCGCGCAGGAAGGAGCCGCCCCAGCCGCCCGTGTAGACCCAGGCGGTGCCGTCGAAGCCAAGGCCCCACGTGACGCCGGCGGCGCTGGTCTCCACACGACGGAGGTGGCCGCCTGCGCGCACCGGCAAAAAACTACCTTCCAGCAAAGCCCTCATTTCCTCCCTGGCAACCTGCCCAGAGTCTGCTCGCTTACACAAGCGTGTTTCCATCCCAACACCAGGTCATGGCTTTCTGCCACTGCTCCTTGCTGGGAGGCCGGTTATGTCACAAGACACATGAGAATCACTTTAGATATCTCCCAAATCAGTCAAGTATTCCACTTGACTTGAAAAATACAAGAAAATCATGCAATTTTCACAGGTTTAGCAAATAAAGAAATTCTAACGAGTGGGTATTCACTGTTTATAACAACGGGGAAGCAATTCCAGAGATAATTTAAAAAGAATATTAATTTTAGAAATTTAATAATAACTTCAAGACTAAGATAATGTATTACCAGCCTTACACAAATAGTGGGGGTGTATTACTGCGAGGGTCAGCACGTCCAGCATGTAGGATGTAGGTAAATGCAGCTAACAAAAGGATGGGGTAATCCCGGGACGGGCAAGAGCGAGTCTCACCCATCTGCCGCCAGAACATGTCAGCGGGGGGGAGGATGAGCTGGCGCGAGCGGTAGGTAGCGGCGCGGACCTCCACTTCCCCCGTAACCTCCAGGTGCGTGATGCCCGCGGGCGGCAGGCGGTGCTCGAAGTACGCAAACACCTTGCCGTCCACGCTTAGCTGCACCCAAACAACGTCACGGCTTGCGTTAATTTCATTCTAAATGCAAATACTCGCTGCATGTATTTGAATTCTTTGGTCATTCAGAGTCCGGAATCAAATATACACATATTTTTTCAATAGTAGGGTCAAAAATTGCACTAAATTGTCGATCAAAGGTTTATGATGCAGACAAGCACAGTAAAAATATATAGATATTAGATAGACATAAACAACCCACAACACAAGCCATTCTAAAATGACCGGCTTTTAAAGGTTTGCTAGAAAACAGCGCAAGAAAATTGACGGTAAATTAAACAAAATCAAGAGCTGAGGATGAGCGGTAGGAAACAGAATTGGCCTGGCTACGAGTACGACTCGCTATGCAACAAGTTCGTGGCTGCAAAGAGAGACGGCTGACCTTGAACCCGTCGTCCTGACACTCGACGTCGAGCGCAAACTCTTGGCCAGGCGCGAAAACGTTGCGGCCTTCGCGCTGCTCGTCCCCCCAGACGCCGTCGATGCACGCGTTGCGCACGACCGCGTCGACGGCGCGGAATCGCGGGTTGACGTGCAATGCGACGTCGCCGCCGCCGCCACCAGCGCGCAAGTTCAGCGCAAAGCGTTCGGCGCCCGCCGCCACCGCCCCCCGGACGCACACGGCGCTGCCCGACGCAAGGCCGTTGAGCAGCGGCCACAAAGTCGGGCAGCCGGCAGGCGGCAGAGCCAGCTCCTGAAACGCAACGCGCTTCGTCCAATCAAACCGTTCCACCGCAGCCGCAGCAGCAGCAGCAGCAGCAGCAGCAGCACCAGCAGCAGCAGCAGCAGCAGCAGCAGCAGCAGCAGCAGCAGCAGCAGCAGCAGCAGCAGGGGCTGGTTTTAACACACCGATCGACTTTATACTTTATACTAAGTCTCCTATTTAAGTCAGGTGCAGAAAATCTGTTATTTGCTGGATGAGAAAAAGGAAAGGGCTCTCTACACTGCCCCTATAGTACAATTCAATGCATATATCCACTATCCTAAAACATTATTTCCTCCAAAAACGTAGCAAGGATCTATTAGAAGCCTATGTCTTTTCCTAATCTTCCCACCTTACTTTTCAAAAGTACTATAACAATTTGGAACGCATCGCATCGCATCGCAATGCATCGCATCGCAACGCATCGCATAGCAACACAACGCATCGCATCGCAACGCATCGCATCGCAAGGCATTGCAACGCAACACAAAACAACGCAACCAAGCCCCACCTGAGTGTAGAGGAGATGGTCGGAGGTGGCTGCGGTGGTCGATGTCGCGGCAACGCGAGGGCAGCTCTGCAGCGGCAGCGGATCGAACACGAACACGTCGCCAAGCAGCGTGGTGGCCCAGGTGGCGGCCGGGCTGGGGGCGCCCTGGATGCCGTTCAGTTGGCAGCAGACTGAAACACGACCGCCCGGTACAAACAACGTACAAAAATATCCTCTAAATCACTCTAGGTTTAACTGATTGATTATTGATTGATTTTTGGTCTTTCACAACGCACTGTTTAGACAACTGGCCCTGTGGCACTGGTCTAATTGCATCGGTGAATGAAAGGGTGTTGATGAACCTAACCTAGTCTAGAAGGGAGGAGGGGAAACCCGGTGCCGGCACGTAGCCTACTCCTGTCAAAATGCACTGAGGGGGCAACCGGCTTTACGTCCCTTCCGAAGGACGGTACAACTCGAACGACAGGATTCTTCCGCTAATCCGTGCTGTAAGTATTTAGTCATAAGTATTTGTACTCATAAGTATTTAGGAAATATGTTCAAGTTTATAATGTAAAATAATGTAACGTAAAATGCAAAAACTCAGACAAAGTAAAATTATGTTTACAAATCTGTTTCAAATAAATAATGTACTAAGAAAAATATTGACGTGAAGCGTTTACCGAGCGTGAGGTTAGCCATCCAGTCCTCCATGTCGACGTCGCCGGCGAACTGCAGCAACAGCACGTGGGCGTCGCGGCGTCGGGGAGTGTGCACGGCCAGGCGTGGCCGCCCGGGCTCGCTGGCGCAGGCCACGCAGGCCACCTCGGTGAGCGCCAGCTGGCGTCGGGCGTGCGCGCCGTCGGCCGAGAGCACCGTCAGGGTGCCGCCGCCGCCGTCGCCCTCGCCGCCCCCGCCGCCACCGCCGACCCACTCCAGCTCCAGCGTGCAGTCTTCCTGCGGCGATGTCGGCGACGCTCCGGGCAGCCACTGCGCACCTCCCGACTTCACCCACGACGACCTGCCCCACGACAGGCACACCGAAGTTATTACTTGCAATTAATTACTTAATGAAGTGCAAGTATTTAAGATGCCAGCACTGGGTTAAAGCCCTGCTGAACGTAGGGAAAATAATGGAGGGAACAAGTGATTGGGTGATTGGGTGCAGGCTTTACGGAAATCACATGCCAAGTTTCATTAACAGACAGACGGTGGGGATAGGCAAAACAAAGCCATTCCCTACGCTACAACACAGTTCTAGATTTGCTCAGCTCTGTCTATCAACTCTGTCACGAATGCGGTAATACTTTTCCTATCTCTCGCCCCCTTTATTGTAAGGGTTGCATTTGTAAGCATTTGGAAACCTATAAGTGAGAATTAATTGACAAAAGTTGATATTGTTCGAGCGGCTCACGATGGGCTGCCATGAGGAGGCTGTGGCAACACTGCAAACGCCGTGTCCACCGATACAATGAGTCTTGTTGCGTATCCCCACCGGCTATCAGGCAAACAGAGAGCTACGATGGCTCACTTCTCAACGGCGGGCTGGTAGTGGGCAAAGTCCCCGCCCCCGGCCTTGGGGGGCCGGCGCCGCAGCTCTTCCAGGATTCGGACGCGCCAGGGCCGGGACAGCTCGGCTTGGGGGGCGGCGAGGGGGGCGGCGTGGGGGGCGGCCGGGCCGCTGCCCTCGTCGAACCAGCGCGGGGGGCAGCCGGGGTCCACCGAACACGCCCCCGCCTCCACCATGCTCCAACTCAGCTGTGAGACAAGCACGGCGTTATCACGGGGTTTTTCTTATCACTTATTATTATCGCTTTGTGCTAAACAGTAAACACCTCTACGCAGGTTGTCACGTAAAAATAGGTTTGCACGGAAGGGTTTGTCAAAATATATAATATGGTTTGGTGAGAAACATGATTTGAAAAATCTGAAATTTTTTGTAAAAACTATTTTGTAAGAAAAGTTAAAGGTGGAATGTGCTGAAAATGATACAAAGGCAAAGTTGAGAGACTTTAAATGCACCCTGAAAAATTCTCAAAAATCGGAGACATTTATTGGCCTATGAGCGCAAAAAACAGGCAAAAATATGAAGCAGCATCCAGCAGCCGCTCTTCAGTCCTGAAGATATCCACGCCAACGCGGACGAAACGTGGACACTCGACAAGGTCCTTTTCAGGACCACATCGCGTTACATCGGAGCAAACCCGAACTCTCTCCATTCTACTAACCAACGCTGAGCTCTGAACCACTGCCTTTCCAAAAAATACAACAAACACAATTTTTTCAGCCACAAGTGGAGTTTAAGATTCCGTCCACTTGCTTGAATCTTTTAGCAAATCATCAAGTGAAGCGTGGAGTGGACTCGTCGGGGAACTAAGAAAGCCTACCTGAGTGTCGGGTTCACCGCTGGCTTCGTCGTCTTCGAGTTCTCCGAACACGCCGTCATCCACGTGTGGGCCAAGCTCCGACTCGGCCAGCATTTCCATGGCGACGACGGAGCCCGCCGAGCGCACGGGGCTCCACGCATGCGCCCCCGGCGGCTCCGTCACCGAGTTCGCCGACTTGCTCTGCAAAGCAAGCACACGCCAGGCGGTGCCGGTAACCGCACTTCAACAACAAACCATGGCGTAAGGCAAAGGTACACAGAAACGTCGACAAAGGAAAGCCACTCTATACGGTTGTAGATCACTAAGTAAGAGTATTTCCGTGAAATACGACAAAGGGTGGGAAACCTACGACAGCCAAATATCCCCCCAATACTAGGATAGCATATCTTTACCTCGATTTAGTGTCTTTACTCTTTTTTACAAAAAACTATTATAAGATTAGAAATCAGTGATTTTTGGTGGAAGCCCACACCAGAAGGCATTTGATGATGGGATAGCTGAGCAGGAAAAATGTGCGTCCGAACCGGGATATGAACCCGGGACCTTCCGCTTGCCGGGCGGTTGCTCTACCAACTGAGCTATCCGGCCACACAAGATTCCTGCCTTCGCTGGGTGTGATATTGAATATTGTGATGTGATATATAAATGTGATATTTGATATATAAAGATTGTGATATTGAAGTCTCGAAGCTTTTCATAGCCATGCTGGCTGGTTTTTCAGGTTCTACCCTTCATACTTCCACCACTCGGCATTTGATGGGTTGTCTTGGGCAGCGAAAAAGCAGGTGGTTTGCCGATAGCAATTGGAAGGCAATAGCAGAGGCAGGAGGAAGGGAAACTTGCGCTAGGGAGTCTAGAACTGAAAATAGTGACAAGGTGAAGAAGTAGTAATAAATGTTAGACTCTCTTTTCAACCAGTGCAGAATCAAGTTGAAGTGTATATTTTCCAGGGGACAGTGAATTAAAACAAAGAAAAACAATTTAAAAAAAAATGTAGGGATGCCATCAAAATTAAACCAGGCATTTATCTAGGCAGCTGCTGGTAAGTGAGCCATGAACAAGCAGCTAGCGAAGGAAGAAGGGTACCTTGTGCGAGACAGCGGGCCTCTCGCTGTGTTCCTGGATGCTGGAGATGTCAGCGACGCTGAGGTTCTCGTCGGAGTCGGTGTCGTCGGTGTCGGCTAGCGCGGCCATCGATCCGCCGTCGGTGTTTCGCTGCCACAGCGTGGGCTGTCCGCGCAACGAGCCCGGCCCGGGCGCCGACCGTGGCCCGTCCGACCAATCGCGCGGGAGGCTCTGCGCTGAATCCTCCGACCCGCCGCGAGACTCCGACAGGGAACCGCCTGCCGCAAAGCACAACGCTGTCATTAGTAAGCACATCTACTTTCAACAAAGAACCATCAGTCGTACTCTTGAAGATGGCAGACCGCGCGCTGCCGAAACGTGGAGAAGACTGGTCCTTTACGGGACCAAGCCGAGAAACACAGCCAAGACACCTTCCAGTACAAAGGCTAAGAGTTACAGATTGCTTAAAGTCGGGTTCTGTATTCTTTTCTGCTTGACCATAACGACCTGAGTAAGTTGTAAATGAGCATTGAAGCATACATTTCAATGGTAGATATTTTGACAAGTCCTCACTGCAGTGATCCTTAAAGCTGCTATCGTTTAGATGCTAAATCTTGGCAAAGGCCTCTCAGTTTATAATAAAGAAATAATTTACTACATTTTAGATACCTACATTTTTTCAAAATAATTCTATTACAGACTTTTGCATAACAAGGTTTTAGGTGCCTCTATAAAGGAAGACAACATTTTTACAAAGCAAGATGACGTGTTCATGAAAACAGACGTGTTCTGCAAAGAAGTGAGTTGCCGCTTAAAAACGTCGTCACGTATTCCAAACGTGTGTCTGTTTGTGGCTGAAAAGTAAGTCGATAAAAAGACGCGGTGAAGATTTTACAACGTCGCCCGTGGCCAGCTTCATTCACTTCAACTTGGGCTAGTGTGGAATAGCGAGCACTTGCTACACTGACATAATCGCTACACAGTTTCAAGCCTGGCATCACCAAAAGCTAAAGCTTTGTTAGTACTAATTAATATTTTCTACAAGATTGTTAATACTACAAATTTTACAATGACTAGATGTCTACAATGACATGAGAATTCATTGCAAGTCTCTTGTATTGTTCAGCCAGAACCTTCAGTTCCCGTAGTAACCAATATATACTTTTCGTGGCATCATCACCCTTTATCTTTGCATCAATTCCACAGTGGAACAAGCTCAAAATTCTCCGTCCCCCGCAACTTTAAACTCCGAGTCCGGGACAGGATCGCGATGCCGGCCCCTCCCGGCCGCCGGCCGTCCAAACGCTGGTCCCGCTGCGGATCTCCGGCCGCGGGCCGCGCCAAGAAACCCCGCCTCCCCGCCGCCACCTCCGCCTCCGATGACAGCCTCTCCGAGCGCCTCAGCCCTGTTCTGCGTTCCCACCGGCACCGCGGCAGCCCGCCCCCCGAAGCCGCCGCCCACCGCCGGCAGCCACGCAACCACAATGCCCGCTTGGCGACGGCGACGACCGGTTCCCAGCGGCGTGGCAAGGCGGTGGTGCTCTGCAAGGCGTGCCGGGCGCAGCAGCGCTTCGATTCGCTGGGCCCCGCCGCCGCCCGCAAAGCCCGCATCACGCGAAGCTGCCACGCATCCAGGGCTCGCTCCACCGACTTGCTCGTGAAGGCATCCAAGTCTCCCGTCAACTCGGCCTTCACGCAGACGTCTAGCCACCTGCTGGGCGGGCAAGGAGCGTCCAAGTGCCCCGAGCCGGCGGCGGCGGCGGCGGCGGCGGCGGCGGCGGCAGATGGCCAGGGCGAACGCGACGCGGCCGGGGCAAGGCTCACGTCCATCCTCAAGACCGAAAGCAACCAACCGAGGCGGGAGCGCGTCTACCAAGACGATGGCAACGGTGTTTGCACCATCTTGTAGGCCATTTGTATTTAACAGACAAAATACACGATCCTTGGAGGAACAAGTCCTTGGTTGTTATTACATATGGCTTTGTTTGGTTCATCTGCGCTGAACATACACTGTTATTACTGCAGACTCCTTAGCCCACGTGAGAAACCTCAATTTGTAGCTGCCCTCGCCCAAAATCCAGGCACCACTATACAATAATGGCGTAAAATTAGTCTAGAATAATTGATTCTACTGATCTCTCGGCTGAATCGGGTGACAAAGCGCTGGTGGGGAACGAGGAGGACTGGCTAGAAGTTAAACTAAACAAGAGCAGTAATCACCTGCAAAGATACTATTTAATATGTCAACTGACAGAAGACACTTGAGATTGTGCATTAGTGGCAAACAATTCCCCCTAAATATTACGTAAGCTGACATAAGTAACGTTGTCTTAAGTTCCTACCTATGTTCAAATGTCATTTTGTTATGTACTTATCTCAAAGAAGCTTAAAATTAAATACCTAAACTGGCCTAAGTATGGCCTAAGCATATAGTGGGAACGAGCGGATGTGATGAAGAATTCGACCTTGCCAACCAGCAAGCGATAGCGGGCAGAACTATGGTGGTGGCGCGAGGGTGACGCCGGCTAGCTTGCAGGCTCTAGCAACTGTTTTTCACAACGATAATTCGACTAGAATTTTTTAACGAATTGACATGCTAGCACCTTACGGCATTAGAAAGGTCAACGTAGCTGTTGTGCTGCGGGTAGTATTTTTCGGCGAACTGGCAGTCCCATAAGATACGTTACTCTATGGTTGTACCAATATGGCTGTGATACTTAAATTTCTAACCAAGCCGCCTCGGCTGCGCTGACGATGCTTTCGCCAGCTCACCAACGCTATTTCGACAGAGATTCCCACATCGGTCAGGTGGCGCTTACCGGGACAGCCCCAGCTGCGCACGCGCTTGTCCCTGGCTGCCCTGCGCTGGCCCTGCGCCAACGCGCCGGCGCTGGGAGTCCGGCCGAGCAACGCGGGGGCGGCCAGCGCACGCCACCCGCGGCCCGTCAGCTCCGTCGGCGCCACCCCCGCACGGAAGTACAGCCGCCGGTCTGCCCCGCCCACAGCAAACACCTGGTCGTTGGACGACACAGACACCCCGGACATGGCGCCCACCTGCACCGCAAACACGGCACATCAGCGTGGCCAGCAGGCGGCGGGAACACACCGCCCTCTTTGTTTGCCCGTCGTTCCATTCCCGGGGAGGAAATATGGTTTCTATAAGCTTATATCTTGCTTGGATCGAATCAAATATTAGTCCTTGCATCCTACAGCCTGGTGAGATGTTTGCTGGCAGAGTGTCCTGCATCCTACAGCCTGGTGAGATGTTTGCTGGCAGAGTGTCCTGCATCCTACAGCCTGGTGAGATGTTTGCTGGCAGAGTGTCCTGCATCCTACGGCCTGGTGAGATGTTTGCTGGCAGTGTCCTGCATCCTACAGCCTGGTGAGATGTTTGCTGGCAGAGTGTCCTGCATCCTACAGCCTGGTGAGATGTTTGCTGGCAGAGTGTCCTGCATCCTACAGCCTGGTTAGATGTTTGCTGGCAGAGTGTCCTACATCCTACAGCCTGGTGAGATGTTTGCTGGCAGAGTGTCCTGCATCCTATAAAGTCTGGTGAGATGTTTGCTGGCAGTGTTCTGCATCCTATAGCCTGGTGTTTGAGACCGAAGCCTGAGCGTGACATGTAAAGCTTTAGCAACGCCGCACGGCACTCACCATTTCCACCCACCCTGCGCCGGTGGCAAGGTCATCGGAGGCGCCCGCCCCCTCCCCCCGGACGCCCTTGCGGAACCAGACTCGCCGGTCGTGCGTGGTGGCCCACACCGCGTCCGTGCCCACCGACACCTGCCCAGCGAAGCAAGGCAACCATGAAGCGGCACGTCGCGCACGGAGGGAACACGACCCTGCTTTTCCCGCCGTGCCCACTGACCTGCGCCAGCTTGAGTCCGTCGGCGGGGGCGTCGACCTGCGCCCAGCCCTGCCCGGTGGGCGTGTCCCTCGTCACGCCCGTTCGGACCAGCGCTCTGCCCGCCCAGAGCACGGCCCAGAGCAGCCCGGTCGCGCCCACACTCACCTGCCACCAATCACAACGTTGTCAACCTCCGTCAAATATTGTTCCAGAGTCATCATGGAACAGCGTCATCAAACGCAGTCATCACACTGTCAACTTCAGTGAAACACTGTCAAACACCATCTTAAGAAGGTCAATCACGGTGAATTTGATTTGATTTTATTATGCACTGTTTTGACAACTGTCCCTTTGGCACTGGTCTAATGGCTTCAGTGAATGAAATGGTGATGATGAACATAACCTAGCCTAGAAGGGGGGAGGGGAAACCCGGTGCCGGCACGTAGCCTGAACTGATCATGTGCATGATGGTCACCCATCATTCATCAAACACCTGACTCAGCGCGATGTTGCTTAATCACGGTGAAATGACTGTCACTAGGTCACACAGTCAGCATGTAAAGGCAAGTCTCCGGGGAATCTTGTCGAGTTGGCTGACCTGCTTGACGTCGCAGCCGGCAGGAGTGGTGACGTGAGTCCAGCGGGCTCCTTCGGGGGACGTGGTCGTCACGCCTGTTCGGTGCATCACCTGCCAACGCGGCATTCAGGGATAGATAAAATTTTCGAGTGGCTATTTTGCTGATAATAATCGACGAGCGGCCACGTACGTGCCGCGTGTTTGTTGGTGTTTGAAGCTCACCCTGCCCTGCGCGGTGACGGCCCACACGAGCATGTGTCCAACGTCGCCGCCGGGAACGCTCTGGCCGCCGACGGCGACGTCGACGAACGGCTCGCTGGTGGGGTCGCGATGCAGCGGCGCGATGGCGCACCACGAGTTGAGCGCGCTGTAGCGCCGGTAGCGCGACCACTTGCGTCGGCGCACGCACGACTTCCACTGCTTGGCCGCGTGGAACGTCGCAGGGAAGTCCACCGCGTACGTCCAGCCCTGGACAACGTCTCCGCTCAGTTGCTAGCCGGGTCGGAGTGTGTGCGCAACGCAACGCTGGCAGGCAAGAGTGGAGAGGGAGGAGAAGAACAGGAGGAGGAACGATTAGAGGAACAATTGGTCATGCTGGTAACATTGAGAATAAGGTCTTACAGTTACAACGTCTAGATTTTAACCCAATTAATTGAACAAATAAAAACAATTGTTACTTACCTATTATTATAGGCTCATATGATCAATTAAAAATGTTGAGGGTTAATTTAGCAGCTTTCTCATTGACGTTAGTTACCTCATGATGTAGTCATCGTGAAATTATTTGAATATTTTAAAACGTAAATATCGATTTAAATAAAAACAGTTCAATTGATTTGCTAGCAATTAACACAGTATCTTCTTTTTACGATTTATAATGCACACAGTAAATTTTGTTAAAATTGGGTGAAGATAAAGTAGCTTTTGTTTAAAAAAACTGTATAAACGCTTAAAAAGTGTCATGAAAGCGCCATTTTCAAGAAAAGTGCTAAACATACAATGAAATTTCTACAAAAACATTGAATCGTGAGGGTCAACATATCCTGAAAGTTTCGTCAAATTATTTTCAGATTCTTGGCCTCTAGAGTGCAAAACTTGTTTTAGAAAAACTGAAATTTCGTAAAAACTTAACAACATAAAATTTACAGGTCTGAATTGCTTCAAAAACGCAATAGATCTAGGTTCATAGAAAACTAAGGTTCACAGAAATTTTCATCAAAGTCCGTTTTGGCGTTTGGCCGGTAGTAGCGTGCAAACAAAACAAAACAAAAAACTTCCCGGAATTTTTTGGCAGTTAAATGTAATTGAAGATTTCTTTTTTCTCGCCACACTTGTTACGCTCATCAATCATTGATATACCTACTAACACTTAAATGTTCAAAATCCATGCATGGACATCTTATTATTTATTTCTTCATATGACAATGCATTTTTCCATTTATGAGGTTGTCATAGAAGCCAGGTCAGCTTGTACAGGGCAAGAATTTTAGAAGATTTTAATACAATACAATAAATGTAATTTCTCATTCAGCACAGTTGTGGCTTAGGTCCTATTGCTTGGTTGTTATTGTGTAGTCCTGCGGCAATCAGCATGCTCAGTGCCAATAACCAGTAGCTCCATAGTGCCATAGCTCCATATTGATATCAGGTAATGAAAATGGTGAAAATTTAGCCATTGGCACTCTGATGATTGAATTAGTAATAATGGGAGCATTGTCTGCAAAATCCTAATGTTTCGGTGTCTGGAAGCACCATGCAAGCCATATGAGTATGTTCAGACAGCGACTGAGATAGTGAACTGGAGGTTCTCTTAAAGCTGTCAGCATTCAACTGGTCAGACTTACATCGTGGTCGAGTGGTTGGCCTTCTAGCGTGGTCTCAATGTGCCAGTCTCCCTCCCACTGCCAAGCCATCGAGGGCAGTCGGATCTTGTCCTTGCTGCGGTCTCGAAGGCCGTCCCGACTAGAGAAGTGATATCGGTCGGTTGGCAGCAGCCTGCTACCGAATCCCTCGAGCGGAATCCAGCGCTGAAACATACAAAAATAACTGCTATAAAGCTGATGGCCAGTTTGGGTGATGTCTGGAGACAGATGTTTAAAATAGACAACCCTTACAGACATGGGTTGTTTTAGTTAACTGATTGGGCTTTAATTAATAACCAGTTCATCCGTGATTTTCACAAATTTTGATAGTAAATAGCCTGGATTCCCATCCACTCATTTGACACTCATGCTGTAACATTAATTGTAAAATTGTTTATTTGTATACGCACCTCATTTTCATAAGCCTCCTCCTTTATTCGTATAGGAATGTCGAGTCCATGAACATGAACGTAAATCTGTCTATCGCCACCAACTGCCCACAAGAAATGTGGTACTGCTGACAAATGTTTGAATTCTAATCCGAGATAAATAAATTCACGCCACCTTGAGTTATTTGTGGAGAGACTGAACACTCTTCCTTCATTATTTACCGCCAGAAGCAGTGAACTAGGCATACTGCTCAGAATTTCCAGAGGATAACGATTAGGAGTACATGTCCAAGCTAACAAAACTCCTAACCTAGGTTTTCTTGCTATGATTAAGCAAACTTGATTGATTTGCCAGGAAATCCATTCTGAACTTTGTGCACATATAAGTGAGCTGAAACCAACATTCTAGATGTTTCAGTAACTAGGTAAGTGTGATGAACCGCAGACAAATAGCTCCACTGTGACAGTCTTAATGACTGCGGGTCGATCTTTAAACTTGACAAGAAAGTTGAGCACGGAGGAACCAAGGCAAAAGTAAAAGAAGGGAATGTATCATACAAAGCAATCCAAGTAGTAATTTACCAACATGCTATACATATTATAGATTATTAAAACGGTTACCACTTACCATTAATAAAAGTCAGACCAAAAGTACGAGCCAGGAAGAGCTATATGAACCAAAAGCTTACCAAGCCCCAGAAACGAGCCACTATCAAGTTTATTGAATTGCCTACCCCCAAAGCATTTTTATGAATTTAACGCGTAAATCGTTAAAACTTTCAGGATCGATGGTCATTAGGACCTTCTTAATGATGCAGTAGGTGCCCAAAGATAGCCGGGCTCTAGGAGCCGGCAATTTTGATTTTGTAAGAGGAAGCGCGGCCAAATCGAAGTTAGAGCTAAGAGCTTTCTTGGCACCTACACCTTGCAGATAATGATGATGATTATTGGTGCTTAACGACGCACTGTTTTGACAACTGGCCCTTTGGCACTGGTCTAATGGCGTCGGTGAATGAAATGGTGATGATGAGGGTGATGATGAACCTAACCTTATAGCCCAGAAGGGAGGAGACCCGGTGATCTGGAAACCCGGTGCCGGCACGTAGCCTACTCCTGTCGAAAAGCACCGAGGGGACCACCGGCTTTACGTCCCTTCCGAAGGACGGTACAACTCGAACAACAGGATTCCTCCGCTAATCCGTGCTGTCGAGGGGTTGTTAAGCAAGGCGAGTGAAGTTGTCGTACTAACTTCAAACCCTCCAACCTCTCTCCCGAACAGAACTGATCATGTGTATGATGGTCACCCATCAAACTTCTAACTCAGCGCGATGTTGCTTAACGTCGGTGATCTCACGAGAACCGGTGTTTCCAACGTTGCCAAACCGTTCGGTCTACACCAGCTGCATTGTGTGCGGCAAATGCTCCCCTTGTTCCACGCGGCAGCCCATCTGCCAAATGCAAAATCTGCGCGGCACTACCTCCAAGAAAATGACAAATCTATAGAGTTGAAAATGACTCCGAATGAATATAAAAAACTCACCGCGAAGGCTACTTCACAATCAGGAGGTCTGATAAGCTCTGGGAAGGGATCTGGTCTGATATGCAATCGAGCAGATGCTGCTGAGCCAGCACCCTGGCACAATGGCTGCTCTGCCTGCCGACGTGCGTCGAAATCACCGACGCGTTCGAGGACTTGTGCCGTGTGACATCAGGCTCTTCAGAGCAACGGTGGAACTGCGGGAAGCACGACAAGCGCGAGACAGTCTAGACTTGGGAGAGATCTTGGCTTGGTTTGTTGCTCATTCGCCATTTTCCAATTTCCATTTTCCCAAGAACTAGTATCACTGTCGAGACGCGACGTTGGAAATAAAGCAGTAAAAGCTGTGACTCTGCGCGGCGAGTAGGTCTTGTTGCGATGAGGAATGGCTGGAAAAACCTTCGGAAACTTAAAGCTCAAAAGGAATGATAAATTGGTAAAGAAATTGTGCATATGTGAACACGATGCAACTGTTCAACAGAATAAGATGCATGATGAGAACGGAAACGCAGTGAGAGGGGTGTTTGAAATACAAGTTGGCACCTTTTCCAACCTAACTTTTCACCGATCGCATCACTACTTGGGAAACCAACAAAGCCAGGCGGTGGCTGGAGCAACGGAAACTTTGGCGCCCTGCAGCAAGAGTGTCCCGCCTCAAGTGCAAGTTTTTGTTGTGGATGGAGGCTACTCGTGCTTTGCGTTGTGTCGCCGCGTGAGACCAGCGACCAAACATCACGATGATCAAACCCGGCACCGCGAAGATCGCCACAAAAGCATACAGCTCACCAGTTACTTCAAAAAACACTGGGGGTAGACTGCGAGCACATTCTCTTCATACATGCGATTTCTGTGTGTGACACCACCTCGGCTTTGTTTCATCAAGGGAAAAAGAAGGCTGCACTAAAGATATTGTCAACCAAGGTAAAATTACGTGAAAGCATAACAATATTCAACTGCACAACATCAAGTAGACTTCGGATTCATTTATGAGACAATCACCAAATGTGCAGCATTGAAGAAGATTTTATATTCTGGTATTTTCTTAAATCCATTTATATATAATCTGAATTTTATTTATGTATTAGGATTTACGGTTAGCTGAGTAAAACAATAAATCGACAGTCAAATCGACATGGGAAAAGTGTCGTTTGCTCGTTTCCATCAAGGCAAGACCATGCACGACTGTTGAATTCGGCGGCAAGACAACCATCAACATACAAAACCTCTACTTATAAAATAATTTAAATAGATTGCAGTGCTGTCTCGAAGCCCCCTGTTCTACTATAATTGATGAGCGTAACGAGCGTAGCGAGTGAAGCGAAATCTTCAATTACACTTTACTGCTAAAAAATTCCGGATTGTTTTTTTTTGTTTTGTTTTGTTTTTTTGTTTTTTTGTGTGTTTGTTCGCGCTCTACAGGCCAAACGCCAAAACGGATTTTGATGAAAATTTATGTGGACCTTCGTTTTCTCTGAACTTAGATCTGCCACGTTTTTGAAGCAAATCGGACAAGTAAATTTTATGTTATTAAGTTTTTACGAAATTTTTCAGTTTTTCCAAAACACGTTTTCCACTCTAGAGGCCAAGGATCTCCATATAATTTGACGAAACTTTCCAGATATGTTGGCCCTCACGATTCAATGTTTGTGTACAAATTTCATTGTTGTATGTTTAGCGCTTTTCTTGGAAATGGCGCTTTTATGACGCTTTTTTAGCGATTTTGCAGTTTTTTGCAACTAAATCAACTTTATCTTCAACCAATTTTGACAAAATTTACTGCGTGCATTATAAATCGTAAAAAGAAGATATTGTGTTAATTTCAAGCAAATCAATTGAATAGTATTTCTTTAAATCGATTTTTAAGTTTTGAAATTGAGTTTGTCATTGAGAAAGCTGCTAAATTAACGCCGAACATTTTAAATTGATCTTAAAAGCCTCTAGGCTATGCGCACGCGCAATATAATCGCGTTGTGGGTGAACGTAAGTATTACGCTCATCCACAACACGATTATATGAGTGTTCGCATAGCCTAGTTATGAAATTAAGTTGACAATGGTTTCGATTGAGTTATTTGATTAAAGGGGTAAAGGGGGAGGGCTTCAAATTATTTTGTTATATGACACTATCTTCTCATTTATTTTATTAAATAACCATAGTGCTAGGTGTCATTGTCAATAGTCCTCCTCAGGAGCAAAATGCTATGGGTATCGGCCTATTATTGTAATGTATTGTTTATTTTTGGTCCCTGACTGGTAAAAAGTGCATGCACAATGTCAGTTTAACAATTTAATTGATGAGCGTAACGAGCGTAGCGAGTGAAGCGAAATCTTCAATTACACTTTACTGCAGAAAAAAGTCTCCGATGTTTTTTTTTTCTTTTTTTTTTGTGTGTGTGTTCGCGCTCTACAGGCCAAACGCCAAAACGGATTTTGATGAAAATTTATATGGACCTTTGTTTTCTCTGAACTTAGATCTGCCACGTTTTTGAAGCAAATCGGACAAGTAAATTTTATGTTATTAAGTTTTTACGAAATTTTTCAGTTTTTCCAAAACACGTTTTGCACTCTAGAGGCCAAACATCTGAATAAATTTTGACGAAACTTTCAGGAAATGTTGACCCTGACGATTTAATGATTTTGTAAAAATTTATTTGTTGTATGTTTAGCACTTTTCTTGAAATGGCGCTTTTATGACGATTTTTTGCGATTTTTTAGCGTTTTTTCAGTTTTTTGCAACTTAAGCAACTTTATCTTCAACCGATGTTCACAAAATTTGCTGTGTGCATTAAAGATTGTAAAAAGAAGATACTGTGTTAATTTGAACCAAATCAATTAAATAGTTTTTCTTTAAATCGATTTTTACGTTTTGAAATATTCAAATAATTTCACGCTACTACACCATGATAAGTACATCACGTAATAGGTCCTGAGGACTATTGATCCTGAAAGTCTCAGCGATGTACCCATCTCGTTATATAAAACATCTTGGAGTTAAGCAACTCCGTGCTAGAAAATTGTGGATGGGTGACCGCTACTGCACGAAGTGTGCGAATACATTTTTCCTGGCAATTTGTGCTGGGTTAAAAGTGGGACTAAAAGTTTTATCGATGTATCTCAGATAATCTGCATTTCAATAATTTACTTCAATCAGTTGCTTAGCAATATAAAGAAAGAGGATTGAACTACTATTTCCAATAGATGGTCATTTAAATAGATTAATCACTATTTGGATTATTTTGTATGGTACATTTTTGCTTTATGTTTTGTCTTGGTACCTCCAACTAGTTGCAACTCGCAAGTTGCGAGAAATAGTGATCAAAGTCAAACGTGTTTGTGGTTGGCGGGCTTTCACTTTTCAACCAATTTTCGGTCACTTCACTCGCGGTGCGGAACATACAAACCAATTCAACAGCAACTGGCTTAATTCTTTATCTATTGGAACAAATAATTCTCAAAATAGACGAAATATCTTCCCACTGTCTGATTTTCGTATATTACCTACTCACATGTTGCTCCAACCCAATCTAACCTCAAATCAATAAAAAATGTAAGCATGATTTTCAAAAACTAGGAAATAAATACATTCAAAGAGCTTTTAGGGATGGGATTGTGTAAAACAGTTAAATGGATATCGCTCCCCTTTTCCGATTATTCGTTTTCTGTAGGACTCCCTAGGGCACATAAAATTCTGGGTACCAATGAGGTAAACGACACAGAACGTGCGATGCGCTTGGTGTCACTTAAAAATAGCAATAATCCATTAGAAGTTAACTGCCTGATTGGTATTTCTATAAAATCAATGAAAACCTTTGATGTGTTGTAGTGTTTCAATATCAATGTCAAAGGTTCTCCGCTTTGCACGTAGTTTGCTGCGAAACTCTCAACAGCTCCATACATGCTCATGCTCATGCTATGGTATTTCTCTTAGTGTTGCAGTTTTTCCCTTGGGTTTCATTACATTTTAATAACAACATTTTTGTTTTCAACGGCAGCATGAAAATAAAACAAATAACACTACGTTTTTCTCACCAGCATTTGAAAATGGCCAGCAGTCGGGACCAAGCTCTGGTGATTGCCATGTCCGCTGTTGAAAAATGTTCACAACGGGTTGCGCAATTCATGACCGGTATGTGTACATGCAGCCTCAAACATCAAACTTATCTTGTAGTTGTCAGCAATGCAGTTAATATAATTATAGGTAATCATTGAATTATATTGAAAGCTTCTGGCATTCCAATTAGGATATGTCAAGGTAACATGCAGCTGTTTATTTTAGGTGAGATACAAGCTGAAGCCATGCAGAAGCTCTACTGCATAATGACTGGCTTCTGCATGCTGGAAGACAGAGCAGCAGCCACAGACTTGAGTCTTGAAGCAGCTAGCTCAATGCTTCAAGAAGATGAAGAGATATCGTTCCAGCAAGCATTCGATCAGCAAATGGACCAGCGGATGAGTCAAGTTAGAGACATGACCAAACATCCAAAATATATCAAATTTGACAAGACAGTCAAAGCAATCCTTGCTGAAGGTTGGCTCAAACTTTAATTGCATAAATTATTTCACAGTTCAATTCAAGCTAAAATGACGTCAGATAATATATTGTGTCCACTCGGAATATTTCGATGTGCTATCCCTGTGTTATTTGGTTTTAAAAAATCGTTTTCAATTTCAATAGGTATCAAAGATTTTATGGATAGAGTTGGCAGAAAATTTCAGCCCAGCTGGGTTTTCTTAATGGGCATTTGCATACGTCATCTTAGCTGGAATATGATTGGTTTGGCAGTTCTGGCAAGTGGCGATCCTAAGTTACTTGGTTTACCGTGTGACTTGCGTTGCAGCAAACAACGACATCGGCGACGGAGCAGGAAACGGCAACGGCAGCGATGATGATGCCGAGTTGATGGTGACGGAAGCTGAGATCAACACCATCGACCCGATCTCGCAGCAGGTGATGGTTTCGCCCGTGAAGAACAAGATCTGTGGCCATGCATACGAGAAGGATAGCATCATCAACATGCTCTTGATAAAGAAGCGAATGCGGTACGTTGTAATCTTTCATTTCAAAACAGTGGCGCCAGGAAAGTCATGGTCCTGGCAACTGATTGATTGGTTCCCAAATGGGAGGATATCAAAATGGTCTATGAAAGGGGATGCAGTGGGATTTATCATAAATCATACATAAGCAATGAAATATCCAATCAACTATTTATCTTTAGTCCAGAATATTAACCAGGAACCCCCACTGCCCTTACCTTAATTTTCGAGTCATATTTGATTGTGGTTTGATTTTTTGCAGCTGCCCATATGTTGGCTGTCCTAACAGAGGGCACTTCAACGCTTCCGACTTGGAGGAAGATTCACGACTTAAGCAGATACTCAAACGACAGCGAACCAAATGATTGTATACCCTAAACATTTCTTCATCATGCCAAACTGCAAAAGATTATAAGGGTTAATTTTTCTTCTAACTGTTCTAGATCTACTAATTCATTACTTTTAATAAAGGAACCACGTGTATTATGTGAATATATTAAATTTATCTTTTCTCATGGGCGATTGTTTAGTTTGAATAATCTCGGCAATATTATGGAGTGGGGAAAGCTAGGAATTCTATATCCACGAAGATGACAGCATTTAAGCAGCTATGGAAACATTTGTTTCACATTTATCACATCCTCCTCCTCCTCCCAAAAAATAAATGTTAGAAATGTTTGCTGTCAAAAATGTGTGAAAACAGTTAGTAGCGGAGGCATTTGGCAGTTGGCTGGTTTCTTCTCGGGATATGAGAAACCAGCCAAGACGCTAAAAGGCCGTTAAAAGGCACAAATTAATCAATAATTCGATATGCTAGCGTTGTGAAACGGCACAAAACAATCAAGTATTAATCGAAAGAATGGTATCCCTTGTAATCGTGACCAAGCAATCGTAAATTGTGGTATTGCAAAGCGTATTGGCACGGTAGCAGCATAACACAATAATTGATGAGCGTAACGAGCGTAGCGAGTGAAGCGAAATCTTCAATTTCACTTTACTGCTAAAAAAATCCGGAATGTTTTTTTTTTTGTTTTTTTGTTTTTTTTTTTTTTTTTTTTTTTGTTTTTTTGTGTGTTTGTTCGCACGATTCCGGCCAAACGCCAAAACGGATTTTGATGAAAATTTATATGGACCTTCGTTTTCTCTGAACTTAGATCTGCCACGTTTTTGAAGCAATTCGGACGAGTAAATTTTATGTTATTAAGTTTTTACGAAATTTTTCAGTTTTTCCAAAACACGTTTTCCACTCTACAGACCGAGGATCTCAATATAATTTCACGAAACTTTCCAGATATGTTGGCCCTCACGATTTAATGTTTGAGTACAAATTTCATTGTTGTATGTTTAGCGCTTTTCTTGGAAATAGCGCTTTTATGACGCTTTTTTAGCGATTTTGCAGTTTTTTGCAACTAAATCAACTTTATCTTCAACCGATTTTGACAAAATTTACTGTGTGCATTATAAATCGTAAAAGGAAGATACTGTGTTAATTTCAAGCAAATCAATTGAATAGTTTTTCTTTAAATCGATTTTTACGTTTTGAAATATTCAATGTCATTGAGAAAGCTGCTAAATTAACGCCGAACATTTTAAATTGATCTTAAAAGCCTCTAGGCTATGCGCACACGCAATATAATTGCGTTGAGGGTGAGCGTAAATATTACGCTCATCCACAACACGATTATATGAGTGTTCGCATAGCCTAGTTCTACCATTGAGTATACGTTTTTTGTACGTCCCTCGAGGGAATAAGGACCAAAATTAGGTGTGGATATAGACCAATGAAACATACTGTACTGTATATAGGCACTTCGCTATTGCTTGTAAAATGTCAAAACGGCAGAGGCCCGGATTTGCGAGGGAAAATGCCGTCTGTCGCGTTTAGCTCGAACAATTTTTGCGATCTTTTGCCTCTCTATTATCGAAGATTATTTCCGTATCAGCAATTCTTTGAATGGGTTACCTATGGCGATGGTAAGAAAGTTATTTTTCGGATGAGAGATTTTTCTTCTGATAGATTTATTAATTTGAATAAAGTAGGGTTAATTATTGTACACACTTGACGCACTTGACCGCCTGTGGCAACTCTATTTTAGTTTTGGTTTTTACTTTCTTAATTTATATGTTTGTTTGCTTCTTTTGTAGCATTATCTTAAATACCTTCTTCATAATGCTCTTCATGGTTATGACTTACAATACTTTTGTGCCTCCGATAACAATTTAGCAGCAACGATTTTCATTAGTGTTCTCTAATCTCTCTTTGTTTATCAATTTTGCAGAAAATAGCAAGTGTTTCCAAAACCGCGAGTTTTCATTCACATTGGAAAATGATGTCTATGTGCGATACCGATCGTTTGAAAATGTGCAAGACCTGGAAATTGCCATAAAAAAGGATAATCCACACAAGATTGATATTGGGGCAATTTTTGATTTGCAACCAAGACACCACAAACGAGTGCCACTGATTCCTCAAGAGAAAGAGCTTGTTTTCGATATTGATATGACTGACTACGATGATGTGAGATCATGTTGTCAGGGAGCAGATGTGTGTAAGAAATGCTGGAGGTTTATGGCAATTGCTTGTAAAGTTCTCGACAAAGCTTTAAGAGGTAATCTACGTAATGACTTTTTTTGCAGTGGCGTGCAGTGAAATTTGGGACGAGTATGCACCTTATTTATCCAAATTCTACCCTGGCTGTGGGTGAACCGTGACCGTAATGTCCACACTACGCTATTAAAATCCCTGTAAGGGTATCATTATCTTGAGACAGTTTTTAGTTCCAAATTATTCTTATTTCCTGCTTTTAAAAGACATTGACCATCCCAGATAATTTTGCTCACTTTTTAAGCATTTGTTGCATTTATCGCATTATTCTAGCCACACGAGGATAGGAAACATTTGCCAAAGTCGACTGGACTCCAGAAAATCAGAGAGGGGCGAGCTAACTAGGAGATTCCTTTTGTTTGAGGGGGAGGAGGAGAAGTTGAGAACTCATTCGTGTTTGTGCGATACACGTGCAGTCATAATATTGTCACCTGCACTGCCATCTGCACTGGAGCCTCCGAGGGGCACGGTGCAGGTGTATTTTAACATGCTGGCCGGCTACTTGCCTCAGTTTGCAGCATTAGACAGGCTATTTTCTCCTCCAAGCGAGTACCAGCTATGGCAGAGCCGTGAAAGAGAGAGAGGTGAATCTTTGCACGGAGCGAGGAAGCATTCGAGCACGTGGTCAAACCATTAATAACGCGGTAAACCGCTAGAGCAACACATTCAAAGAAAATATCGATTAGATTCTCGGGAGAGATTGGGATTTTAGTATTTTAAATCCAAATGAATCATTATTTCGGACGATTTTAGCGGGTATGCGGCACATACCTGGCATGCCCAGACTGCACGCCCCTGACTTTTTGATTGTGGCATCTACGACTGAAGCTAAGGTGCAGCCTAATTATTGTATTGTTACTGCTTTCAGAGGACTTTGGCTACACACATTTGCTCTGGGTGTTTTCTGGACGGCGAGGTATTCATTGCTGGGTGTGTGACAAAAAGGCCCTTCAGCTTGACAACTTGGAGCGCGCAGCCATAGCTGGCTACCTTCAGAACGACACAACAAGATATCAGAATCCGAAGCGAGACAGAATGCACCCGGCACTCAGGTACCGGATAGCGGTTAAATAGGTGTAATAATTTATTTGGAATTAAAAGAACTTGATAAAAGCATCGACTTAAAATGTTAAACCATGTCCTGAGTTCTGTGCCTGAAATTAAAGTCAGTTATAAACTTCAAATAATGATACAAACAATTGTATGTATTTCTTTGATTATTTATTTCAGGAGAGCTTATAATTTAATCGAACCTGAATTTGTCAATTTTTTGATGGAAGAACAAGACGCTCTGGGAACGGAGGATAAAGTAAAAAAGTTGGTAGAGATCCTACCCCAAGAGTTGGCCAAAGACTTGCTCGGCAAGCTTATGTCCCTGACAACTTCTGTAGACCGCTGGAACGCTGTTGTCAGCCACATCAAACAGTTCCACGACGAGGTATGTCCGATAGAAAGCGGCCGATAAGCCAAGCAAAGACGTTGGTTGCTGCTCCGTGCTGGTTTCTCAGCCACGGCCCATGTTGCGTTGTTCCAGTCGTCGGCCAACAAGGGTCTGCACCAGTTTGCCGAGCAGGAGCTGGTTCTACGCTACGCCTACCCTCGGCTCGACATCAACGTCTCCACCGGGCTGAACCACTTGCTGAAAGCGCCGTTCTGTGTCCACCCCAAGTCGGGCAAAGTGTGTGTCCCGTTCAACCCCAAGACGGTGGACAAGTTCGACCCGGCCGTGATTCCCACGCTCGCGCAGCTCGTCGAAGAAATACGGGTTTTCGATGAGAAAGAGAAGGTTTTCACCGGCAAGAATCTGTCTGCGGCCAGCAGAGACAAGGCTGCCGAACCGGGCGTCGACTCGCAACCAGGGGATGTGCAAATGGATGAGACGGAGCCAACGGATGGGACCGAGCCGATGGACACCAGCATGCCACCGAGCAGCGAGGAAGGGCCGAGTGCGGTGCCGAGCAATGGCAACGCGGACGCGGTGGAAACGTCCGCGGCCGAAGACTCGGCGGCGGAGGAAGCGCCGAAAGCTGCGCAGGCGACCCACACCAGCGAGAAGAGCGTGCATATCAAGGACTTCAAGAAAACCAGCATGTACAAAGGCATATTGGTGTTCGAGACATTTCTACGGATGCTGAAGGCTGCCCGACAAACGCCGGCCGCCGACATCGAAGGTGTGCCTCAAAGTTTCTCACTTAGATCGAGAACAAAGTCTACAAGACCCTCCGTTTGTGTTGCATCTACATACGATGCCTTAATTAATGGTAACGATAAGCACGAGGGTAGATTCTTTCTAGGAAGTACCACTCTTCAAACTACACTTTAAACTAAATGTACATTCCAAAATTGTGTGCCTACCGGGAGGTGAACCTGGATCTTTCACCTTACCTTCATGATGCATTACTAATAACAAGGACAGTCGACCTTGGAATGGATATTCATTTTATTTGAGTTGTTGGGCTCCATGGAGATAGAAACAGGACTACGAATGAACATAGAATGAGGTTTGTTTCGAATCGACTCTAAGTATAGAATGACAACGTGTTTTCTTGTCGCATTTTCAGACGACTGGCTCCACAATTCCACGGCTGCCTTGCCAAGGCGTGGCTAGGCTGGCTGTGTGCTGTGCCAAGCAATCACTGCACAAGGCGGCCAGCAATCTAAGTTTGTCCAACAAGAGCAACTCGGCATTCAGAACCTACCAAAATGTCTGTTTGTCCAACTGTAGCAACTCTTTGCATTGACTTTACTCTTTTTTTGTAATGAAAATGTTTTGGTTGATGCCTTCTTTGGTAAGTAGACATAAATTTTCCTGTTTGTTATTAAGGATATCATTTCTCAATCTTTATTAGGAATATGACTGCCACTGTTGTTGATATGCAATAAACAATGTCTTCTTGGCACAAAAAAGTGAGCTTATTTCTTTCTAATTAGTTATTTCCTAGGGTAGCTAGGATTTCCTATTATTGTGTATTGAATAATGAAGATTTGCTTGAAAGTTCTCATTGCTTATACATAGACTCAAACCATTTAGTGCAGTTTGTAGTAAATGGTAATTAACAATTTAGTAATGCGTACTGGCCGATAAACGACTTAAAAAGGGGATAACTTTTTCGAGCATTGGAAGACGAGTTTGTTTGTGCAGGCAGAGACTGGCAGAGTGCAGTGGCAATAAAAGTAGGGCATGCATTTCAAATTCCAACTTTCTATTATTAAGCTAGAAACACAGGCAAATGGCAGATGGCTGCCGCCCTTGCGTCACGGTGTCAATGGAAGTCTTACAAGTGATCTCTTTAGTTGCCGGTTTCTCGGTCACCTAATTCTTTGATTCAATTATCACCTGCAAGGGTGGAGTGCGGGGGAAATTGCAGGGCTTCCCGGATCCGACACCGGCCAGACGCTCGGCGATGTCCAGACTGCATCGTGGTAAGCAACACTCCCTAAAACTACCCTCTAGCAGACATCGCTTGCCAGCACACAGAGCCAGGGAATTCACGCAACGTGAGCAACGCACGCTGAGGCTACACTGCGCTGGACTGTGCAGGCTGCCTTGGACGTGCGCTGGGCGGGCTGCTGCTGGCGCTGGCGTTGGCGCTGGCTCGGCGAGACGACGTGTGCGGCTCGCACAATGGGCGCCGACTCTACCTGGAGCTGGGCGACCGCGGCATCCTCACGGCCCGCGACCTGCCGACCCCGCAGCGGGCCGCTAACTCGTCGCACCAGCGCTGCAGCCTCGAGCTGGTAACCTTCCGCCTTGTCTCAGGGGCAGCGTGCTGCTTGCAATTAGGCTCCTCTGGTACTGGTACTGCTATTTATGGAAGTGGTTATCAAAATGGTAGACTCAATACAGTTTTTATGGTATGTTGCACATATTACTATACAATAACGTAAACAACGGTTGATGCTGAAGGCTGGATTGGCATGTGTCTCTGCCGAGGTGCTCACGGGAGTCAAATCTAGCATCAAGAGTGCAGTATTGATGTTGCATGCTTCATCAGCAAATGCAAAATGAAATGATACTTGCTGCTTATATAGTAATGTAGTAGTAGTAATGTAGTAGTAGTAGCAGTATGTAATAGTATAGTAATGTTGAAGAGTGGATAAAATCTACTTGTAACTTTGTGACGAGATATCAGCAAAGGAAATATTAACTCGGATTTACGGTTTAAAAAGCCAGTTTAGGCCATATCTTTGATGCCACCATCATTTTAGTTTTGATTAACAGATTGTTGCTGCTTGCAAAGATACTTGCAATGAAAGTTCTGTTAAACCTCAGCAACAGGCTTGCACTACTGGCATCTGTGTCGGAAACAACGATAAATCTGCGTCTGCCTCTTCACATTGTAGCTGGTTTCGGATTGTGTGAAAAAAAGCAGTTAATACGTGAAAATGTCTCAAAAACTGCCTGTGTCTTACAATAGGCAATGAGTGACGTGAAAAGAAAGAATCGACGTGACATTTTTTGCCGTCAGTCAAGTTGATTACCTCCCCGGCGGGATGGCAGGTGACGTGCCCCGCGTGCGTGGTGTCGGCTTCGTTCCACCACCTGGGCCTGCCGCACCGCTGCGGGGGCAGCAACGTCGAGCTGGACGGAGCGTGCCGCTGCGACTACGTCTGGCTGTCGGAGCCTCCCAACGGCGGGGCTCCGTTCTGCGGGCTGGCCGACGCCGCCCCCGCCGCCGCCGCCGCCGCCCCCGCCCCCGCAGCCTACTACCGCTCACAGACCCGCACGCTCTCCATCGTGCTGCTCTACAGCGAGCCTCACTCGCACGCCTTCACCCTCGAGTACGTCTCCGAACGTGAGTCTCGCTAGGACCAGGTTCCTCTCGCTCGTAGCGTCGGGAAGTACGCTTTGTTCCGAATTAGTTGTTTACGCCCCAAATTCAATGGAGAAAGAACCCTAGTGCTGATTATTAGTTACGAAAAATCGATTTTGAAATTTACATCCGTGCTATGGTCATTCATAGTCCTGGATCTATCTCCATGAATCTATCAGCCAACAACTCAAATAAACTTAATATCAATCCCACAGGCGGTTGTCCGTGTAGCATAATGGATAAGTGCAGTGCCCCGGACAGGCAAAGACCCGGATTCAAATCCCGGCACGGATGTAAATTTTGAAATTGATATTTCGTTACTAACCATTGTCTACCGTACGTGCAACGAGTATTTGCATTTAGGATTAAATTCACACTAATCCTGGTGTAAAACAACGAATGTTATCCAAAAAGGAAATTCAAATAAGTCCTTCCTCTGAATAGCAACTACTGCTTGTGGTAACAAAGAACGGATGCCCGCTTGACGGGAAGCCCTCTGCCGAGAGTGTGATCGGCGACCCTTGCTCTGCCCGACAGGCAACCGCCAGCAGCTGTCTTCTACATCGGCGTCGACGTCGTCAAGCAACTGGACCCGCGGCGGCGGGGGCGGCGGCGGCGGCGGTGTGCTGGCCTCGCCGTTCTTCCCGGCGCCGTACCCGCGCGACCTCGGCATCGAGTACGCCGTCGCCTGCCCCCCCGCCCCCGCCGCTGCCGCAGCCGCCGGCTGCCGCGTGCGTCTCATCTTCCGAGACTTCCAGATCGCCGCGCTCTCCATCATGGAGTTCTACGACTGGAACGGGCAGCGGCTGGAGGTGGCGAGCGGCGCGGTGTTCCGTCCGCCCGTCATCCTGTCCACCGGGCCCGCGTTGGCCGTGCGCTTCTACGCCAACGGCGGCACCGGGCTCGGCTACAAGGCCATCTACTCGTTTGTCTACGGCAGTCTTCGCGACGACATCGTCAAGCCGACAACGGGTGAGCGCCGCCACGACAACGGCTGAGATTTTCAACCTTAACATGCTACGTTCAACGTCACCAACAAAATGCATGCAACAAAGAATTGCAATTTGCTTACAATCAACTCTTTCCATTCCAGTACGTTAAGGAGATTAACAAAGTTGTACAAAATGTAGGCACACTCATTTATCACAGCCAAGATCAGGAGCATCATCTTCTTGAAATCCTTCCTGATTCTTCTGCTAGAAATTAAGTTTCAAAGATAATTTCTGAACTTGCTGAAGAAAGGTAGTATCATAGAGTAAGTAGCCAGTCAGCTTACCGCCTGCGGCAGTATATTGCGTTGCGGACAAGCATGAAGTACGCTGTCCAGTGCAGCCATCCATGGCTAACGTGTTTTCCGTCCGTTTCGCCTCGGCCGACATCCGCTCCGTCTTGCAGACTGCGGCGGCTACGTGGAAAACTTCGGCGGCGCCATCACGATGATGAACATGGTCGAGCACGGCACCAAGATGTTCGACTGCGTCTGGCTGATTCGCCCGCCCAAGAGCTTCGTGCATCTCAAGACACACGTTTACCTCAAGGTAGGATGCCGATGTCCTGCCGTTGCCTTCTCCGATCGCGATACAGATCGCACGTAATGTGCTGAGACGAAGGTTATCGGCAGAAATGGAAAATGGACATCGAGAGGAGGAAGACAAGAGTGGAGCGGTAGAAGAAGACAAAGAGGAGACTAGTTAATGCGGCAGGATTAGCTGGCAGGTTGAGATTACATATTTAAAAGTGTAAATTTTGTCCCGCTCTCTTGACACAAATAAAAACGGTCACTTTTATTATTAGTTTCTTATGTTAACTTAGAGAACCTTCCAAGGAAGAACCTGAAAGCAATTGTGAAAGAAATAGCCGAGCTAGCAGCTAACCGATGTCGCGGTGCCACCCAACAGGTGGCTGCATTTGTGGAGATGGCGGGCAGCACGGAGCTGCAGGTGCTTCAGGGGCCGACGTCAGAGCAGCCGCCGCTGGAGACGCTGCGTCTGCCGGCCGCCCAGCCTCCACGCAGCCGCGAGCTTGTCATCCCCGCAGACATCGGCTTCTACGTGGCGCTACGCGGCGCATTCGGCCCCGGATCCCGTCTGGCCGTCGTGTACGCCTCCTTCAGCTATGCAGGTGCGTTGGGTCATGGAGCTAGCCTAGCGCAGCATGGAGCATGGAGCATGGAGCATGGAGCAGGGAACATGGAGTATGGAGCAAGGAGCAGGGAGCATGGAGCATGGAGCATGGAGCATGGAGCTGGGAGCAGGGAGCATGGAGCATGGGGCAGGGAGCAGGGAGCATGGAGCATGGGGCAGGGAGCATGGAGCACGGAGCACGGAGCATGGAGCTGGGAGCAGGGAGCATGGAGCATGGAGCATGGAGCAGGGAGCATGGAGCATGGAGCATGGAGCATGGAGCTGGGAGCAGGGAGCATGGAGCATGGGGCAGGGAGCATGGAGCACGGAGCACGGAGCATGGAGCTGGGAGCAGGGAGCATGGAGCATGGAGCATGGAGCATGGAGCTGGGAGCAGGGAGCATGGAGCATGGGGCAGGGAGCATGGAGCACGGAGCACGGAGCATGGAGCTAGCCTAGCGCAGCATGGAGCATGGAGCATGGAGCATGGAGCAGGGAACATGGAGTATGGAGCAAGGAGCAGGGAGCATGGAGCATGGAGCATGGAGCATGGAGCATGGAGCTGGGAGCATGGAGCATGGGGCAGGGAGCATGGAGCATGGAGCATGGAGCTGGGAGCAGGGAGCATGGAGCATGGAGCATGGAGCATGGAGCATGGAGCTGGGAGCAGGGAGCATGGAGCATGGGGCAGGGAGCATGGAGCATGGAGCTGGGAGCAGGGAGCATGGAGCATGGGGCAGGGAGCATGGAGCAGGGAGCAGGGAGCATGGAGCATGGAGCAGGGAGCAGGGAGCATGGAGCATGGAGCATGGAGCAGGGAGCATGGAGCATGGGGCAGGGAGCATGGAGCATGGAGCAGCAGCAGGTGACCCCGGTCCCAGGACTTGGCCTTCGCTACTAGCCTTCAAAAAAACACGGCTGTGAGTGGATAACCTGCCTGTCAAAAATAACTAAGAAGCAATTTGAAGGTAGAGATCTAACCGCGATGTTGTGTTGTCCGTTTATTGCGGTGCAGATTGCTTCACGGGCTCGGACTTCCTGTGTCAGAACCACCGGTGCATCCCGGTGCAGCTGAGCTGCGACGGTTTCGACCACTGTGGGGACAACAGCGACGAGCCGGCCTCGTGTTTGGGAGGTAGGCCGCCCTCGCTCACGCATCAATCAGCCGGGACTCGAATCCCACTCTGCCACGTCGGATTCATGGCCTCGGCTAGCACGCCATCGTGGCCACAGCCTTTCACAGATGTCAAACATGCCCAACTCTTTGGGCTGTGTGTTTATTAACAAAATAGGCTTGTATAGTTATCAACGTTAGTTGAAGCCCCGTTGCGGCTGCCAAGCTTTGCTGGACCGAGAGGGAAGTCGCCGGCGTTGCCTGACCCTGTGCTTCCCGGACGCTGCAGACTCGGAGGTGGGGCGCAAGGGACGCCGCTGGTATGCACACACCCCCAACTACTACTTCCCCAAGAACGAGCGCTTCCCCGATCTCAAGACGGCCACCATGGTGTTCGTAGCCAGCAGCCTGGGTGAGTTGCAGCCGCCTTCCCTAGCAAGTGGTTGCTACATCGATACATCGAAACACGCCAAGGAAAACCGTCGGGTAACCGACACCGTAGAGTTGCTGTAACGTAACGCGGCACGCAATTTGTGGGCACGCTCACGGCCTGAAGATGCCCTAAAGCATGAACTATAATTCAGTTAATGTTTGACTGTATTTTTCCCAATTTAATTCCGCTGTTATTCACTATTTTGAACCCATTGTTGAATGATGACATATGTGATTAAAATTACTTGAGGTCTCGAGTCATTTAACATGGTTTAGACTGATATCTTACTAAGTTAGGGAGTTTGAAATTAATATACTAAACTTTTAAAAACTACAAACATATTATTTTCAATTCCATTTGATAAACTTCCGCATTCATGATAAATCAGATCAATGGCCGTCATCAATTGGAGCATTAGCTGTTGCAGCGAGCCTGGCTAGCCGGGTATCTAGAGGTGATGACACCGGCGTAGAGTAACAGGAAGGTGTGGTCTCCTCCCAGGGATGGTGCTGCTGATCTCTGCACTGGTCATCCTGCTGTACCACATGGGCAACCGGGCGCGGCAGCAGCGTGACCTTCAGAGCCAGCTGCAGAGCATCAGCGACTTGCTGGGTGCGTGCCGCCCTCCCCCCATGATTCCCACCCTATCTACGACTTCCATGCATTCTATTCCTTCCAAGCCTTGCAACCCTTCCAAGCGCTGGGGGCCAAAATATTGTGAATGACTCATTTTATTTATCCAAACCAAGGAATTTAAATTGCAATTATTGAAATTGCATCCCAGCTGGAGATGTCATCTTTGCTTGACTAGAAAAAGTGTATTTCCTGTGATCGTATTAATTAGGAATTTACTTAACATTTATTTCGATTATTTATTCAAATACTTGGCAAATTTCAATCAAGGAGAGAGAGAATCCAGTAGGTACTGCAAGTTGTATTGTGTATATCGGGTGCCGAGGTTTAGGAAACTTGTAGCGTTTCTCCAGCAAACGGCCGACTAGAACGTGGCAACGTGAATGTAATCGGCGTACGACGCTTTGAGGCAGACGGCACGCACGGTGGCGGCGCCCCCAGCGGGGACGAGCCGCCGAGCTACGAGCCGCCGCCTGACTACGAGCAGATCATCAAGGTCGGGCTGGAGCCGGCTCGCAGCGCACCGCGCCGCCGCCGCCGCCCCCGCAGCCGCTCGACCCCCGCCGCCCCCGCGGCCCCCGGCGACCGCCTCGCGCCGCCCCCCTCGCCCGGCGGGGTCAGCCGCAGCTGCCAGACCACGCCCATCCCCGAGTCGCCCCCGCCCCCCTACCTGCTGCCTCCGCCGCTGCCCCGCCCCTTGCCCAGGTCGGTACTTTTACATTTTTTTGTGTTTTTATTGTGATTTTCAAGCTTGTTCCCAATTTAGTTGCGATGTGATTTGGAAACGATTTTCATCAAGTAAACATTGTCAAAACAATTTAACTCTAATGCTAATGAAGTATAGTGGAACAAAGCTGAAAATTTACGTTTCTTGCACAGTATATTTTGCGTTTCAATTTATAAACCCCTTAAATGCTCTTCCTTAATTTTATGGTAATAATAATTTCCTAAGAGTAGATTTGCCAATATATGTATATTTTACACCCAAAGAGGATTAATAGGCTTTTCATCCTTCTAGGTTACAATATTATATATAGATAGATACACTTGAGACTGGAATTAGCTCTAACATCAATGCAGGGTTGAAAAAGCTTTAGAATCAACCCAAAGATGAATTATTTTCAATATCTCTCCCACTTTGTGGGCTAGCCGCTTGCCACCGGCTAGTGAACAACGGACTGCCCGACGGTTCTGAGCATGAAGCGATGCGTTTCCCCCGCAGGTCGTCGTGGCTGCAGTTTGGCGAGGAAGGCTCGCAGGACGAAGACCCGCCGCCCACGGCCGCCCCTTCGCCATCGTGCAAATCGGGCGACGGCCGCAGCAACGCCCTCACCATGAGCCAGTACCTGCAGATGCTGTCTGACTCCGAGGACGAGCTCAACACCAGCCGCGCGCTGGAAGAGTCGCTCTGCGCCGACTCACTGGTCAATCTCGACTCGCTGCTTGCCGAGCCGGGCGAGCCCGACGAGCAGGTGACGCGCTTTGTGCGTTCGCTGCGCGACGCCGCCTTGCAGCGCGCTGAGACCAACCGCAGGCTCTCCGAGATGGCACGCGTGGCTGTGCGTTCGGTGCGCGCCGCCGCCGAGCTCGGCAGGGACGCAGTGGAGCTGGGTCGAGTCGGTCCGCCGCCGTCGCCCGCCGAAGCTTGCGACTGTCAGGGAGCGTGCGGCTGCGCTACCCAGCTTCAGCGTTGTGCCGACATTCACCTCGACTAGCCGACACCGGCGGCAGCTCTGTGTCTGCCAGCGGGCTTGCTACTCACTACACTTCTAGCAAGCGACTGAATGGATATATGAATGTACAAGCAAGGTCCTTATGCCTTGTCACTAGAATGAGAATGATAACAAAGTGATTTAATATAGGTGAATTAAAGTGATTTATGATTTATGATGTGAGCTTACCTTTCTTGTAGCAGGGCGTGAGACCCACCAGTTTATTCACGGAATTTATTTGAACTCCACTAGTCCTTTGATTAACACGCTGTACCGGTATCTCTGGTTGAAAGGTCACTACTTTGTTGGTAATCATGCTTTGTTGACATCAAGACAAACGAAACAACCCCGTGAGCTTGGTACCACTGATGACTTCCAGGTAGCGCTCTCAACGGCCTCGCTGAGCAATAATTTTAAAAAATCTAACTATCTGTCAAAAGTATTAATCTACCTCCACAGTTCATCAATGACACGGTGGCACCACACGATTGCAATTCTTCTTCTAACAGTGCGTGCGTGACCAAAACATCTCGTTGAGAGCGTGTGTTGACACATTTCTTGTAATTGCATATAGTTTTGTAGCAAGGCGCTAAGTTATCTACCTGCGTAAAGTGAAATACGTGTGAATTTGAAATCGTAACGGTGAAGTGTTTCTGAAAACGCGAATTCGCCGAAATAGCAAACAACTTTTTACAGGTATTTCGCTGTAATCTAATAAGATATAAAGTAATAGCGCCCCAATCAGCTGAGAAACCTTGGCGAACGCCAAGGCCAAGGCTGGGTTGCAAATGCAAGCCAAGGACGTTGATGCAAGCGGCTGCTTGTAGTTGTAAAGTACCTTGTGGCATGTCCCATGGCCATGGGATACGAGGGTTCAGTCTTTCGTTCACTTCTGCTTCTACAGTAGGTTTCCAGTGCTCGTTTATTCCTCGTATGCACCCATTACGCCGGAGTGCGTTGGAATTTTTGTATACCTACAATTGATACGCGTAACGAGCGAAGGGGAAGCTGCAAACATTCCGGTTCGCCCTCATCACCTCTCAGTCTCAACTTACACCACGTACTTTTTGTTTTAAGAAAGGTTCTCTTTCTCACTCCAGAGTCCAAAAACCTTGCAGAATGAATGAGTGTGAACAAACTTTACTCTAGACAATTTAAGTCCTTGACGTGTTTCTGTTGCTTTTTTTTAACGATTTTTCAGTATTTTCCCACAAAATCAATACCAGCACAATAAGTATTGAACCTAAGATCCTTCCGTCAGTATCATTTCAAACAACGCTCATCCACAACGCGATTAAAATAAGCGGAACTTTAAAAATAGAAGAAATGAATACAAAGAAGTGATAATATCAAGGCATGTAGTCTATAAAATATTTTATTGCAAACAGTAACAGTAGAGACGCAAGTCCTTGTCGTCGATGCACTTGCCGTCTGCGCCGATGGTGTTGATTCGACTGACCATTCCCATCACCTCGAACCGCGGGGGCGCGTCGCTGGCCCAGTGGCGCACGGTCGCGTCGAGCACCGCCAGGCCCGGCCGCGTGTCGAACACGACCACGAAGTCATCGTGCCGCGCTCCGCCACTGTCCCCTCCGCCACTGTGCGCAGCGACGCGTGCGCTCAGCACCTGCGCAACGAGACCACCCCTAAATCTCCATGGCGACCCCTCGTTGGTTAGGAGCCAGCCAGTGGCGTGCAGTCCAGCCACTCAGTGGCGTGCAGTCCACGCAGTCAGTGGCGTACAGTCCATGCAGTCAGTGGCGTGCAGTCCAGCCACTCAGTGGCGTACAGTCCAGTCACCCAGTGGCGTGCACTCCAGGCAGTCAGTGGCGTACAGTACTGTCACCCAGTGGCGTGCGGTGCAGACAAACTCGTACCTGGTTGAGCGTCAGCTCCGCGCAGGGCCGCGTGCCGTTGCCCAGCAACGCCAGCCGCGCGTTGACATCGCGCAGCGCCGCACGCACCGCGCCGGCCACCGTCTCGCCCGACGGTGACGTCACCTCCTGCGTCACGCACGTACACCTGCCACAGACACGCAGTCAGACACGCAGTCAGACACGCGCGTGCGAGGTGTCTGAGCTCTGAGCCAACAATTCTCACCAGTGTGTGGAGATGCCCGCGTCTGCGCACGAGCGGTCGTGAGAGGGCGGCGCGAAGAGGCTGGTGCAGGTGGGGCAGCCGAGGCTGCCGTTGCCCGGCCCGTCCACCGTGTCGTCTGCCAGCGCGCGCAGGGTCAGGTGCAGGTCGTAGGGCGAGGTCAGCCGTCCGCCGTGCTGCGCCAGGCTGCGCGACGCCTGCGCACGGCCGGGATCACCGTCAAACACTTGATACAATGCTAGTGTGTCCGGTGCCGGGAAGCTGGGAGGGTTCGTACCTCGGGGTGTTGCGCGCGAAACCAGGGCGGCAGCCAGATGAAGACGAAGGGCAGGCGTTCTTCCAGCCAGCCAACGTAGGTCTCGCGGATCTTGCCGAAGCGCGCGCCGTGGTCGCTGAGGAAGACGATGACCGTCTCGTTGATCGCGTCACTTCCTGCCAGCTCCTGCAACCAGCACCCGTCATCCCATGATCTCAGCGAGCCAGTCCACGGCTGCTGCAGGCCTCATTTTCTCAGCTTCCTACTTTTAGAAGCAGCTGCAGACTGATTATCAGTTATAGATTATGAGGCTTCGAGGCTATGTGTAAGGTACGAAGCTATGTGTAAGCTACAAGGGGTGGCGCTGCTTGCCTGGAAGAAGTCGAAGAACGGCACGTCCATCACGGCCGGCGTGTTGTAGTTGTTGTGGCTGAAGTTGTTCAACCAGACGACTGCGAACAAGGCAGCCGCGTGGAACGACGCCAGCAGGTCGAGTGTGAACTTGAGGAAGTGGTCGGTGGTGCGCGTGGCTTCCAGACACGTGATCAGCCCGTCCGTCTTGCGCACGGCGAGCTTCTTGACGGCCTCCACCATCAGCGGACGCAGGTAGTAGTCGGTGGGCGGCTGCCGGAAACCCGCCGACATGTAGTTGAACGTGCTCAACAGGAACTCGTCCTCCAGGTAGGACGTGGCGTAGCCCAGCCGCTTGAAACGCTTCCAGATGAACGGACAGTGGTCGTAGCCCGCCTTGCCCGCCTGCGGCAGTGCGCAGCCGATCTCGCGCAACTGCGCCATGTTGCGGCCGGTGAGGATGGCCATCAGGTTCGGGATGGTGTTGTCGCCCACTTTGTTGTAGCCGCGCAGCTCGAGCCAGCCCTGCGCGCGCAGCAGCGCGACCGTGCGCGGCATGGAGCGCAGCATGTTGAGCCGCGACATGGAGTCGATGCCGAGCAGTAGCACGCTGGGCCGCCGCGGCGGTGGGGGCGTCGTGGGCGTCGTGGGCGGCGTCGGGGGCGGCGGCGGCGGGGCGTGCACCACGGCGTGCAGGTTCGCGTACACCTTCTTGCCCTTGGCGTCGGTGCAGAGCACGTAGACCAGGTCGGTGGTCGGCGCCAGCGACACGCTGCCTTCAAACGGCGCGCAGCTCGTCTCGCTGCGGAACACAACGCGGTCAGGCAGCGCCAAGTTAGCGGAGAAGCTGAGAAGCAATGGGGGGTCCAAGATGCACGGAAGGACGCTCTCAACCACAAACAACTCGTCCGATTTACATGAGATTTTTAGATGACATTCCAGATCAACTTGCAAAAACGGTCGCAATTCCAATTCGAAAACAGATTCAGGAAAGCACATGCGCAGTGGATGGCCTGTGCTTGTGCGGGTGAAGGAACAGGTACAGATGCACCTGTTCATGGCACTGCAGATGCATGCACGTACTTGTTCTTGGAGTCTGAGACGCGCGTGACGTTCGCGTAGCAACATCGCAGCGCGGCGGCGGCGTTGGCGACGTAGTTCCCTGCCAGGCCGCGGTCCAGGTGCAGCGAGCTGCGTCCCTGCTCGTCACGGCTGGTGTACGTCAGCGGCGCGTGGCGCGCGCACACGATGCGCGCGCCGCCCGCCAAGTACTTCCGGATGCTGGCGTGTCGCGGGTCCACGTCGGGGATGTGGCAGCGCGGGCTGGAAACCAGGAAGCCGGGGGCGGGCCCGCCGGGGGGCGGAGCCCCGCCTCGTCCCGGGGCACCGCCCCCCGCTCGGCGTTCCGTCGTGCCGGCTGCGTACAGCGCCAAGGCCGCGGCCACGAGCAGCGCTGCGGCCAGCGTGCGCAGACGCCGGCGCGCAGGCGGCGAGGTCGGCGCAGTCCGCGCATGTGACGTGTCCATTAGGAGCGACGCAGGTGCGGGGACCTGGGGGACGGGGAATGCTCTTAATGCTCGGTCAGGGGCATTCGATGCATGCTGCACAGCGGCAGCGAGCCTGGGCCCCTTGGTGACACAAAACACCTCAACCTGCAGCTTTAGGATGCAGGACACTCTGCCAGCAAACATCTCACCAGGCTGTAGGATGCAGGACACTCTGCCAGCAAACATCTCACCAGGCTGTAGGATGCAGGACACTCTGCCAGCAAATATCTCACCGGGAAGACAGGACACTCTGCCAGCAAATATCTCACCGGGAAGACAGGACACTCTGCCAGCAAATATCTCACCAGGCTGTAGGATGCAGGACACTCTGCCAGCAAATATCTAACCGGGAAGACAGGACACTCTGCCAGCAAATATCTCACCAGGCTGTAGGATGCAGGACACTGCCAGCAAATATCTCACCAAGCTTTAGAATCGTCAGAAGCAACTTGGTTATAAATTAGACCACCACAGCTTTCTAGGATTAACTTAAAAACGTTACTAACGAGGCAAATGAGATTTGGCATAGAACAAGGTATTTTAGCACGTGATGTTCACCTGGTACGTGGTATAACAGGTGTCTGGTGTGGAGGGTCTGGTGTCGGGAGTGTGTTTGCAGCTGTCTGGTGTGGAGGGTCTGGTGTCACTGTGTCACAGTCTGAATATGTCACCACTGCCACTGCGGCTTGCTACGGGAAGGCCTGCCTGGAGATTCAGCAGAATCGCCGCGTATCGATGTCGGAGCTAGACTGAATTATTAACGCGGATTGAAAGTTTGAAACTGTGTCCATTGCAGGATGTTTTATGTATGTATTTGTCTGTCGTGCAATGCTATCAACAAAGCCGTACAAAGTAATGTTTTGAAGTACCCACCTATGCATTGCTGTCTACGTATGAGCTACCCCCACGAGGTCACTGCACGATGTTTTGAAGTACCCACCTATGCATTGCTGTCTACGTATGAGCTACCCCCACGAGGTCACTGCACGACAGTCTCCACGAGGATATGTATTCGTTCGCGTGGCCGGCAACAGACACGAGGCACGAGGCACGCGATTTCGGCGAGGTTGGACAAGGCTAATGATTTGCGAGCGTGATAACGATATTTTCTCGAGCTCCAATGATCAGTCCGTAATTGCGGGGTTGCCGACAGAGAAACTGGAGCGAAGGCTTATCGATCAAACTTTTAGGAGGGACCCGTGTCACTTAGCAGGGAGCACGCTGGCTGCTTGCTGCTTCCTGCTTGCTGCTTGCTTGCGTGCTGCTTGCTGCTTGCTTGCTTGCTTGTTGCTTGCTTGCTTCTGCTTGCTGCTTGCTGATTGCTGATTGCTGCTTGCTTGCTTGCTTGCTGCTTGCTTGCTTGCTTGTTGCTTGCTGCTTGCTGCTTGCTGCTTGCTGCTTGCTGCTTGCTGCTTGCTGCTTGCTGCTCGCTGCTCGCTGCTCGCTGCTTGCTGCTTGCTGCTTGCTGCTTGCTGCTTGCTGATTGCTGCTTGCTTGCTGCTTGCTGCTTGCTGCTTGCTGCTTGCTGCTTGCTGCTCGCTGCTCGCTGCTGCTGTCGTGAGAGGACCGCTACACCCGGGTTTCTTTGCGACGAGCCCGGCACGTGTCCTCGCAGCGTCGGGCAGTCGACGTCGCTGGCGTCGCGGCGGCCGGCCACGCACAGCGACGCTCGCACACTGCCGACGCCGACGCCGACGCCGACGCCGACGCCGACGCGGTCGGCAGGCGCTATCGACGTCGCGACGCCTACTTCATGTACGAGCATGCGCCTCGCAGCGCAGAGACTGGCTCTTTCGGGCTTGCTCGGGCTTTCTCGGGCTTGCTCGCTGGTAGTTGATTAGCATAACGAGCCAAGCGAGTGAAGCGAATCTTCATTTAGACTTACTGTTAGAAAAATTATTGTTTTTCTGTTGTTGTTGTTGTTCACGCTCTACAGGCCAACTAAATTAGTGATTTTATTGAATTTTTTAGATTACCTTTGTATTCTCTCAACCTAAATCCCCTACTATCTCAGCGTATTTCTCTTAAAAAAATGTATAATTGGTAAATTATAGAGTGACCAAGTGTGACCAAGATTGAACAAAATTGATAGATTAAAAAGAAAAAATAATCGGAAGGAGCTGGGATTGGAAATATTGTGGTAAAAGCTGTAGGACGAGAAAGGTTGCGGTGGTTTGGAAATATAAAAAGAATTGATAAAGAGCCAAGAAGAGAGTGAAGAAGAGAGTTTGAGGCCACGGTAAATAGGAAAAGAAGAATTGGAAGGCCAAGAGAAAGGTGGAGTGGCGAAAGAAGACTTGGAGGAAAGGAAGAGATGAGTTGGGAGGAGGTTGAGAGAGGAAAATTGTGAGAAGACGTACAAGGATGGAATGCGCTAGGAGAAAAGGACGAAGAGTTTGATGATGGGGAAGGAAGTGAATTTAGTTATATGGAAGAAGATATTGGCGAAATAGCCACGCTTGGCAAGCTACACGAAGATCCTAGCTACATAGCTACATGAAGATGGAAACCTCACCCTGTATTTATGGCAACAAGAAATAAAGATAAAGAAGTTAATTTTATTTTTACTAAAATTTTCAATTTCGTCGAATATCGTTTTTCACTCTAGAGGCTAAACTATTTAATATGTATCGACTTTAAACCTTCCAGATTCGTCAAACCTTATAATATAACTAAATCGATCGTGGCTCACCTTTCGAACGCTGAAGATTGTTCAAAACACAACGCCACGTAGAGAAATGTACGCGAAGCGTTTGAACGAAGTAAGCTCCGGCCTGAGCGAGCAGGGATGGTGGGTGTTGGCGAAGACTCAGGTGTTTGTGGCTATTTCTGGCCGAGCCGCCGGACTCACCGGACCTCGCTGCAGCCTCCCGGGCAAACCTCCAGCCGACGTAGCAACTGTCTCTGCAGCCGGCGCTGCAATCGCGACGCTCACATCACAGCTTCCGTCTGATAAGCGGGCAAGTGATGGGATGATCAGGACCACTCCCTCCGGCTGCTGCTTCCGTGGTTCCTATCGGAAGGCGGCAGTGGCTGCTGGGCCTACACCTACGACTGGTGATAGCAGGTTCCTATCGGAAGGCGGCCGTGGCTGCTGGGCCTACACCTACGACTGGTGATAGCAGGTTCCTTGACACACTGCTGCCAACTGCGTGCACGACGCGTTCTTCCGTCCGAGCGTCGCTGCAGCAGCCGCAGGAGCAGGAAGAGACGACGACACGCAGTCGGTGTCTTCGTCGTCGCTCATCCTACACGAACTAGATTGCAGCTCTCTTTCGGTCATCAGCACGGTGGTGCTAATTTCATTTGTTATAGGAGCGTAAGACAAAACAGTAGGTTTTTTTCGCTGGCACAGAGTACGCTTCTTATCCAGCAGAGACTAAATGAAGCGGAACGATTCGACATCACTTTCGATTAGCTTCCTTAGGATAATTAGAAAACTTATCAATACAAGCCATCGCACTGGATGCTGTCGACTAGCGAAGATCTCGCCTTCGTTATGCTGGAGAGTGTCGAAGGGGAACACACTTCTGACTTCTGCAGGGGGTCGGCAAGGAAGCAATTGAAGTACCTACCTGATAATTGGGTTGGTAACCCTGGGTAAACGCTCAACAGCCAGAACTTGTCCAGGTTCACATCATCCGGCCCCCTCCTTCTCTACCCCTCATCTCGACTAGCAGAACTACCAGCGCCTTCGACACTTTTATTCCGCACTTCTTTTTGTCACACTGCACTACAAAATGCACTTCATTAGCATTGCTGCAATTACCGGTGATCACTGATCAGCGATCGGTGCAGAACCAACGGGCGATTGATGGTGAATGCGATGCCCTTTAATAGCAACAGTCGTAGAAAGGGGAAGTAAACAGCTAGCCTGTGCACGGAGTCGTCAATGTTTGATTCTGAAATCATATCATTACTTCTTTGACACGTCATAATTGCAATCATCGTGATGCATTGCTTCCTCGGTCATTAGCTCCAACTGTATAATTGCGAAATATTATTATGAATATAGTAATTGGTAACAAATAGTCACTGCTAAGATATCAACAGCTGAATCATGTACGTTTTCAACGCTATGCTACCGCAATACTTCGCACTGAGTAGCTCCACCTTTGAGTCGTTTAATCCGGGGCGTGCGCGTACGCAGCCCCGACTACCAAAAATTACGCGCCCGAGTAATCTACATTTGAGATCATCGCAGGGGTCAGCCCAACCTGAGTGCAATGGAAGAGCCTCACCCTGGGGGAACCGCCGTGTTGATCACGGTTACCCCTACGCCAGGTAAGTATGCTACCTCCTCCTCTCATCCAGCACACTCTATCATCGTTCTGATAGAACGCTAAAGAGTGCTAAGACTTTCAGTCATTTATTAATCAATTATTTTACCATATAACTGAGGGTTGATGTTGGTTTATAAAAGAAAAAACATTTTACTATTTGATTCTAAAATTTTCAATGTAAGTAAAACACGTTTTCTAGATTAAAAACTGAATATTCGCGTTGAAAGTGACAAATGACCGATGGAAACAGATGAGCGCCACCCGACGGCTGTCATCAACCCCAACTTACCGACACTGCGCCAACCCTTATACCGACCTCGTGCACTGTGCAGCCACTGCCAATAGCCGTGAGGGGGGAAATCTCTCGGCCGAACTTATCGGATGGGGTGGATCAGAACTAGGGTCGGTCGCAAATCGAGTAGAAACCACACAAACGAGTGCATAGAAAATGCATAGAAAAGTTTAAACACACAATTCAATTAATTTACAGAATGACGGAATTCCGAGCTTTGAGTACAGTTGGCAGGTGCTAGCGGTGAGTGTTCCAGGGAACAACATCAAGCCTTGCTGGCAGGCTGCTGAACACGGCGTAGCTTCCTGATGCCGGCTGGACGGTGTTCTCAGCAGCTCGATGCCAGGAGAAGCGTCCTCACAGCGGCTCGGCCGGGCATTCTGAGACAAAACAACACGAACATAAGCACAATTGACATAAGCACAAGCACAACGCGTGGTCGTAACGCAGGAGGAAATTAAACCTAGGTTGGTAAACAAGGTGGCATTGCACAAAGTGGCGCTCGGTACTCACTGCACACGGCGCAGTCTTGCTCGTCGCTGGCATCGCCGCAGCCGTCTCGGCCGGAGCACACGATGGCCGTCGAGCGACAGCGCCCGTTGGTGCAACGGAACGGACAGTCCGCCGCCGCCCCCGACGCCGCCCCCGCCGCCGCCGCCCCCGACGCCGCCCCCGCCCCCGTGCACACGTCCGCCGGCTCGTCGCTGGCGTCGGCGCACGACACGATCGCGTTGCAGAACTCGTACCTGTTGCAGGTTGCAGGTTGCAGGTTGCAGGTTGCAGGTTGCAGGTGGCGGCGTCAACGCTTGTATCTCAAGCCCCTGGATGCTGGGTTATTCGAAGCACGCTTCCCATTCTACTGCCCTACCTGGCATAACTCTCCATGCCTGTTGGGGTGACAATTCGTGGACAGGAACTCGTTTGTGTCCCTGACTTACTAGTAGTTCCGGTCACAAGGTGGGACGAGTCATGGCCGGCGTGCGGCCTGGACCGGGGAGTGAACCAAGTTGAGTCCAGCTTCAAGACGTGAGGCAAACGAAGAGGGTGGCAATCGAACCCGGCTTGCTCAGCTGTTGACTGAATGAGTCAACCCAACGGTTTGGCAACGTTGGAAACACCGGTTCTCGTGAGATCACCGAAGTTAAGCAACATCGCGCTGAGTCAGGTGTTTGATGGGTGACCATAATGCACATGATCAGTTCTGTTCGGGAGAGAGGTCGGAGGGTTTGAAGTTAGTACGACAACTTCACTCGCCTTGCTTATCAACCTCTCGACAGCACGGATTAGAGGAGGAATCTTGTCGTTCGAGTTGTACCGTCCTTCGGAAGGGACGTAAAGCCGGTGGTCCCCTCGGTGCTTTTCGACAGGAGTAGGCTACGTGCCGGCTCCGGGTTTCCCCTCCTCCCTGCTAGCCATAGGTTAGGTTCATCATCACCCTTTCATTCACCGATGCCATTAGACCAGTGCCACAGGACCAGGATCAGGATCTGGATGAGTCCCCCCCCCCCACGCTCAGATCAAAAGGTCGTCGTCGTGTCGACCTACCCAGGAAGACACGAGCCGTCCGCGCAGCGGAACGCGTGCGCAGGACACGCCGGCTGCGCACGGTCCGCGCAGCCGGCCTCGTCGCGGCCCGTCGCGCAGTCGGCCGCGCCGTCGCAGATGGCTGCGTGCGACACGCAGCTTCCGTCGCCACAGCGCAGCGCCTCGCGCGGGCAGCCGCTGCGCGCGTCGTCGCAACGTTCGTCCGAGCCGTCCGCGCAGTCGCGGCGTCCGTCGCACACGAAGAACCAGCTGATGCACGCGCCCGTCGACACGCACTGCGCACGCGCGCGCGGCGAGCAACAAGTAACAACATCCGGTCAGAAAGCAGCGTCGCCGGAAGCAACTTCCTCGCATCCTTCAGTCTGGACCTCCTCATACGTCGGCGTCACCTTGGCCAACGTTATTTCAACTAAAACTCAATGTGACGGATTAGTTTGCTTATAATTGCAGTTCGTCACAGGCCAAAAATAAAATACCTAAGATTCTCAAACAATCATTTCCACATTTTAAAATATGGGATAGCGAAGCAGGAAAAATTTGCGACCGAACTGGGATACACTGGGATAGAACAAGGCTGTAAGGGACTACGAGGCTGTAAGGGACTACGAGGCTGTAAGGGACTACGAGGCTGTAAGGGACCACGAGGCTGTAAGGGACCACGAGGCTGTAAGTGACCACGAGGCTGTAAGGGACCACGAGGCTGTAAGGGACCACGAGGCTGTAAGTGACTACGTGGCTGGGATGCCGAGCCGCCGTCTCTGTCGCGGGGTCGTCGAATTCACGCCTGTGTAGAACTAGCGCGGTTACGAGTCGCTTCTTCTCCTTCTCTCCCGAGAGCCCATTCCTCGCCCAGCGAAGCTGCGATCTTCTGCAGCCGGGTAGCACAGTTGGATGGAGCAACCGCCCCCCTCCCTTCTAGCCATAGGTTAGGTTCATCATCAACCTCATCACCACCATTTCATTCACCGACGCCATTAGACCAGTGCCAAAGGGCCAGTTGTGAAAACAGTGCGTCGTTAAACACCAATAATCATCATCTCGCCAACACCGGCCTAGCTGCAGGGTGCTAGCAGCGAGCCCGAGTCCCGACCTACCTGGAAGGTCGATGGATGGCAGCCTCGGTGACCAGCGTGGCACGCGTCCGTCCCGTTGCCGCGCATTGCGCAGTCGCAGAGCCCGTCCACGCACAACGCGCCTGCGTCGGCTGCGCGGCACTCGGCGTCCGCTGCGCAGCGCAGCCCCAGGCTCACCGCGCGCTGCGCACTCGTCGACGGCGCAGCCGTGGCAGCCGTGGACGCCGCTCCGAGCTCCGCCCCCTCCTGACCAATCACAGACGGGGACTGTTACCAGCATCACTTGCATTTCACCCCTATTTCCTCGGGCTTCGGGGGTCGCCCTGCCGGGGGTGACGAGTATGCCAATCATGCTACACGGACAACAGACAGCCGAACGCTTCATCGAGAGGATGCCGCTCAATTGGAGAACAGCTGCGAAACGCCCCAGGTCAAGGTCAAGGTCATACCGTGGTCGGCAGCGGGTCCTCGGAGCTGAGCAGCGTCCATCGCGACGCCGCCGCCGTCGTCGTCTCGACGCCCGCCGCCGCCGCCGCCGCCGCAAGCTGCCCGAGGAAGACGCTCTCCTTGACCGGCGTCGGCCGCGACGTCGCCGGCGTCGCGACGCCCGCCTCCTCGTCGACCACGTCGTAGTCGTCGGGTGGCGTCGCGGCCTCGACGACACCGACGCCGACGCCGACGCCGACGCCGGGCGGGGGGGCGTCGGGACGGAACGCCGGCTGCAGGTGGAACGCCTCGGGCAGCGAGTTCTCGTAGAACGGCGTCATCGAAGACGCCATCGATGACGTCACCGGCGGGCGTGCGGCGGTCACGGCGTGCACCGGCCGCGACGTGATGACCAGGTCGAGGTGCGCAGGCGCCGGCCGCTTGGTGATGACCGCTGCGCCGCCCGCTGCGCCGCCCGCTGCGCCTGCGCCCTGCGGCCTGCACGCGGCTGCGCGCCGGAAGCCCGCGGAGCATGCGCAGCGGCCGAGGAGGTCGCGGATCAGGAACCGGCAGTGGGAGGCGCCGTCCCAGAGCCGGCAGTGCGCGTCGCTGTAGCACACGTCGCCGGGACGGGCGGCTGCGCACACGGGACGGGGGAGGGGCGTTAGACACGCTGCTTTCTGATCGCCGGGGTCTCCATGTTACGGTGGCTCTTGACTTGGTCGGGCAAGATCGGCCGATGATCGCAATTCTGCATGAACATACCTACCTATTGGCTGCTATAGAATCCATGGCAGTACCTAGTGGATAGTATGGCTAGCACCTAGTGGCTATATGGCTAGCTCTCACATCGACTCGTCGGGTACCTCGCAATGCAAATACTTCTGATGACGTCACAACCACGAGTGCAATACAAATGAACCGAACACGTTAATATATTCACCGCATGTCTTCGCGTTACAGCCAAGGGTTCAAGGGCTGGCGCACAGCACAAAAACTTCAATAAGCTTTATCATAAATACCTTTATAGTATTTTAGAACGTGTTTGCAATCGTAAACGCGTCGTGTCTTGCAGCAAGCGATATCCGCGGAGATCGAGATAGCGAATAAACATTATTGTCGCTGTACTTTATCACTGGTTACTAAGAACCTGTCGCACGATTAACAGATTGCTGCTGCTGCTGCTGCTGCTGCTGCTGCTGCTGCTGCTGCTGCTGCTGCTGCTGCTGCAGTGGTGGTCAGCGGTCAAAGGTTAACGACACGCGTACATCAGGAAACATACCTAACTATTTAAATGACCCACGTCCAGAAATGATTACAAATGCAGCATGCACTTTTGCTACATCGTCAATGCATATTATGTATAGAGTGCATTTCCCTCGCGCACGCGTATAACGCTCTGAAGCAATGGCGCTAGACAGCGAGCCGCACGACAGGTTAGGAGTGTTGAGGGTGCAACCAGCACTTCCGTCGCCTGCTCAAGATCATCAAGATCATCAAGATCATCAAGATGCCCACCGCCAGCCACGGGAAGACCTGGCCTGGGCTTGCCTGACGCTGACAGCTGTCAGCTGGGTTCGGGTCGGGTCGGGTCGGGTCGGGTCGGGTCGGGTCGGGTCGGACTCACGCTTCAGACACGTGTGTCGGCGGAACTTGAGGAAGGCCGCGTCGCACGCGCACGAGCCGTCCACGCAAGCGCTGTTCGCCACCTTCAGCGAGCACTGCTGGTCCAGGAGACATCCGAAGCCCAGCATCGCGCCTGCCAGATCAACGACATCATCGTCACCATAGTCATCATCATCATTTTCATCATTGTCATGGTCAAAAAGGAGGGTTTCAGAGCGTGTGAATGATGTTGCAGGTGTGGTCTACGGTGTTCTCCATTATAGGTTCGATGTTTGCCACTATAAAGAGTCTGGGTCGACGTTTCATCCATTTAGGCTTGGTCATCTTCAGGATCGTTGCGTTCAGGACTGCAACGTGCTCGAAACATTGAGCCAGAACCTTCTTAGGGGAAAAATGGAAGCTAAGAAATCATCAACCGTACAGCTTCACCCCCTTATGATGATGAGCCACGTCTTCGCTGCCCGCGACTCACCCTGCAGACACAGCGACTGGTTGAACTGCGCGTGGAAAGGTGCGCATTCGCAGCGTCCGCGCAGGCAGCGCGCGTCGCCGGCGACGTCGGGCTGGCAGTCGGCGTCGCCAACGCAGCGCTGGCCCAGCAGCGCCGCCAGCGCCGGCGTTGGCGCGCACGCGCACAGCGCTACCTGCAATCACGCCAACGCCCGCTGAGCCTTGCTTCGGTGCTTGCTGCTGGAATTGCAGGAAACAGGGTGGACGTGCTCGTTGCGTACACGACGGCTTCGCAAGATGACACACACATTATCTTCGGTGTCATTGTCACCAGCAAAGCAACGGAAAGCACGATCGCGGTGTTCGATCGCGCGTTAGCAAGTACAGCGTGTCACTGAGTGTTCGCAGAAAACAACACGCGGTGTTAACGGGGCTTAACGCACTGTTGGCATGGCGATCGCGTTCGATGCGAGGATCATCTCTGGCTGAGATGAGACCGGGTAACATCTGTGTGCCAACTGCCGGCCATGGGCGTCCTGTATCACTTGCTACTCATCCTCTTCATGCTCGGACATCTCGGACAAGCGCGCTCCTGCCAAGGAAGTCTATATAACTTATAGTGGAGACACGGGGACACGAGACACGAGACACGAGACACGGGACACGAGACACGAGACACGGGATATGGGCAGTGGCTGCTATAGCTGCTACCGACTTCACCGAACGCCGAGTTCACGTTTGGAGTTAGGTGCACACCACGAAATGACTCGAGTCAAATCCATGCCAAACAATATCGCGTTAGGAGTTAGCGGTATGCAAAGCATTGTGCACGCTGCTGAAGATTAGTAAAACTGCACAGTGAAGTCCATGTGGTGCTGGCATCTGCACTGGTTTAAACTGCCGTTTGCTGGCGGTTGCCGATCGCAGCAATAACACACAAGCTGTGAATCAAGATCCAATCATTCGTTGATCAGAGAAAATGTGAAGCTTGTAAGACTGCAGTAAGTAATGAGTATCTATAGTTCTTACAAAACAGACGGAGCTTTGCTAAACGCCGCTAATTCGTAACTAAAAAGCTAAGATTTGAAGGCTCTACGTTGACAATGGTTTGGTTGAAGATGATGGCTGTATCAGCAGAGACTTGCTGCGTGAGTGAGCGGTGTTCTCGGCACGCTACACTCAGACCACCCCCAACAGTGATGTGCACAGCCGGGTGTTATTTGCCAGCCGAGGCGACGACAAGTTAACGTTGGGTTAATCGCGTTATCGACTTACGAGCATCGCGGCGAGGCGCGTCGTGCACCCCCTCATGTCGGCCGGTCGCTGCAAGGGGTGACTGCCTGTGCAGGGTGCAGGGTGCAGCGTGCAGGGTGACAACTCGGAGCGGCGGCGAGGGCGAGGCGGACGTTCTGAGCTCGCCAGGGGCTGCCGATCTACTGGCTGTGAGTGCTCGGTGGATCGCGCAGGATGCTCGACCCTCGCGCTTGCAGCCTGCTGCTGCTGCTTCACTCTTGGTAGAGTTGGTAGGGGGACACGTCGGTCCGTCGCAGGACCATTGGCTGCATGTTGTCATCGAGCTGCTGCCTTCACGGCGATTCTCAGAAGTGCGTATTCGGTGGCGCGGTACACGATTCAGCTTATCGGTTTTCACTCCTGTACAGCTATTGGCCCTTCAAAGGGTTTCATGGGTAACTTCAGAAGCAAAAGGGAAGAAAGGAGCCTTTCCGTGGCCAGTTCTGAGCGGCAACCTGGTCGAAACGTCAACCCAGGCCCTATTTTAGCTCACAGAGCATGTGGGTATATTCTGCGGGTGGCGGACCTATTTCTGTTCTTTGCATATTTTTTCGAGTAATTTCTTCCTCGTCTTCCGATGTCATGCTGTCAGCATGCCTCGTTTCTCGTGGCGGGCCTAGAGTTATCGCTTCTGCAGAAACATCCGGGTCGTCTCAAGCCGCCGGCTTGGAAGCAAGGAAGCAAGGAAGCGAGGGAGGAAGGCGCCAAGCCAGCTCCTTGTTTGGATTCGCCGTATGCCGGTGTGCAACCGGCACGTGACCGCGGCCCATGATGGTGCTGTGTCCGGCCCGGAAGCTGCCTTCGTCGCCTCCGTGTCCCTTGGTTGCCAATTGAATCCATATTCCAACGACTGCGTCGTGTCGACCAGCTTACTTCGTTCTGCTTGCTGATGTCGACGCCTCTTCCTCCGTGCCCCGTGTCCCAACTGCTCGGTGTCTTTGATGCTGCAAAGATAGTTCCAGCGCGTTTTAACTCTATCGGTACCTTTTAAGTCTACGAGTGCGTATCGAAAGACCGATTGTCTAGGAGACCGAGTGTGAGAAAGGCCGAGGTTGGCAAAACCCGAGATCTCGGTCTATTGCAAACTCGGTCTTTCGTACACTTTTTAGTGTGCAGAAAAGTTCCAACTCTATGCAGGACGCCGGTACCACGGTACGGTATACAAGTGGACACCTTGCCAGCAATCTCAAGTTCAAAGTTTCCAAGTCCTGAGCAACCGTTATCTTTTCTCTGCTCCTGAGATTACATTTTATTGGTAAATTCCCATAACACAATTATTCGAGAGGTTACTTGATTTTGACGGATGACAGAAATTTTTTAAATTTCGTTTTCTCGCAATGAACATGGATGAAGGCAAGGCACGTACCAAACAGTACGGTAGAAGTCAGTTTGCCCCGTTTGCTCTAATTCATCCTTGGGTGCAAAAAGTAAAATGGCTTCGTGGATCTCATCGCGAATAATCATAAATTCTGGTAAATATTAGCAGTTTCTAATAGAAAAAATGAATTTAAATTAATCTTACTGGACTGCTGCGCCGTTATTAGCTTAAAAGCACAGAAATCTCTTTGCTCGAGCTACGTATGTCATGATTTTATCACCGGCCTCATGCGCCTCAACGAGGTTAGGTTATAATTACCAACATTTAAATTCTCGTGATCTTAAACTTTGCTTTTATATTTTATTTCAGCTGTACGGCAGACAATAAAACAGATCCTTTTTGCTGGAGAAGTAACGCGATGTGTAAGTTACATAGTATAAATATTCCTTTTCAATGCTTAATGTCTCGTGCCAATTGCTCAATCCTCTTTCACCAAACTCTACGATCGCTAACACTCTCCACTCCTTGCATGGTTGTTAAAAGATGTTCAAATACTTGAGCTTACAGTGATATTTCACTCGTTTCTCAAATGTGAATTTTTTTTTGCATGCAACAGAGCACAAGCATAGGTAGCCTTAGTAATCAAGCTTACCTAACAATTTTTTTGATTTTCAGCAACATATAAATGTGCGTCTTAGTAGTGCATTCATCCCCGTCACAAGTTTACAGCGCGGCTATGCAACCGAGAAGAAAGTATTTACCCGTGACAAACCCCATTGCAACGTGGGAACTATTGGCCATGTAGACCACGGAAAAACTACTCTTACAGCGGCAATAACAAAAGGTAGGAAGTTTAAAAACCTAGGTTGTGTTCCAGCCAAAATACAAGTTGTGCAGGTGCCTAATGAAAACCCGGTCTGCTCCAGTGTTGTCGGACAAAGCGCTGGCTCAGGCGAAGGGCTACGCAGAGATCGACAATGCACCGGAGGAGAAGGCTCGAGGCATCACGATCAACGTGGCACACATAGAGTACTCGACGGCCACGCGACATTACGGGCACACGGACTGTCCCGGCCATGCGGACTACATCAAGAACATGATCACGGGGACCGCGCAGATGGACGGCGCCATCTTGGTGGTCGCGGCAACGGACGGCGCAATGCCGCAGACACGCGAGCATCTGTTGCTTGCTAAGCAGATCGGAGTCAACCACATCGTCGTGTTCATCAACAAGGTTCGTAATTCGGCATCATAGATACCTAAAATACATCATACATAATAGGATCACCCTTGTCCGGTTGCTATAATTAGGCATGGAGCAAGCCAGATCTTAAATTTTGCTGCTTTATTAACCCTGGAATGAAAATTTTACGTCAAGTCTAGTAGTCCAGTTCATCTAAGAAGTGTCAGGCACTAGATCCAAGTTTCCATCAAACAAGCAGTGGTTTGGTTAACAGAGCACTACAGAGCGATTATTGATGTAGCAAGTTGATGTTTTGACGACGTTGGCTCTTCTTGAGGACTGAACATGTCCAGAAAATGACATTCAAGAAGACCACCTCCGGTTGAAGGTGGCAGAAACATGGATTCTAACGGAGCTGAAGCGTACAAATGCGGGTGTTTTGACGGGACGGGCGGTGGTTGGCAGGTGGACGCTGCGGATCAGGAGATGGTGGACCTGGTGGAGATGGAGATCCGCGAGCTGATGACGGAGATGGGCTACGACGGAGACGCGGTGCCGGTGGTGAAGGGCTCGGCGCTGTGCGCGCTGGAAGGCCGCGAGCCCGCGCTGGGAGCCGACGCCGTGCTGGCCTTGCTGGACCAGGTCGACGCCCACATTCCCACGCCGCAGCGCGATCTCGACAAGCCCTTCTACCTGCCCGTCGAGAACGTCTACTCCATTCCGGGTGCGTCCGCTCTTCGTCTGCAGGCCAACCTGCTTTACACGGCGCTGGCCACAGTGTTAATCAATGCCAAGCTGCCTAACTCAAACTTTTCTCGGCGTTTTGCAATGCTATGCTGTCTGCTAATCAAGGGTCTAAACACAAGTCCCAGATTTAACAAAGATCAAAATAAGAAGTAAAAATTATTAAATCTATATCTAAGCTTAGGGGTATTCTACACTAGTATATTTTTGGCCAGAAATCACCAAGAATTTTGAATCTTTAAGAGAAACCATGACCATGAAGTTAGAAGGAACGAGCAGACTGGAAAGGAAACGAGTGTAAGGGAAGCGACGTAACGTAACGTGAGGTTGTTGTCGTTGTGTCTGCAGGCCGGGGTACGGTTGTGACGGGCCGCCTGGAGCGCGGCATCCTGAAGAAGGGCAACGAGTGCGAGTTTGTCGGACACAACAAGACGCTCAAGTCCACGGTGACGGGAGTGGAGATGTTCCACCAGATCCTGGACGAGGCGCACGCGGGGGACCAGCTGGGCGCGTTGGTGCGCGGAGTCAAGCGCGACGACATCCGCCGCGGCATGGTCCTCTGCAAGCCCGGCTCGCTCAAGGCACAGGACAACATCGAAGCGCAGGTAGTACCTGACCCTGTCCCTCACCCTGCCGCTCCGAACCGCCTTTAATTATGCTTCTGGAACGTCACATTTCCTTGCTACTTGCCTACAACTATTGTCAATCATCTTGCAAAGCTGTAGAATATAGGAATAGCATTGTGGAGCTGTGACAGAATCGTCAGCTCCGCCTAGGCGACGAGGGAAGAAATTAAGACACCAACAGCCATCCAAGTAAAACCTATGTTTTTCACATCATCTTATTTAATATTAAGGGGACTTTGTTACAAATGCTCGATCCCAAGTGTCAACTGACAGTTAAGATTTAAAGGAGTACATTTGCAGGTGGACTGCACTTGTTTCCTTTAACTTCAGCCGCCACCAGCACACTGTTGCCCGATTTCACAGAGAGTTTCCTGTATTCCACAGCCTGGTGAGATGTTTATTTCATCAATCTAGATGCAGAATGTACCAATCGCCAACCGACTACCATATTGACAAAGCAACAGTAACACCAATTGCTAAACAGGAAATATCGGCACCAAGGAAACCAAAATTGGTAACGAACTTTTGAAAAGATTGCGGCAAAAAATAATTTGTTCTCCTTAAAAAGTTAATCTCAGAATAAATAAGCATGTTCAGTGAAAAGCTCACAAAAAACGAACGAGTTTGTAGGAAGTTGAACTTTTTACAGTTAGTGCCCTAACTGTGGTCAGGAGGCCTAAGGAGAGATTGTCTGTCGGTCCAGGTGTACATCCTGAGCAAGGAAGAGGGCGGTCGACACAAGCCGTTCATGTCGTACATCCAGCTGCAGATGTTCTCGAGGACTTGGGATTGCGCGGCGCAGGTCACCATCCCGGACAAGGAGATGGTGATGCCGGGCGAAGACTCCAAGTGAGTGTGCAATGACACCGACACCAAAACTCCGGCTCTTAGATACTTACTCTGCAAGTGAAGTCAATGCATTCGGATCGACACTTTAGTATTAGAAAACAAAATATACATTCCCAAATTTTATCCCCACTGGGAGTCGAACCTTAAACTTAACTTCCATTTGGAATTTGTCGAATGTAGCATAAATAATTGGTGATCCTAATGCTTGATCCTGTAGGACGTAGGTGGAAGGTCCAGGTTCCACATACGATTTTAGAATGGATGCTGTTTCTAATATCAAATATCAATCTTAATGCCAAAGAATATTTGCAGTTTGGTTCAATCCTATTTTAAGATGTAGTCATGTGACTACTGCAAACACGAGTAGCTGCTTACAAAGTTGTGGTGGAATAAGATTTTCGGTTAGTTTGGTTGGAAGGAGGAAGCAGGGATGGGTGGCTCTGCTGTTTTGGATGTTAACAGAGAGTGTGTCTTGCAGGCTGGTGCTGAAGCTGATGAGGCCGATGGTGCTGGAACAGGGACAGCGTTTCACCCTGCGAGACGGCAATCTGACCTTGGGCACAGGCGTCGTCACAAAGGTGCTCCCTCCGCTCACCGAGAAGGACAGGCTGAATCTCTCCGAGGGCAAGAAGTCCCGCGACGCCAAGGAACAGAAGAAGTGAGCGGCCACCCGCCCACACCAACCACAGTTGCGCCTAGATTCAAAGCCGTCTGATTCCTACGTGGTTTCTTCCTAATTTTATGCCCTGTAAGTTTTGTAAAATGTGACCTTTCGCACCGTATTGATTTAGTTCCGCGACCAGCGACGTCCACGTGTTCCAAGAACGAATGATTAATTCACTTAGGAGTGTGTAATAAAGTAACGTCTCTGGCCGTGTAATTTCTTTGTTGACTGAACCTTTATTATTATTTTAACCGAGTACAGTATTTATCATTTTTTTTCACTAAGCAGTACAACTGTGACGGTGTTAATAACTAAGACATGTCAAGAAATGAGTGAGAATTCCAGAAGGCATCAACAGTCAGTGGTTAATAATCGGCCTACCAACGCATACATTTCAATGAGCAGCCAACTGTAACGATTATCATTTACCTATAAAAATAGTAAACAGTCCATAAACAGTAGGTTGGTTCGACATTCAGAATTCACATTCATCAGAAACATTTACCAGATTAGCATTTTTACGCCATTTTAGCCAGTTAACATTTTCAATTAAACCAAGTCATAGTCAGATGTCCTGTTCGTAACATGAAACAAGTTACTTTGGAAGAAAGGTTAGCTGGTTTTGCAAGAATGTTGGAAATCCTTGGTTCGCTTGCATACAATTTATTCCTATCATTCTCACATACATTTCACACTCGATTCATCAACACATAGGCAACTCCACTTTTAAATTAACTGGAATCAGAAAGCTCCACCAGGCATTTCAAGAGATTAACAACAAATTTTTTAGATTAAAACTTGACCCGCGTCGATTACAAGTCTTCGTCGTCATCAGGCAGTGCTGTTTCTTGGGCCTCCTAAAGTGATAAATGGAAACCATCAGTTTAGGCAGATAAATAACAACCAGGAAAGAAAACTAATTGATTCTTTGTGATCAAACAGACGTAGAGAAATAAAAATATCCAGCAATATGATTGCTAAGTAAACTACGAGAGCTTGAACTCCGCTTGTTAACTCTACAAAATTTTCTAAAATAGCATAATTGTGGGCAATAGAAGATGAACCCACCTTGAGGTCTTTCTCGATCTGCAACTGCCAGTTGGGATCCATGGTGACTTCTGGGGGCACGAGCGCCGGCATGGCGACAAACTCGAGGTTGGGGTCACCGATCAGCTTCCTCGCCAGCCAGAGGAACGGCTTCTCGAAGTTGTAGTTGCTCTTGGCACTTATGTCATAATACTGCAAACAAATACAAATTGGTAAATAAGCGTCATTGTTTTCACACCTTAGCCTAGTGTAAAGTGGAAGTTATTGAAATATTGATTCACACCCATCAAAATTCAAATGTGAATTCATATGTAGTGGTTAACTGAAGGCTTCTATTTTAACTTCTAATTTTATACTAACTTTAACTCTAAATTTATGGTAGGAATCAATAGCTGTATTTATTTACCTGCAAATTCTTCTTCCGGTGGAAAACGATGCTCTTGGCCTTCACCTTCCTGTCTTTGATATCTACTTTGTTGCCGCAGAGCACTATTGGGATGTTCTCGCAGACCCTGACCAGATCTCGATGCCAGTTGGGCACATTCTTGTAGGTTACTCGGGATGTGACATCGAACATGATGACCGCACATTGACCCTGAACAAAGAAATACGACTCAATAACAATGTCAATTGCTCATCACGCATTCAGATTGCATTTTAGACCGATTGTGCCTCATTGCAACTAAGAATAAGGATAAGATAATGATATTAGATTTTAACCAATAATCTTGGTTTAACTAGTTTTGAAGGGAACTAGTGGAATTCTACACATTCTCTGCGTGTTAATTGACCAGTATTGCAAAAAATGACCCAATCAGCCGAGACGAGATAGACAAATGCCAAACAGTGCATATGCATATGAGCTTTGTTCAGTACCCCACATGGTGTGCATGGTTCATGCAATTTTCTCATTGAATGTCCAATACCAGCTAAGTGTGCTGGCTCATCACGTTTGCTGGGACGTACCTGAATGTAGTAACCATCTCGAAGACCGCCAAACTTCTCCTGGCCAGCCGTGTCCCAGACGTTGAATCTGATCGCCCCTCGATTTGTGTGGAACACCAGGGGATGGACTTCAACGCCAAGCGTCGCAACGTACTTCTTCTCGAATTCACCGGTCAAGTGACGTTTGACAAATGTGGTCTTGCCGGTACCACCATCACCGACCAAGACGCACTTGAAGGTTGGCATATCTGGATCTTGAGCCATTTTGGTATTAGATTCCTACTGAAATAAACAATGAGGATGTTAGTTGAGTTGAGTTATGTTGGGCTGACGATGCAACTGCAGCTGTCTTCTGTCCTTGATGCCTAACCTAAGAGTATTGCACCACTTTACCCCTTATTACTTATCAAGTATTGAAACTGCTGATTACGGCATTAGATTATCGCAAGGGAGATTTTAGTAATTGCCACACGAGGTTGATGCACGCCTTTAATACTAAAAATCGTATGCCGAATAACGTATCGCGCCTTTTCCTGGTCTCATAGGAAAATGATATCCACAAACCGACTTCTGTGTTGATTTAACAGGTAATTAAGAAACTAATAAAGAAAATATGTTTCACAGGGTGCACTTCAATATTTATATAATATTTCCCATAAGTCTAACATTAATCCGCCGTTGGATGCACGCGAAATGGCACGATTTATCTTACCGCAACTTAAAGTCGTTAGGGTTCACAATGGCGTTTTGCCAGGAGGAATGCGGCCGAGACCGAGTTAACAAAGTTCGTTGGTCTACTTGAGTAGTGCAAAGAGTAAGTTTTAATTTATTTCGTTAAAATAAGGTTATAAAAAATATATTTCAATTTTATTTTTCACTTATTTTCGATATTTGTTTAATATTAATTTAAATTAAATCATTGGCAAAACAGTTAATATGAATAGTTGGTGTGTTGGTCTACCGAGCCGATTTGGCGCCTGCGCAGTATTTGAAGAGCACTGCAGAAGCACTCTGAAATCATAAGCGTATCGATTTTTATGGGATCGTAGTGTCTTTTCTTAGTTTAGTGTCGGTTTCATGGTAATTTTGTGAATGGGATGTTTATATAAACCAAGACGAATCCCCAGTGTGTAAATTGGAAGGTTAGAAGATGACGAAGGACAGATTAGCAGCCCTTGTCGCGGTGAGTTTGGCCAGAAAAGTGACGTTCTTCTATCTAGGCCTAGCCCCATGATATTCATTGAGGCCTATCCCACCCAATGCAGCAATCTAGAAGACGTAACCAGAATTTGGCTCGTTGTCAAAAAAACCCCACGGCTAGATAACCAAAAAATGTCATAACTTTTAAAAGAATATTTTGTTTTACAAGTGACTTTAATTTTAAAAGCCAAAACGAGAAACTTGGATGACAGCTGAATTAGGTTTTTGACAGCTATCAAACTGAAATTAATTTCACTATTTCACAATTTAATCAATCTCAATTAGTTTGATCTCATTTATTTGCTCTCAACAATTAAAAAATTCTCGGCAATGCATTACCAATTTAAAAGATTTTCAAGGCTATCTTTAAATTTACCTACATCCGTCTTTAGGCTAACTGTGCTGCAGAAATCGTTACGATTTGACAGTCGTACAGCTAACTGCCATCGCACATGAAGATTGTCTGAAAGTATTGTTTTGATTTTCAGGCGCAAAGTGACGATGACGACGTCGGATCAGACGATGTGGCTGTCACGGTGGAACGCGATGGCTTCATGGATGAGTTCTTTGCGGAGGTACGTCTCAACAGTACTAGACCCCCTATTAAAACACTTTTATCACCACGCATTCTTCAAGGACCCCTCTTACCCTCTGTTTCTACTATTTTGCTATCAAAAAGTTTTAAAAAGCAGATTTGGGCACTTTTAAAATTCATTTCTCCTTAGCAGATGTATGGCAGGCCCCTACACCCTACCTATTTTTAGATTGTGCAACATAGCTGCCTTCAAGGAAAAATAAATTATATTTGTCACTCATTCATCGTTGATCCCACTTCTGTTGGATTCAATTAAATGTTGCCGTAAAATTGGATCCATTTGCTAAAAGATTATGAGAGTAGAAAATAAAAACCACATTATTTTTTCTATTCCCTCGATTATCCTTGTTTGGTTGGTTGTTAGGTTATGCAGTCTTCACTTCCGCTGCATTTGAAAGATGGACACTTGTTCAGACTACAGTTACAAATATGATTTTCTGCTGTTTTTTCTTTGGCTTTTACTTAGGTCCAGAAACCATTGATACAGATTTTTAAGAAAACCAAGGAGCCAGCAGTGAACAAATCGCTGAGCAGATTGTTCGAGTGGGTGGGTTACATCAATTTCATACCTTACTGGTATCTGTGGGATTAACATGGGCTTTTCTGCTGTTTTATTTTACAAGCTCAATTAATTGCTAATTTACTGACATAGGTAGTCTTTCACACTTCCCTAGCTGTCACCTGTGCGTTGGTGACCTTGACACTGTTTAGCGCACCTTGTAATCAGTGTGGCATAGCCGTTGCCAGTCATTATGTACATAGAGGCCCAATGCCTGCTAATTTCTCAGTTTAATTACCTGCAGGCTACAGGCTCGTTGTTGGCTGTCCGCAGACTTCCCTTGATTAGCGCTTGGTGTCTGTGTGGTGATTGGTGATGGACCAGCTTCAGACCAACGTCATGTTACTTTGCTACTTTAAAATTTTATTTTTTTAATTATATTTTGTCAATTCTCATACATGTACATAATGTGTCAGCGGAGGATGAAAAGAAATGCAAACGCAAATAACTAGTGCCATTCCCAAAGTCAAATTTTCATTTGTTGCGACTGATTGCGTAACTATGTGTCTAATTTGAAGGGAATGCATTGCTCACGATTGCTGGGTGAGCTGAGAAACGAAGCGTGAACGGCATTTGGTGACCGACTCTATTTCGCGTAGCGCACGATGGCACACCATCGCGTCGGGTAGCTAGCATTCAGAATTCTATGACAGCCTAAACAAGTGGTCTGGAAACACTGCATTTTTATCAAAAAACACGTCATCGAGTTTGGTCTAGGAAGGCAGCTAATATTACTGTTAGGTAATATGCTTGTCTTTCAATAAAAACCCAACTTCGACAGGGTTTTGACAACCTGACAAGGTGTAGGTAATAACATATCATATCATCATGTCACAGTACATACTTATGATCAGAAACAATTCCCTATTCTCATCTGAGCTTTTATTACAAGTAGGTTTATTAAATATGTCGGGGAATTTGGTCTTAATTTTCATCAGAATTTTCAGAAAGATTGGGATCTCCCTTCCTCTATTCCTCTATTTTATGTAAGCCATGACCTTTGTTTTGGATAATGTTTTACTCCCAAATAGTTCAAATCCTTTTCATGCTAATATTCTGTAATTTATCGCAATTGTTTCAATAATTTCAATAGAAATTATGAAACATGTCGTGCCACCAATGCTAGTTAAGTTCTTTTTTGTGATAATTTTGTGCATTCTTAAAAATAAAATCAGCCTGCATCTAGTGCCTTGTTTGGGAAGATGATGGATCTAGCGATTGAAGACAGAGTTTGGTAGTGCAACCGTCTGCTGCGATGTTCACTTGGATTCCTAGCTAAGAGTTTCGTGGTCGTGGAGCCAGGTTCATAGAGCTCCCAGTCGGCTAGCCTGGCTGGCGACCCGTTCGATCACTAACCTGGCCTCTTCTACCACGTGCTACCAATGCCGTGAACCTTGCAAAGCATTGCCTTCCTTCCTCCTTCCTTCCTTCCTTCCTTCCTTCCTTCCTTCCTTCCTTCCTTCCTTCCTTCCTTCCTTCCTTCCTTCCTTCCCTCCTTCCTTCCTTCCTTCCTTCCTTCCTTCCTTCCTTCCTTCCTTCCTTCCCTCCTTCCCTCCTTCCCTATGATCCTTGACAGCAGATCTAATACTAACAAAACAAGTAACATAATCAAACAAGGGACAGGAAAGGGAAATGAAGGTAAAAATACTCACTAATTCATTGACTCCTTGGTGGAAACCAGAAACTTGCAATTATTCGTAATTCACCTTTTTGCACCCGAGTTAATTTAGCTTCTGTCTGTTTACGTTGCCAATTTGGCAGGTAAATGCATTCAAGTCAGTTGTGTCAGTGATTTCTTGTTTTTAAATCAACCGCAAAGAAGCTAAACGATGAGTTTGATTGATGATTGATTTCCCCGGCGGCAACGGCTCGATTTGGCAGACGTTGACGCCGGCATCGAGCGGAGATGTCGCTAGCCGAAGGACACCAACCAGGTGGCACCAGGTGGCAACACGACTTGACCCGCTGCTCTCCGTTACAGGTCGAGGAGATACGGGAGATGATCGACAAGATCCAGGCAAATGTGGAAGAAGTGAAGAAGAAACACAGCGCGATCCTCTCTGCCCCGCAGACCGATGAAAGTAAGTCTCGCAAACACTTCCACGCATTCCCAGCGGTGCCAGCGATGCTTCCACCTACAGCACTCTTGCTGCTAGGGAAATTTGCATATCGCTGCGACCGAAAAAAACCCGGCTTGAAACAACCCTTCATTTAGAACGAAATTGCAATTTGCATATTAATCTTGAAATAAGCTGGTTGTTCTCCTGGGTTAATATTTAGCCTGGTATTACCTTCCCAGTGGCACACGAGGCTTAATGCGATATTTCCATGTGGCATTTATACCTGGTGCTAGTCAATAGTACAGGTGACCTTTCCATCTTGTCTGCCATGCCGTTGTGCCGTTGTGCCGTTGTGCCGTTGTGCCTGGGCTTCCTTCCTTCGACTACTGCCGCTGCTTCCGCTGCTGCCCACCGGGGCTGCAACAAATCATTAAGGGATGACACTGACAGCAGTTTGAGCAGACTAGTTTTGTCGGCTGCCACTTGATGATGATTTAGCTGGGGATGAAGCTTCATGTTCCATGTCTGCTCGCTGCTGGCGTCAGCCGGTGTCAGCTTGTGTTGGATCAAACACCTAGTCATAAGCCCACGCAGTGCTGCGACTCGACTCTTGCATTGCCTTGCATCGGTCACCTCCTATCTAGCGTCTAGTACTTTATTTCGCAGTACCTCGATTCATCATCTGATTAACACCTGTGACTCGTTCCCGACGTGACTCATCGCACCCACGAGCTATCACCTAGTTAACTTCGCATGTTAAAAAGCCTCTTATCCATGGAAATCTATATCGACGCCGTCGGGTTGATCGAAACAATTAGCTAACATTGGTCCACTGAACCGAGCTCGCCGAGCTCACCGAGCTCACCGAGCTCACCGAAGTGCCATTCACACCCTGCCGCCTGGAATATTTCTTTGTTGGCACAGACGTGTACATTTTCATGTCGGTTTGTCAGAGTCCCTACTCTCATCCCTACCTTGAAATTCTCCACACTTTCCAACATCTGTCCACTCATTCCGTCATCGTGTCTGTCTTGAAATTCTCCACACTTTCCAACATCTGTCCACTCATTCCGTCATCGTGTCTGTCTTGAAATTCTCCACACTTTCCAACATCTGTCCACTCATTCCGTCATCGTGTCTGTCTTGAAATTCTCCACACTTTCCAACATCTGTCCACTCATTCCGTCATCGTGTCTGTCTTGAAATTCTCCACACTTTCCAACATCTGTCCACTCATTCCGTCATCGTGTCTGTCTTGAAATTCTCCACACTTTCCAACATCTGTCCACTCATTCCGTCATCGTGTCTGTCTTGGAGTTCTCCACACTTTCCAACATCTGTCCACTCATTCCGTCATCGTGTCTGTCTTGGAATTCTCCACACTTTCCAACATCTGTCCACTCATTCCGTCATCGTGTCTGTCTTGGAGTTCTCCACACTTTCCAACATCTGTCCACTCATTCCGTCATCGTGTCTGTCTTGGAGTTCTCCACACTTTCCAACATCTGTCCACTCATTCCGTCATCGTGTCTGTCTTGGAGTTCTCCACACTTTCCAACATCTGTCCACTCATTCCGTCATCGTGTCTGTCTTGGAGTTCTCCACACTTTCCAACATCTGTCCACTCATTCCGTCATCGTGTCTGTCTTGGAGTTCTCCACACTTTCCAACATCTGTCCACTCATTCCGTCATCGTGTCTGTCTTGAAATTCTCCACACTTTCCAACATCTGTCCACTCATTCCGTCATCGTGTGTGTCTTGGAGTTCTCCACACTTTCCAACATCTGTCCACTCATTCCGTCATCGTGTCTGTCTTGAAATTCTCCACACTTTCCAACATCTGTCCACTCATTCCGTCATCGTGTCTGTCTTGAAATTCTCCACACTTTCCAACATCTGTCCACTCATTCCGTCATCGTGTCTGTCTTGGAGTTCTCCACACTTTCCAACATCTGTCCACTCATTCCGTCATCGTGTCTGTCTTGAAATTCTCCACACTTTCCAACATCTGTCCACTCATTCCGTCATCGTGTCTGTCTTGGAGTTCTCCACACTTTCCAACATCTGTCCACTCATTCCGTCATCGTGTCTGTCTTGAAATTCTCCACACTTTCCAACATCTGTCCACTCATTCCGTCATCGTGTCTGTCTTGGAGTTCTCCACACTTTCCAACATCTGTCCACTCATTCCGTCATCGTGTCTGTCTTGGAGTTCTCCACACTTTCCAACATCTGTCCACTCATTCCGTCATCGTGTCTGTCTTGGAGTTCTCCACACTTTCCAACATCTGTCCACTCATTCCGTCATCGTGTCTGTCTTGAAATTCTCCACACTTTCCAATATCTGTCCACTCATTCCGTCATCGTGTCTGTCTTGAAATTCTCCACACTTTCCAACATCTGTCCACTCATTCCGTCATCGTGTCTGTCTTGAAATTCTCCACACTTTCCAACATCTGTCCACTCATTCCGTCATCGTGTGTGTCTTGGAGTTCTCCACACTTTCCAACATCTGTCCACTCATTCCGTCATCGTGTCTGTCTTGAAATTCTCCACACTTTCCAACATCTGTCCACTCATTCCGTCATCGTGTCTGTCTTGAAATTCTCCACACTTTCCAACATCTGTCCACTCATTCCGTCATCGTGTCTGTCTTGAAATTCTCCACACTTTCCAACCTCTGTCCACTCATTCCGTCATCGTGTCTGTCTTGAAATTCTCCACACTTTCCAACATCTGTCCACTCATTCCGTCATCGTGTCTGTCTTGAAATTCTCCACACTTTCCAACATCTGTCCACTCATTCCGTCATCGTGTCTGTCTTGGAGTTCTCCACACTTTCCAACATCTGTCCACTCATTCCGTCATCGTGTCTGTCTTGAAATTCTCCACACTTTCCAACATCTGTCCACTCATTCCGTCATCGTGTCTGTCTTGAAATTCTCCACACTTTCCAACATCTGTCCACTCATTCCGTCATCGTGTCTGTCTTGAAATTCTCCACACTTTCCAACATCTGTCCACTCATTCCGTCATCGTGTCTGTCTTGAAATTCTCCACACTTTCCAACATCTGTCCACTCATTCCGTCATCGTGTCTGTCTTGAAATTCTCCACACTTTCCAACATCTGTCCACTCATTCCGTCATCGTGTCTGTCTTGAAATTCTCCACACTTTCCAACATCTGTCCACTCATTCCGTCATCGTGTCTGTCTTGAAATTCTCCACACTTTCCAACATCTGTCCACTCATTCCGTCATCGTGTCTGTCTTGAAATTCTCCACACTTTCCAACATCTGTCCACTCATTCCGTCATCGTGTCTGTCTTGGAGTTCTCCACACTTTCCAACATCTGTCCACTCATTCCGTCATCGTGTCTGTCTTGGAGTTCTCCACACTTTCCAACATCTGTCCACTCATTCCGTCATCGTGTCTGTCTTGAAATTCTCCACACTTTCCAACATCTGTCCACTCATTCCGTCATCGTGTCTGTCTTGAAATTCTCCACACTTTCCAACATCTGTCCACTCATTCCGTCATCGTGTCTGTCTTGAAATTCTCCACACTTTCCAACATCTGTCCACTCATTCCGTCATCGTGTCTGTCTTGAAATTCTCCACACTTTCCAACATCTGTCCACTCATTCCGTCATCGTGTCTGTCTTGAAATTCTCCACACTTTCCAACATCTGTCCACTCATTCCGTCATCGTGTCTGTCTTGGAGTTCTCCACACTTTCCAACATCTGTCCACTCATTCCGTCATAGTGTCTGTCTTGGAGTTCTCCACACTTTCCAACATCTGTCCACTCATTCCGTCATCGTGTCTGTCTTGGAGTTCTCCACACTTTCCAACATCTGTCCACTCATTCCGTCATCGTGTCTGTCTTGGAGTTCTCCACACTTTCCAACATCTGTCCACTCATTCCGTCATCGTGTCTGTCTTGGAGTTCTCCACACTTTCCAACATCTGTCCACTCATTCCGTCATCGTGTCTGTCTTGGAGTTCTCCACACTTTCCAACATCTGTCCACTCATTCCGTCATCGTGTCTGTCTTGGAGTTCTCCACACTTTCCAACATCTGTCCACTCATTCCGTCATCGTGTCTGTCTTGGAGTTCTCCACACTTTCCAACATCTGTCCACTCATTCCGTCATCGTGTCTGTCTTGGAGTTCTCCACACTTTCCAACATCTGTCCACTCATTCCGTCATCGTGTCTGTCTTGGAGTTCTCCACACTTTCCAACATCTGTCCACTCATTCCGTCATCGTGTCTGTCTTGGAGTTCTCCACACTTTCCAACATCTGTCCACTCATTCCGTCATCGTGTCTGTCTTGGAGTTCTCCACACTTTCCAACATCTGTCCACTCATTCCGTCATCGTGTCTGTCTTGGAGTTCTCCACACTTTCCAACATCTGTCCACTCATTCCGTCATCGTGTCTGTCTTGGAGTTCTCCACACTTTCCAACATCTGTCCACTCATTCCGTCATCGTGTCTGTCTTGGAGTTCTCCACACTTTCCAACATCTGTCCACTCATTCCGTCATCGTGTCTGTCTTGGAGTTCTCCACACTTTCCAACATCTGTCCACTCATTCCGTCATCGTGTCTGTCTTGGAGTTCTCCACACTTTCCAACATCTGTCCACTCATTCCGTCATCGTGTCTGTCTTGGAGTTCTCCACACTTTCCAACATCTGTCCACTCATTCCGTCATCGTGTCTGTCTTGGAGTTCTCCACACTTTCCAACATCTGTCCACTCATTCCGTCATCGTGTCTGTCTTGGAGTTCTCCACACTTTCCAACATCTGTCCACTCATTCCGTCATCGTGTCTGTCTTGGAGTTCTCCACACTTTCCAACATCTGTCCACTCATTCCGTCATCGTGTCTGTCTTGGAGTTCTCCACACTTTCCAACATCTGTCCACTCATTCCGTCATCGTGTCTGTCTTGGAATCAGTCGCAGAAATGAGAAACTCTCTGCTCGGTCAGATCCCGAGCCGTCACGTGATTTTCTCACGATATTTCACCCGATTTGCATCGGGTGTCAATTTGTTGGCTGCCTGCCACCGGCGATGTTTTCCGTCCAGCGTTGCATTCCATCAAACTAGAGAGTTAAGAAACCGAATAGACCCTGCATGAGACCCTGCACTAGACCCTGCACTAGACCCTGCACTAGACCCTGCACTAGACCCTGCATGAGACCCTGCACTAGACCCTGCACTAGACCCTGCACTAGACCCTACACTAGACCCTGCACTAGACCCTGCACTAGACCCTGCACTAGACCCTGCACGAGACCCTGCACTTGACCCTGCACTTGACCCTGCACTAGACCCTGCACGAGACCCTGCACGAGACCCTGCACTAGACCCTGCACTTGACCCTGCACTAGACCCTGCACGAGACCCTGCACGAGACCCTGCACGAGACCCTGCACTAGACCCTGCATGAGACCCTGCACTAGACCCTGGCTACACTCTTGAGGGCTGAGAGTCGAGACGACTGCAGCCCGCGCGGCCGGGAAAGCGTCGCAATGTGCTACAAGTTTTCAATCTGTCACTCGTATCTGCGTCATCGTCAACGTCATCGTCGCGTCATCGTCGCGTCATCGGTGTTCACTTGACACGGTTGACACCCGCCACCCGCCACCCGCCACCCCCCACCCTGCGGTGCGGTGTACGCACGGCGTGCGTCTGGCAGGACTGACACCAATCGATAGACGCGTGTGCCTGTGCACGTGGTTCGCCCGCGGCCAGCGTCACGCGGGGTCACGTCATGTCCATCACCCCCCCTGTACGTGTCTCCCGCTGTCTCCTGCAATCCCTGCCCACCGAGACCCACCGAGACCCACCGAGACCCACCGAGACCCACCGAGACCCACCGAGACCCACCGAGACCCACCGAGACCCACCGAGACCCACCGAGACCCACCGAGCAGATAGCACTGATAACACTGATAACACTGATAACACTGATAACATTGATAACACTGATAACACTGATAACACTGACAAGGCTGACTAAGCTGATAGCGACGCCGTGACCTTTCTGATAGCAAGTACAAGCCACATTTCCCAGGCTGCGCGCCGCGTCACCCTCATTACGTCGGCAACGTCGCTCACGTCAACGGCGGCAACGTAGCGAACGGTTTGGCAACGTTGGAAACACCGGTTCTCGTGAGATAACCTAAGTTAAGCAACATCGCGCTGAGTCAGGTGTTTGATGGCTGACCATCATGCACATGATCAGTTCTGTTCGGGAGAGAGGTCGGAGGGTTTGAAGTACGACAACTTCACTCGCCTTGCTTGTCAACCTCTCGACAGCACGGATTAGTGGAGGAATCCTGTTGTTCGAGTTGTACCGTCCTTCGGAAGTGACGTAAAGCCGTTGGTCCCCTCGGTGCTTTTCGACAGGAGTAGGCTACGTGCCGGCACCGGGTTTCCCCTCCTCCCTTCTAGCCGTAGGTTAGGTTCATCATCACCCTTTCATTCACCGACGCCGTTAGACCAGCGCCACAGGGCCAGCTGTCAAAACAGTGCGTCGTTAAACACCGGCAACCAATCAGTCAGCAACGTTCGAAACGTCGGCGGAGAGGTTAAGCAATACAGAGCGGCGTCCATCGGCCGGGTGGGTGACCGCAGCGACATTCAACAGAAACAGTAGCACGCTGCACGGGCGGGCTCGTTGGACAACCCTGGCCCTCCTAGAGAAAACATGGAAAGTGTGACTGGAAAAACAAGCGTTCAGTGAACGGATCGTGGTGGCGTTAATACTTGAGTAGGAGACGCCAGTCTTGCTGGCAGGTAGTCGGGTACACGACATCGGTTCCTCCAACTGGTTAACCCGACTCCAAGCCCCCCTCTTGCCTGTCCCGCCCCTGCCACCTCCCCTGCGGCGGCGGCGGCGGCGGCGGCTTGGCGAACAGGAAGTGGAGAGTTATTTCCGAGATCGGCAACCTCCGCGTGGGACGCGTCGCAGAGGAGTCAAGGTCAAGAGGACAAGGCCGAGCTTGTGGCCTTGGAGCGACTTCAAGGTCAGCCCCGGCCCACGCTTTCAGGAGCCGGGCAGTGAGTCAAGGTCACGGCGAGACGAAGCCGGTGCAACGCCCCTGCGTCGCCGGCGATGCCCGCGTCATGAGTGACGGGCTGCATGCACCAAGATGTCCCCCCCCCCCCCCCGCCGCCCCCGCCGCCCCCGGCCGTGGCCCCTCAGATCAATACGCCCACCGCCACCCCCCGCGGCGTGTGAGAGTGTGCGGTCGGGCGGGGTGGGGGGGGGGGGAGGGTGTCGCTGTGACGATTGAATTAGGCCTGCAATTGGCCGGGGGTGGGGTGGGTGGCGCTGTCTGGTGTGGGGCTTATTGTAGGCAGGTTGTAGGTCGGGGCAGGAATCAATTACCCACCCTTCACCACCACCCACGGTGCAACCCCTCGACGACACCCTCCGTGCGTGACGCGATCCGGGGACAGGAATCCGACTTCCTGTCTTGCGTCTCCCGGAAGTCCGCCGGGTCCTCGTCAATTCAATCCGTCAGCGCGATGACACAGCAGCAGCAGCAGCAGCAGCAGCAGCAGCAGCAGCAGCAGCAGCAGCAGCAGCAGCAGCAGCAGCAGCAGCAGCAGGAGCAGCAGCAGCAGCAGCAAGCAGCAAGCAGCAGCAGCAACAGCAGCAGCAGCAGCAGCAGCAGCAGCAGCAGCAGCAGGAGCAGCAGCAGCAGCAGCAGGAGCATCAGCAGCAACAGCAGCAGCAGCAGGAGCAGCAACAGCAGAAGCAGCAGCAGCAGGAGCAGCAACAGCAGAAGCAGCAGCAGCAGCAGCAAGCATCAGTAGCAGGAGCAGAAGCAGCAGCAGCAGGAGCAGCAACAGCAGAAGCAGCAGCAGCAGCAGCAAGCATCAGCAGCAGCAGGAGCAGGAGCAGCAGCAGCAACAGCAGCAGCAGCAGGAGCAGCAACAGCAGAAGCAGCAGCAGCAGGAGCAGCAACAGCAGAAGCAGCAGCAGCAGCAGCAAGCATCAGCAGCAGCAGCAGGAGCAGCAGCAGCAACAGCAGCAGCAGCAGGAGCAGCAGCAGCAGGAGCAGCAGCAGCAACAGCAGCAGCAGCAGGAGCAGCAACAGCAGAAGCAGCAGCAGCAGGAGCAGCAACAGCAGAAGCAGCAGCAGCAGCAGCAAGCATCAGCAGCAGCAGCAGCAGCAGCAGCAGCAGCAGCAGCGCCGTGAAGAATGGGAAGGGGGTTCGCTTCGTGTCCCGGGAAACGGAACCCGTCGTGCAAATTGTCGCCATGTCTTCACGCGGCTTTTCACTAGCGCCGACGGATCGGTGTCGACAGATCGCACCACTTTGAATCCACACGTGGTTTCAACCCGACATCGTTGCACCAGTTGCACTATGGCTCATGAGTGAGACGCTTGTAGCTGCTGGTATAGCTGCTTGTAGCTGCTTGTAGCTGCTTGTAGCTGCTTGTAGCTGCTTGTAGCTGCTTGTAGCTGCTTGTAGCTGCTTGTAGCTGCTGGTATAGCTGCTTGTAGCTGCTGGTATAGCTGCTTGTAGCTGCTGGTATAGCTGCTTGTAGCTGCTTGTAGCTGCTTGTAGCTGCTGGAATAGCTACTTGTAGCTGCTTGTAGCTGCTTGTAGCTGCTTGTAGCTGCTTGTAGCTGCTTGTAGCTGCTTGTGGCTGCTTGTAGCTGCTTGTAGCTGCTTGTAGCTGCTTGTAGCTGCTTGTAGCTACTTGATGGGGGATACTACGGGCTGCAGACGCTGTCGTGGGCGAGATTATATCCATGCTATTCACTGTCACAAGTCTGTCGAAAAATAATTTCTGTCTCGAGCTCGCGGGCATCGAGTCGAAGTGAGCCCAGGCGCCTGGAATCCGCAAAGCCGCCGCCTTGAAGACCTCTTGCCCTGAAGTCTCGGCCATGTCCGCGCTTTCCACGCTTTCCACGCTCGCTTTCCTCGCTCGCTTTCCTCGCTCGCTTTCCTCGCTTGTTTTCGCCGGCGAAACTTTCCCCGGCGCCGACGAGGTCGGGAAACCAAGCGGCGCCTTTGTTCGGCGGGCGTCGCGTGCCGACAGACATTTCAGCCGTCGCTTCGATTGCCTCCACTCTTCATTTCACCGACCAAGCGACCGGGAAAACTTCCAAGACAACAGCTCGAAACTTTCCCGTCGCTTTCTTGGTTCAAAGATGACATTTCATATTAGCTGGTTTTCTTCGGGCTACACCCATCGCTTTTCAGTTTCAATTTGCAACTTTTGCTCGCCGACGCCGCCGCCGCCGCCGACGCCGCCGACGCCGCCGACGCCGACGCGAGGGCTGGCGGCCCGCGTGGTTCGTGTCGACGCTTAACCCCCCCCCCGATGGTCGCGTGACGGCGGCATGTCTGCCCCCCCCCCCCCCCACCCCCCACCACCCGTCGCTGCAGTGAGGGTGGTGACGTTGCATTGGGTCGGAGAATGGGGGTGAAATATTCATCGACTCTCGGCGATCTATGTTTAATGCGCTGCCCCCCCCCCCCCCCCCCCCCCTACATCCCGGTTCCACGGGGTCACCCCTGCCCCCTGAACGACCGGCACGACCCGCATCGCCGGACCCTGCCTCGCCGGACCCTGCCTCGCCGGACCCTGCCTCGCCGGACCCTGCCTCGCCGGACCCTGCCTCGCCGGACCCTGCCTCGCCGGACCCTGCATCGGACCCTCAGCAGCCAGCAGTCAGCAGCCAGCAGCCAGACATGATCGTGAAGCTCCGCCATCAGTTGCACTGCTCGGAGCTTGGAGAAGATGCAAAAAACACATTCGATAAGAAAACAGCTTGACTCCCCGCGTCAAGCGACCGCTGGAGGATAGGATGGCATTACCTGGCATTCCACGAGGCAATCTGAGCGTGCGATCGCTTCCCTGTCTCCGACCCGCGCGTCCCCGCAGGGGGGCGTGTATGAAGCACTCACACCGACGCCGACGCCGACGCCGACGCCGACGCCGACGCCGCGGCACGTGACCGCCGCGCGGCGCTTAGCATATAGATTGCAGCGGCGGCGGCGGCGGCGGCGGCGGCGCGCGTAATTGCCAACAATAACACGGCGTCGCGGCGTCGGCGGCGGCGGCGGCGGCGGCGGCGGCGGCAGGTACGCGACGCCGTCGGATCGATGCCTACATTGGCGGCGGCGGCGGCGGCGGCGGCGGCGGGATGGCTGAGGCTGTCGATGTGTCGGCCGGTCGGCACGGCGCCGGAAGTCCTTGCCTTACCGGAACCCCACGTGGCCGTGATAGCGAGCCCCGGCCGCCATCTTGCTGGTCCCTCCTAGGCGGTGGGCGCGGGGAGCGATCAGCTGGTGATGCCTGGTGATGCCTGGTGATGGCTGGTGATGGCTGGTGATGGCTGGTGATGGCTGGTGATGGCGAACGAGAAGTAGATGCGTCGTTGACTTGTTCAGAAAGTGGCCCGTTGGCTTCACAAGACGCCGCATCGCCTCTACCCCGCTTTCCTCGTGTCGGCGCTGCCTCGATAGTGTTGCCGATGAAAGGGACAGACGTTGCTGTACGCCGGGGGTGTAAGCTGGGGGTGTACGCCGGGGGTGTAAGCTGGGGGTGTACGCCGGGGGTGTCTTGCATCTTGGGGCCGTCCGGTGCCCTCGAGGCGTCGGATCCCGACCCTCGCTTCAGCAAAGATCGGCAGAGATCGATCGCGGCGGCGGCGGCGGCGGCGGCGGCGGCGGCGGCGGCGGCGGCGGCGATGCTATTTGTGGCCGGCGTCGTGCGGGGGCGGCTTAGGGGGTGGGCGTCGGGGGGGATGGGGGGGGGGAAAATAATATTCCGCGACGCGGGTCACGTGCGTGCCGAGGGGATGGTTGGGGGGGGGGGGGGGGGGGGTGGGGGGCTTTGATTGTGAAACGTTCGCCCGGGGCGTTGGGTCGGACAATAAGTCTTCATCCCCCCCCCCCTCCCTCCCTCCCTCCCCTTGGCGTCACGGCACGCAGGGTGCAGGGTACAAGGTGCAAGGTACAGGGTACAGAGTACAGGGTACAAGGTACAAGGTACAGGGTACAACGCAATGCAGCACGGCTCTAACTTTTCCTGCTTTGCTTTAATGCTCCACAAATAAATGACCCGGTGGAAAATGCTTGCACGGCGTACGGCGTACGGCGTACGGCGTACGGCGTACGGCAACAGATGGCCGGCGGCGAGTGGGGTGGGAGGGGTGGGGGTGGTATGTAGATCCAACACTGACCCCGTCATCGGGCGGGCAAGAAGAGGGCTGCGTTTATCAGGGAGTGGCCAACTCGTCGCGTGGACGCCAACTTGCTCCGCGCCTGACACACGGACAGAATGGCGGCACGAGGTTATCGCCATGTGTTAAATCGCGGCACGAGGTTCCATGTGTTAAATCGCGGCACGAGGTTCCATGTGTTAAAATTAGCTTCAAGCTACAAGCATCACCCTCAGCTCGCTGCTAGGCTAGGTTAGCTTCAACACCAGCCTGTCATTCACCCTCGGCTTGCTGCTAGGCTAGGTTAGCTTCAACACCAGCCTGTCATTCACCCTCAGCTTGCTGCAGGCTAGGTTAGCTTCATCACCAGCCTGTCAATCACCCTCAGCTCGCTGCTAGCTGCTAGGTTAGCTTCATCACCAGCCTGCCATTCACCCTCAGCTCGCTGCTAGCTGCTAGGTTAGCTTCATCATCAGCCTGTAATTCACCCTCAGCTCGCTGCTAGGCTAGGTTAGCTTCATCACCAGCCTGCCATTCACCCTCAGCTCGCTGCTAGCTGCTAGGTTAGCTTCATCACCAGCCTGCCATTCACCCTCAGCTCGCTGCTAGCTGCTAGGTTAGCTTCATCACCAGCCTGCCATTCACCCTCAGCTCGCTGCTAGCTGCTAGGTTAGCTTCATCACCAGCCTGCCATTCACCCTCAGCTCGCTGCTAGCTGCTAGGTTAGCTTCATCACCAGCCTGCCATTCACCCTCAGCTCGCTGCTAGGCTAGGTTAGCTTCATCACCAGCCTGCCATTCACCCTCAGCTCGCTGCTAGGCTAGGTTAGCTTCAACACCAGCCTGTCATTCACCCTCAGCTTGCTGCAGGCTAGGTTAGCTTCATCACCAGCCTGTCAATCACCCTCAGCTCGCTGCTAGCTGCTAGGTTAGCTTCATCACCAGCCTGCCATTCACCCTCAGCTCGCTGCTAGCTGCTAGGTTAGCTTCATCATCAGCCTGTAATTCACCCTCAGCTCGCTGCTAGGCTAGGTTAGCTTCATCACCAGCCTGCCATTCACCCTCAGCTCGCTGCTAGCTGCTAGGTTAGCTTCATCACCAGCCTGCCATTCACCCTCAGCTCGCTGCTAGCTGCTAGGTTAGCTTCATCACCAGCCTGTAATTCACTCTCAGCTCGCTGCTAGGCTAGGTTAGCTTCATCACCAGCCTGCCATTCACCCTCAGCTCGCTGCTAGCTGCTAGGTTAGCTTCATCACCAGCCTGCCATTCACCCTCAGCTTGCTGCTAGCTGCTAGGTTAGCTTCATCACCAGCCTGCCATTCACCCTCAGCTTGCTGCTAGCTGCTAGGTTAGCTTCATCACCAGCCTGCCATTCACCCTCAGCTTGCTGCTAGCTGCTAGGTTAGCTTCATCACCAGCCTGCCATTCACCCTCAGCTTGCTGCTAGCTGCTAGGTTAGCTTCATCACCAGCCTGCCATTCACCCTCAGCTTGCTGCTAGCTGCTAGGTTAGCTTCATCACCAGCCTGCCATTCACCCTCAGCTTGCTGCAGGCTAGGTTAGCTTCATCACCAGCCTGTCATTCACCCTCAGCTTGCTGCAGGCTAGGTTAGCTTCATCACCAGCCTGTCATTCACCCTCAGCTTGCTGCAGGCTAGGTTAGCTTCATCACCAGCCTGCCATTCACCCTCAGCTTGCTGCTAGCTGCTAGGTTAGCTTCATCATCAGCCTGTAATTCACCCTCGGCTTGCTGCTAGCTGCTAGCTGCTAGGTTAGCTTCATCATCAGCCTGTAATTCACCCTCAGCTTGCTGCTAGCTGCTAGGTTAGCTTCATCACCAGCCTGCCATTCACCCTCAGCTCGCTGCTAGGCTAGGTTAGCTTCTTCACCAGCCTGCCATTCACCTTCGCAAATTAAACGGTGTCAATCAATCAATCAATCAATCAATCAATCAATCGGTCGCAGCAAAGCCTTGTGTAAGCCCCACGTTCCGTGGTGCTCCCCCCCCCCCTCTCCCGGCCCCCACCCTCTGCCCCTGGTCCTGGTCGGCGATTGCAACAGGTGAGGGCGATCAACAGGGTTGCAGTTGCTAGGAGGTCGGAAGGCGAAGATCGATTGACCCTCGGACCTCTAGTTGAAGAAGATCCGAGCTGTGAGGTGTAGGGTTCAGGGTGTAGGGTTTAGGGTACAGGGTAAAGGGTACAGGGTACGGGGTACACGGTATAGGGTACAGGGTAAAGGGTACAGGGTGTAGGGTGCAAGGTACAGGGTACAGAGTGCAGGGTACAGGGTACAAGGTACAGGGTACAGGGTGTAGGGTACAGAGTGCAGGGTACAGGGTGCAGGGTACAGAGTGCAGGGTACAAGGTACAGGGTACAGGGTACAGGGTACAGGGTACAGGGTGCAGGGTACAGGGTACAGAGTGCAGGGTACAGGGTACAAGGTACAGGGTACAGGGTGTAGGGTACAGAGTGCAGGGTGCAGGGTACAGGGTGCAGGGTACAGAGTGCAGGGTACAAGGTACAGGGTACAGGGTACAGGGTGGAAGGTACAGGGTACAGGGTGCAGGGTGGAAGGTACAGGGTACAGGGTACAGAGTGCAGGGTACAGGGTACAAGGTACAGGGTACAGGGTGTAGGGTACAGAGTGCAGGGTGCAGGGTACAGGGTACAGAGTGCAGGGTACAAGGTACAGGGTGGAAGGTACAGGATACAGGGTACAGGGTGCAGGGTACAGAGTGCAGGGTACAGGGTACAGGGTGCAGGGTGCGAGCTGGTCGTGTCTGCCCTGGGTTCAACAGGCAGCTAGCAGGTGGGGAAACAACACGCTCGCTGCACGCTTTGCCGTCTTGACGTCTCGACGATTTATTGAGCTAGTTCCGTGTTACGTGCAAGGTGCAAGGTGCCCGGTGGCGTCTCCACACTTTCTTGCAGCGGTGGCTGGCGCTGCACGAGCTCGACATGGCCGACGGGATGCATGCAACAAGCACCTCGGATGGCTGCTACGATTCCAGATAGATGGCGACTACCCCCTTCCACGCCATTACCATACACAGGCCGGACTTGTCCGTCAACGATGTTTGCCATGGTTTCTATTAGATATTGGTGCTGATATTGCTTGTATCAACGTCAACGTCAACGTCCGAACCGCTTCCTGATTCCCTGCCTGCAGCGTTGCTTGTTACGCGTTGTAAGCGTTGTAATCGCGGCAACCACGTGGTTCTGTCCGATCCATCGTGCAGATCGGCCAGCGTCTCCACTCTACTACCTTCTCGTGTCTACACGCCGATTGTCCTTCTCTCTCTCTCTCTTGGCAAAACAAGCGCCTGTCATCGAGGGAATCGAGGGAGCAGAGTGGCAGGACAGGGCAGACACTTGTCAAATCGCTCCGACGCCCTCCCCCCCCCCCCTTATCCTGGGCTTCCCTTCCTCGCGGCGTCGCAGACACTCCGTAAACAATGGCGTCTTTGAGGGACTCGCCGAACAGATGACACTGTTGGTGACGTCCGACCAAACAGTCCGTCTTGCTGATGATGGAATCTCGTGGAGATGAGATCTCTGCTGGGACTGACGCGGCGCTGGCTGCCCATCGAACCCAGTGTCCGAGCCGAGCGCGACGTGAAGACGGCGGATTATCGCCGCGCGGACGATCGATGGCCCCCGCCGCCCCCGCCGCCCCCGCCGCCCCCGCCGCCCCCGCCGCCCGCGCGACGTCGGACCATCTTCCTCGGCTCGGCCGACATATTAGCCAGTGATTTGTCGGTGGAACCTGGCGACCGGGAAACGTCTTCACGAATCACGACTGACTTGTCGGAAGTTGACCGCTCCACGCGATTTAGGTCGACCCGACCCGACCGGAAGTTGACCGCTCCACGCGATTTAGTTCGACCCGACCCGACCGGAAGTCTAGATCTTCCCGCGAGTCTTCCCTGCAACCTGGAACCTCTCAGCGAGATGTCCGCGTGTTTCCCGGCATGAACTTAGCAACAAGTCGATCGAATAGCGAGCCCGGTTCAAGGGTTGCCACCCCCGCCGGTCGCGAGGAGCTTCAAAGCCCTTAAAAGCATCGAACTCAAACTATACTTTGACATACTTTGACATACTTTGACATACTTTGACACAAGAATACATATACAGCCAACTTTCTGTTATCAAATATGTTGACGATCATCATCGCAGCAGCAGCAGCAGCAAGCAGCAGCAGCAGCAGCAGCAGCAGCAGCAGCAGCAGCAGCAGCAAGCAGCAGCAGCAAGCAGCAGCAGCAGCAGCAGCAGCAGCAGCAGCAGCAAGCAGCAGCAGCAGCAAGCAGCAGCAGCAAGCAGCAGCAGCAGCAGCAGCAGCAGCAGCAGCAGCAGCAGCAGCAGCAGCAGCAGCAGCAGCAGCAGCAGCAGCAAGCAGCAGCAGCAAGCAGCAGCAGCTGCAGCAGCAGCAGCAGCAGCAAGCAGCAGCAACAGCAGAAGCAGCAGCAGCAAGCAGCAGCAACAGCAGCCGCAGCAGCATCAAATCTTGTTTCCGGCACCGGCACCGGCACCGGCACCGGCACCGGCATGGGCATGGTGTATCGCCCAGAATCAATGCGTCGCTGTTTGCAGCCCCTTCCCTTGTGACTGTCACGGGATTATGTAAATAATCTGTCCACCTCGAGGCTTGTCGGTGAAAGAGCATCGGAGGAATTGCTATACTAAAAGCATGTTGATTATTCCCGTCTCGGCGCCGGCTCGTTGCAATCAGCTGGCGGCGTCCGTGGCTCCGTTGTGTACCTACCCTCTGTACCCAGCCTCCCGCACCCTCCCCGCGCCCACGCGCCCCGTGCAATTAGCGTCAAGCGACATCTCGCACTCGACACCGGCGGTGTTCTGAACTTGTAATTAAAGCGAGCTCGTGCCTTCATTTTTCGCGCACGAGGCCCGAGCATCATGGCATCATGGCATCATGGCATCATGGCATCATGGCATCATGGCATCATGGGGTGGCTACGTTACTGTTACGTTACGCTACGCTACGTGTCCCTCGCCGCCCGCTGCGATGGTCGATGGTTTCGCCCCCCCCCCCCCCCCCCACACCCCACACACCCCTACAACACCACCCACTACCCTGGCACCCCCATGGCTGCGTTTAATATCAATTTTCAATAAGTTGGCGTCGACGACGACGACGACGCCGACGCCGACGCCGACGCCGACGCTGGCGAGCAGCGGGCGGTAATTCGTGTGTTTCATCAAGACGCGCTGCGCCGGGCGTCGCTGGGGGTGGGGACGGCGTCGCGGACGTCGCTGGGGGTGGGGACGGCGTCGCGGGCGTCGCTGGGGGTGGGGGCGGCGTCGCGGGCGTCCCCGGCCGGTCAATGTTGTTTCCTCCCCGAGTCAATTAAGTTGTTTTCGACCCCCCCCCCCCCCCAGCCCATCGGCCTGGCCAGCCTGGCGCCCTCGCCCCCCCCCCCCCCCCCCTCCCTCCACCCACCCCTATCAGCCCTGCAGACAAAGCATTTGAATTGGACGCGTGCCAGCGTCGCGGCTCCCTGGGGGCCGGGGTTCGGACCCGGGGGACGTTCCGGATGATCGTTCCCGATCACGAACGAGCCGCGACCCGGCGGTGGTCGCCGTCCACGCGACGTGACGCGACGTGACGCGACGTGACGCGACGTGACGCGACGTGACGCGACTTGACGTTGACAGCAGCAGGCAGCAGGAGGAGCAGGTTCTCCCGTCGCCTCAAAGTTCGCAGCCTGGAGGTCTTAGCTCGCAGCACGCGTGGTCTTTTTAGTTAAGAGCTGGGAGCTGGGAGCTAGGAGCTAGGAGCTAGGAGCTGGGAGCTGGGAGCTAGGAGCTGGGAGCTAGGAGCTAGGAGCTGGGAGCTGGGAGCTGGGAGCTAGGAGCCAGGAGCTGGGAGCTAGGAGCTAGGAGCTGGGAGCTGGGAGCTAGGAGCTAGGAGCTGGGAGCTAGGAGCTAGGAGCTGGGAGCTAGGAGCTAGGAGCTGGGAGCTAGGAGCTGGGAGCTAGGAGCTGGGAGCTGAGAGATAGCTCTGGGAGCTTTGAGCTGGGAGCTAGGAGCTGGGAGCTAGGAGCTAGGAGCTGGGAGCTGGGAGCTGGGAGCTGGGAGCTAAGAGCTAGGAGCTAGGAGCTGGGAGCTGGGAGCTGGGAGCTAGGAGCTGAGAGCTAGGAGCTGGGAGCTAGGAGCTGGGAGCTAGGAGCTGGGAGCTAGGAGCTGGGAGCTGGGAGCTGGGAGCTAGGAGCTGGGAGCTATGAGCTAGGAGCTGGGAGCTAGAAGCTTGGAGCTAGGAGCTAGGAGCTGGGAGCTGGGAGCTGGGAGCTGGGAGCTGGGAGCTGGGAGCTAGGAGCTGGGAGCTAGGAGCTAGGAGCTGGGAGCTAGGAGCTGGGAGCTAGGAGCTAGGAGCTAGGAGCTGGGAGCTGAGAGCAGGCCACGGGCAACCGAGGACAGGCCGAGCGACCTGCAGGGCTCAACGTTACTGAAAACGAGAGTAGGGCAGTCTTGTAGAATCGATACAATGCCAGCGCGGTGGCGGCTGCATGCAAGTCTAGCTGGGGCTCTTACCCCGCCGCCCCCGCCGCCCCCACCGCCCCCGCCCCCCGCTGTGTGGGTGGGTGCAGTTGCGTGCTCGATGACGTCACTAGTGTGCCTTGCTGCCGTGACCGTGACTCCCCCCCGCCCCCGCCCCCGACCACCGGGATGCGGGCTCGGTGCCGATGAGGGCGCGCTGGGTCTAGCTCGGTGGGGCGCGTGCGTCCGCCTGTCGAATTTCTCATCTCGCCCCGTCCGATTTCCAGTGTGGAAATGTGGCAAATGTATTTCGAGCGTTTTATGGCTTATTGGCGATATGGCGTGCCGCGGGCTCGGGTCGGTCGGGTCGGGTCGGGTCGGGTCGGGATGTCGCCCCGCGGGATTACCTGCAGATTAGCGCCGTCGCAGCCCGTCAAGTGATCCCTTCACCCCCGCCCCCACCCCCTCCCCCTCCCCTCGCTTGATTGGCTAAGCCGACGCTGTGTCATGGACACTGATCAGGGATGGGATACGGCGAATTCAACTGCTTCCATCGATTCACCTATTTATTATGACATGATCTTTATTTGCTAATTCTGGCCAACATGTATCCATGCCAACATGTATCCAGCCAACATTTGTATCCATGCTAACACGTATCCATGCCAACATGTATCCAGCTAACATGTTTCTGATGAGGGAGTTTGCTGACAACGAGAAATTAATATCTGCCTAATCGGTGTATGTATCAGTTTAGCTAATGGAGCTCGATCAGCTAATCTGTTGCTCGATTATAGATTGCAGATGAATGCATTGAGTTGCAGGAAGTTGGTGGCTAGTGGACCGATGGACAAGCGATGCTCGGACGTGTCTAGAGTTGCAGTTGCAGTTGCTGTTGCAGTTGCTGTTGCAGTTGCAGTTGCTGTTGCAGTTGCAGTTGCTGTTGCAGTTGCTGTTGCTGTTGCTGTTGCAGTTGCATTTGCTGTTGCTGTTGCTGTTGCTGTTGCTGTTGCAGTTGCTGTTGCTGTTGCAGTTGCTGTTGCAGTTGCAGTTGCTGTTGCAGTTGCTGTTGCAGTTGCTGTTGCAGTTGCATTTGCTGTTGCTGTTGCTGTTGCTGTTGCTGTTGCTGTTGCAGTTGCTGTTGCTGTTGCTGTTGCAGTTGCTGTTGCAGTTGCTGGCAGGGCTTGTTGATCAGCTCCCACTCTCTGCCCTCCTCGATATTCACAAGCCCTGCTCTCCTCCCCGTGTGATCCGTACTCGGTTCATCTCATTTACCAGGACAAATGCTGACACATGGGTTTTTTCTAAAATAATGGCCCAGAGAATATTTCGAGGGGGGATGGATTTCATAAGACCAGTTATAGGTATTTTTTTGTTTAGAATGTTTGTTTCTTAAATCAACTGGAAGATCTGCTGAAGTCATGTTTGTTTAGGCACGAGAATATGAGTGAGAGAGTGCGAGGGATCCACGAGGTTGTGTTGCTTCCCACAAGATAGCCGAGAAACAAGTGGTGACAGTGACATCTTGCTCTCTTTGTTGCAGAGGTCAAGCAGGAGCTGGAGGATCTCATGGCTGACATCAAGAAAACTGCCAACAAAGTCCGTGCCAAATTAAAGGGTTCGTATTTTCAATGATCAATGTACTTGTCAGCTTTAGATGCTGGCTGTCAGAAAAAAGCAAAAAAGTGAGTGGGTCCTAAGAAAGGTCTTCTTGCCAATGTCGGCCCAGGCCCATTTTAGGGACAAAACTGTACACTACATCCTGGAATCCAACCAACAGCTCTCAACCACTCTATTTGAACAACTTTCAATTTATAATGACACAAGCACCTCGTAAATGAAATCAAGGGAGTAGATTTGGTCTCTGTCTAAACCGTGGTGGCAATGATTTGAAGGTTGTGTTTACTCCCTTGCAGTGATAGAGCAGAACATAGAACAGGAGGAGCACACCAATAAGTCATCTGCCGACCTGCGGATACGAAAGACGCAGCACTCCACGCTTTCGCGCAAGTTCGTCGAGGTGATGACGGAGTACAACCGCACGCAGACAGACTACAGGTAACCGGGGTTCGAGCTTACACCGGCAAAAATGCCAACTAGCAGTGCTCACAGACCTGCAAGTTGATTCCGTTGACGCACAACCCATGATTTTAAAGTTGGTACGAACCAAACAGCATATTTTTGTTGCATTAAAAACTGTGCTCACAGACTGCCGACTTTCGAATCGATACTAAGCTGCTTATTTTGAGTTATTGGGCTCCCTGGAGTTAAAAATAGGACCATGAATGAACACTGAATCTATTTACGCTATGCTGCAATCACACACCAACAACTTTATTAACCCCAACTATAACGTCAGTTACGCTTGTATAAAATTGGCGTTGATTCAAGCTGCGATTCTGCCGTGATGTCGATTCCGGATCCCAACGTTGACTGGGTCACGCTGCGGTGATTGGCATGACGTTGAACCTCTCAATTCCTGCGGCTACTTCTGACTGACGGCGCGTTACGTTCGCAGGGAGCGATGCAAGGGCCGGATACAGCGACAGCTGGAGATCACCGGCAGGACCACCACCAACGAGGAGCTTGAAGTGATGCTCGAGCAGGGAAACTCGGCTGTCTTCACGCAGGGGGTGAGCGTTACCTCAAGTTACGTTTCCTGGCGGGTTTAGGTTGGCAAGCAAGCCGAGTGAAGCTGTTGCACCGGCTTGAAACCCTGCAACCTCCCAGCAGACACAGAACAACTCCAACAGCAGGATTCCTCCACCGATCCGTGCTGTCGAGAGGTTGACAAGCAAGCCGAGTGAAGCTGTTGCACCGGCTTGAAACCCTGCAACCTCCCAGCAGACACAGAACAACTCCAACAGCAGGATTCCTCCACCGATCCGTGCTGTCGAGAGGTTGACGAGCAAGCCGAGTGAAGCTGTTGCACCGGCTTGAAACCCTGCAACCTATTAACAGACATGGGAGTAGGTTTGAATGTGTGGCCGCCGATTGATCACGGATCCAGCGTGTTGGTAACGGAGTGCCGTATTTTGCGTGACGCAGATAATAATGGAGACGCAGCAAGCGAAGCAGACACTGGCCGACATTGAGGCCCGCCACGCGGATATCATCAAACTAGAAAACTCTATCCGGGAGCTGCACGACATGTTCATGGACATGGCCATGCTGGTGGAAAGCCAGGTAAAGACCGCCACAGTTATTTCTCCCACCACCCCACCCTGCCCAACCCCCTAAAACCACAGCTCTTGCTGGAAAACACGCTTGCAGAGTTTCTCTTGTCTTTGCCATCTCTGGTTGGCCGTGTCATTGCCATTGGTTTCGTCTGGTTATACCATTACAAGTCATCTTGACTAATTTCCCTATAGATCAAGACAAGCTTAGCAAAGCTGTGTGCTTTTTTACCCTTTATGGGGTCTTCATGTCATGGCATGGGGCAATTTGATACACAATTACAATTGGAAATGTGTACCATGATTTACCAATAGGAAATTGATCTGAAATCAAAATGTAATATTTAAAAGTAGCAAAATATTGATAAATGGAAGCATGTAGCCGATGATTTCAAACAAAGCACATACATTGTGCTATTTCCAATTAGTTCTACCTGGTAGAACTAGTTGTAGGTATAGAATAATGTAATAGCAGGCATTACTAGAAATTATTAACGTAGTAATATTGGCAAGTAATTATGTTTGAAATGTATTTGCTCGAGTTTACCCTTGCGTTCTCATGAGGGTTCGGAATTCAGATGATTGCAATCGCCACTCACGGCTATCCTATGTGGTGCTCAGTTGCGATGGCCTTTTGTTTTGCATCATGCGATTTTGCTTTAGAAATTGTCGCCGTCAGGATTCCGAACGTGACATGACCATGGACCCCATTCCGAGCATTACATGCACCCAATCTCGGAACAATTTCTGCAGAGGTTGACCAGAACGGCAGCTTATTGTGCGGCTAAAATCAATTGTCTTAAAGCTACGCTAAAAATAACTAATCATAGACGTCAGATCGACAGACGCATGCGATAAAAACCCGTTCTGGAATGCTGACTATCAGATGTAACTTATCTATCTTGATCAAGTCTTGAAATTTGAAACTATTCTTTATCTACTAGAGAATGCTGCTGAAAATAATTGATTGACTTTTTTTACCGTTTGGGTAGTTTTGTAGCCAGTGGTTGAAGTATAATTTTGTACCTTTTGGCCAACTTGTGAATTGCTGACTGGGTAGCGATTGAGCGAGATAGCTGACTCGCCGGAATGCCGGACCCGACCGTGTTTTTCTCCGAGCGAGGCTAGCGTTGATGGTCGGTGCCGGACACAGAGTCTGTCCCGTCGCTAGCGGGTCAACCAGTGCATGCCATGTGACGCGGCTAGCATTGTCGTAGATGTGATTGCATCGGGAAGCATGCAACCCCGGGGAATTGTGGACGGGACTCTTTCTTCTTGTGCTGTTAGACAAATAGTGGATGCTGCCAACGTCTTGCTAGTCTAGAACACCTCCGTTTTACTACTTTGTTTTTTCAAGTTCAATGTAGTTACTTTCAATCTCTCACTTGCCAACTAAAAGTAGGCCTTGTTAATGTTAAAACTTTGTTTTCAATTGCAGTAGAGTTACCTTCTTGTAGCAAGTACTAGTTTATATTGCAAAGCTTATTAGATGTTTAATAGATGGTTAAAATTGGCTATGAAAACGCTGATCCCATAGCAGCAGCCATTCGGTATCAACAACTTGTCGATTTAATCATTCCCGACTCAATAATGCACTTCCAGTCTGAAAATGAGGGTGGTTCGGGTGAATGCAGGAGACATCCTTGTAGCTCGTTGCATGTGGTCAGGCCGAAGTTCCCCGTTTCGCATGCCGCCCGCCCCGTTTCCCGACCGTGTCTCTAAAGCGCCTTCACTAACTTGTCTGTTCTGGGGCTTTCCGTTGTGGGTTTTCTCTGGGTGGCCATGATGCAGGGTGAAATGATAGATCGCATCGAGTACCATGTGGAGCACGCCGTCGACTACGTGCAGACGGCCACGCAAGACACCAAGAAGGCGCTCAAGTACCAGAGCAAAGCCCGCCGGGTGAGTCCACGCCATGCCTAGCCGACAAATCGACGATCGCTAATGGTTTTTCTCCTGTTTTTTTTTTTTTTTCTCCCTCTCCGCTCGATCCCGACCTCCCATCCTCGCCTTTGCCAACCCCTCCATCCCCCCCTGCCCCTCTTCGCCGTGCGTATCGCATTTTGATGGGCCTTCATTACCTGTCTCTCTCTCTGTGTCTCTCTCACTCTCATTGTTTCTTTGTTTTGTCCTCGTTGACTAAACCTCGGTCGGCACCTTCTCTTCTCTCCGCTCCTTCCACACGTCACTAAACTTGTTGTTTTCTGGTTCGAAACACTCTGTCGACTGTTTGTCTACTTCTCTACCTTCTGTCGTTGTGACGGGACTGATCCCTGTCTCTCTCTGTCTCTCTCTCTCTCTCTCTCTATCTCTCTCGTAACTTGTGTGGTGATTGTTCTTTTGTCATTTTCTGTGCTCATCGATGTGTAAAACTAATGGCGATAACCGTGTGTATATAACCGTGTGCCGGTGGAATGTGGGTATGTTTGTGTGTGCGTCCTGTGCCGATGTCTTGATTGGGCTTGTCTCCCGGTGTCGCCCCGCCCGTCCCGCCCCCGCCCCCGCCCCCGCCCACCCTGCGACCTGCCGTCGACCCCCGTGTAGGGTGAGTTGATAGACAGAATAGAGTACCACGTTACACAGTCGACCGACCACGTCCAGAAGGCCAGGGAAGAGATGGCCATTGCCGAGGAGTATTCCGTTAAGAGTCGCAAGGTAATTCAACATTCACTGGTCGTTGTCTAGAATAATCCTAGTTGATACTCGCTGTTCTAATGAATGACTTGCCCTCGTCCCGAAATCCTGCTTTGTATTCGCATTATCGTAAGATACTAGTCCTCGTTACTACTTCATTATTGTTTTCAATATTTTAAATCATCCAGCTTGCTGACTGTTGTCCGTGAAGAGCGCAGTAATTTGTGTTTATATTTTTTATCTAGTGGCACTGTTGTACTGTTCACTTCCTGATCACTTTTCGTAACGAGTCTTGCTGTTTTGCGCATTCCACCGATCAATTTCACGTCCCATCATGTACAACATCTTGACCAAATGTCGGTGCTTCATCAATTTCACGTCCCATCATGTACAACATCTTGACCAAATGTCGGTGCTTCATCAATTTCACGTCCCATCATGTACAACATCTTGACCAAATGTCGGTGCTTCATCAATTTAGTATCGCAATCCATCACAGTAAAGTAATTTTTTTGGGACAATTGTCCAACTTCTTACATACATATTGCTCAGATCAAATAAATTGACTCAAATCTTATTGTAGATGAGCAAGTTTTACATTTTTTGGTTTAATAATTATGGTTTTTCGTTCTCTGTTTTTTTCAGAAAAAAATCATGATCATAATCTGCCTGACAATAGCTCTCATTATTCTTATTATTGTTTTGGCTGTAGTGCTGTCATAGTGCTGTCGGGCTCGTAACAATGCAATTGCCTAAATCAATCTTCCATGCAGATGAGAATAAGTAAGCAGAAGAACACATTTTGATGAATTCAATTCGAGTAATGTAGCCTAGAGGTACCTTGTAATTGGTAGTTAGAGTAGCACCCGAAACCCATGCCGTGGCCAAGCGAAATGGGCATCCCTCAAGGTACAATCCAGGATCCGCACTTGACCAATTGATTGCGGCGGTGATTTGTGTAATGCGGACGGGAGCAGCAATAATGGGCAACGCGTGCCAGCGTAGGTCTTGAAGTCGAAGTCTTAGCCTGTCTGCCTGCCTGCCAGCCGAACCCCTTTCAATATTCCCCGCCGAGGACGCAGCCGTTTTTCGACGTGCAGCGCCATTGGCTGCACGGGTCGGAGCTCTGCGGCGGTTCGCTTGTGCCGAGCGCAACCGAGTCCCTGTTAGCTTTCAGACGATCGGGTCCAAACCAAGCTAGGTATCAACAAGCCATTTCCATAGCATTGATTACTACCAACTTTTGGTAACCTTTAACAAAAGTCATTAAACATAAAGAAATATTTACTATCTTTACTTCTCGACGTGAGTAGGCTTTCGGGGTGAATTTTTTTTGATTATTTGTAACGGTTGAGCGAGCGTTGAGCAGTGAAGCTTGCCGACCGGTGCGGCTGGGTAGAATTTAGTGGGTGGGCCAATTGGGTCGCACCGTGACTCGGTCGGCCAATGGGGAGCGAGTCGTGGCAGCCTCCCAGCGGCAGTCAGCGCGAACCAAGCCATGGTAACCGGCACTTGCGTTGCTTGCAACTAGCTAGGAGCCAACCGAGCTCGCCCTAACCAGGCTTCTGTAAGTAAAACAAGTAGCAACTTGTAGTTGTTAGTATTATCAAAAGTCCTCGGTACTAATATTATCATTAGGGTTGCCATTGATTGTCGATTAGTGATGGAAAGATGTGGTGCCTAACCTAACGTCGGATTAAAAACATTGCTGGAAATCGTGTTCATTTGAAAGCTGTCACTGCGATTGCCGGTGGACATCACAGTTTTAAGCGTCCGTAATCGATGGTCAGGAACTTGTTGAAATGGCAGCCCTAAATTTGCCACCTACTTTTGTTGTTAATTAGTTGTAAAATATTCTTAACGCATTTTACTACTTTTATTATTGTTGTATAATATTTTGTTGAATTCATTTGATGGAATAATTTATTGCTAGATTGTAGATTAATTACTTATGATTAGAGATGAGTCAGTCCTCAAATTAAATGATTTTATTAAATTATTAAATGTACACACTTTGAAATATTTTTATTATTGTTATAAATACGAAGTGTCGTGGCAAAAGAGCCTAGCCTAACTATGTAACTTAACTACCTACCTATCTCTGTACTTAAAGATTCTGTATCCCTGTTTCTTGAAATATCAAGTTTTGTTAATCTACAAAATCCTAGACTGTACTCTCAGATCTTATTATTTCTATAACTCTGTTCCCTTTCAGCAGCCAGTAGACTATTAGTAGCCGAACTTGATAATTCGTACAGAAAATGACAAAATAACATGTGAGCCGCCAGTGTTGTCCGTGATTGGTTGTTGGACGGCGTTTGGCGGTCGGCAGCAGCCGGTGGCGGCGAATGCATGCCCTGCTGATACGTGCTGTTGTAATTTTGTCCTGCAGAAGAAGATCATGATCATGGTCTGCCTTGCAATCCTGGGGGTCATCGTGGCATCTACGATTGCTGGGTATTTGGGACTGTGAACACCCCCCAACGCAATAGGCCCGGCCCCGTTGGCTGGGGGCGGCGTCATCGAGTGCTCGGCCGTGACACAGCAGCCACCCCTTCTTGCCCCCCTCTGCCCCCCTCCGCTCCTCCACCCCCACCCCCACCCCACGGATCATCTCGTAGCTAACAAGGAATCGATCGCATCGCAAATATTTTCTTAGTGCCGATAAGCAACGGGTCGCCGTGCCCGTTCCCAAGCCGGCACGCATAAATTCACCCGGTCACAAGTTCAGAATTGATTTCCACGTGCAAAGGGAAGCGGCCAAAGTGTTACAGTTATCATTCCAGAAGCCTGATGTACCATTTTGCAGTAGCAATAATTATAAGAGCTATAAAGTGTGAATGTTATTGGTTTTTTAACACGTGATACCATGCTGGCAAAGATTACGTTGTGTTGGTATAAATAATTATTATATTCTAGAAGGGAGCTGTCATACATGTGAATGTTATATAATATTTAAAAATAGGCAATTATATTTAAACAAGAAATTGTACAGATTTGGAATCAGATTAGGAATTAGAGTGAAATTAGTTGGATGTGCCAGCTGTCTGTAGTGAGGACGTCACGACTGTGGTATCGGTCGCCTACTGTGGAGTGAGTACTTGACACTAGCCACTTTTTTCTCGGCATCTCTATTGGTATGTGTCAAAATTAGTTATCATTCATGAAATGAAAAGGCCTCTTCAGATAATCGCTACGACGAAGGACGCCACCGAGTTGTGGGCGACGGCGTGCCGAGATGAGTAGGGTGGTTGCGTTCGGAATGCGGAGTTTCATGTCTCGGCAAGCAGACGCCCTCCTCTCGCGCTGGTCTGTCCCCCCGCCCGTGGAGTTCTTTGTCGCAACGTTCATGTAATAACTAGTCATTACCGATAATGTATGAATAACTTAGACTCGCGACATCTGTGAGTAGTGCTGTTGTGGACGGGATGCCGTCGCGCCACAATCGCTGCTGTCGACAAGTTATTTCAGGGAATTCGATGAAGCGTAGCTGGCCGGCAAAGCCGAGAACCAGTTCTTAGGAAGGAGAGCTTTTCAATTTGAGTCGACAAAATTTCAAAGCATTACTTTGCCTACATAAGCAATCTCTACGCAACTCAGTTGTGTATTGAAATATTGATATCTTTGGCCTAGAATATTTTAGAAATTGGAAATCTTGAGAGCGATAAATCGAAACAGATATTAAAATATCTGCGGTCACTACTTCTAGAGTCTTAATCGAAGTAATGTCACTTTGACCTGCCTCTAGTTGCGAGATTAGATTATTTTCACGGAATCGCAGCAGCTGGATTGTTTTAAATATTAGCCATCACCTTGCCCTGACTTGTCTCTAGTCTCCGAATGCTTTCCGAGCATGCCGACTGCCGCACCCTCTGCGTCCGCTAGCATCGTCTTCCCTGTGTCGACACGGGCTTTGCTTCTCCTGCTCTCTATCTCGCTGGACCGCACTAACACTTGCTAGCGATTTACACATCTCATTGTCGTCTGATCTATGTGTCTGCTCTAGTTCTCTCCATCTTGCCTGTTTAGATAGGTACACATTATGCTTTGCCCGGTAACGTTATTCCATTGATTAACATTGAAAGCTTGGGTGTCAAGTGCCACGCATGAATCTTGTGTTGCTCCGTGTGTTTCGTTCCGGGAAATCGAGTGTTGAGAAGTGGCTACGATCGCCAACCTGACGTGTCAACTTTTCCAGGGAGCATTCTGGGGTGTCTTTGGATCAAAGAAAGATTGACCCTGCGCACTGCATGAAACCTGGCGCAAGTGCTGGCCTGTGCACCGTCACCGGACGTTTTCTTTCTAGCCAGGCATTTGAATCTCGGTGTTTTGATTTCCGCACGTAGCGTTTTGTTTGTTTTGCTTGGTCTGTATTGGCTTGGCGTGCCGTCTGGCACGGCTTTCCTAGTTCAATTAAGTCCATGCATGAGTTGCCATACTCTTGTATGCAAAATGTGAGTCAATTTCCCCCGAGTTTGAGCTCGTCGTAATGAACGTGAAACACGTCTAGGGGCAACCAACGAACGAGCAGTGAGAAATAGTAGCTGCAAATTCCTCCGAATACGATTGCGATCATGTAATATATTATTATAAACGTAGTGTATAATGAAACAAAATATGGAACATAATAAGACGGCTACAAATATTTACTAGGAGTAGCGAAAACCAATAAGATATGAATGGGTAGCGACTAGTTCAGAGTTCTAGCTAGATTTGCATCTCTTTGACACAATTAAGTAATACACTCTAGTGTCCTCGTCTGCTTAGGACGAGTCTCATTTTTGAAAACTAATTACTACTTTCTGTGTGTTCTCTCCAACAAGTCTGTACAAAGAAGGCAATACATAATTACTGAGTACGTAGACCACTCTCCCATGATCATCGCGTTGGCACGACCAGCGGCAAGGTACCGTCTCAGCGAAAAGCTCTTTCAAACGTGCCTCAAGCGTTCGTTGGTCAAATTAATAGCTATCTGTGTCATCATCTTCGTAAAATCTTATAAAAGTGTTCCTTTGGTGTTGTATCTACTTTTCAATATTATCATAATAGTAATATATTATAATATATATACGAATAATATAATAAACTTTAGCCATTTTGACTTAATATTACAACAAAAGCCTTACCGTGTACTATTTACATTATTAGTACATATTATTAAACTCCGTTTATTTGTGATGGTTAGGGGGGCTGCAAACATGTGATCAAATTGTGAATGTGTCATTTTTAAATCCTGCACAAATAATGATCTTTTTATAGATTATTAAAATATTTATGATTATAATAACGTTATTTGGATGAGGCATGGTGCTCCTTTATTATTGGCTTTATAAATTGTAACACGCTGCTGCGTTAGTAGAACGGTGTCAAGCTGAGTTGTAGATTTGCGTTGGCAATCCGCTGTGGGTGTGAAGTGTAGAGAAAAGATAGCGGGTAGCCGTAGACGTAGTGTTTTCATGGCAAGCATTGCGAGCAGCGGGCTTGCCTGGCACTTTGCTCCATCGATAGATCCGATAGCGGCTTTTAAACCAGGGTACAGCATGGTTTAAAATCCGCCCTCACATCCCGTCATTTGTCATTGCTTACGATGCACTAGTATAGTTTATGCGCCAAGTTAGTTTTGCGTTAGTAATGTTGGAGCACTATTAAGTTTCATCTTTACAGAAAAAATAATTATTATGAATAATAATAATATGCTAATTGTTGTCTGTGTGTGTTAAAAATGAAAAAAAAAAATACAAAAAATGTGAGGATGATAGCAGTCAGGACACGTAGAGATTGTGCACGGTGTGTCAAGGCAAGGCGTTTGATGGGAAGCCGGCGCCACTCGAGCGCTGGCCTGCAGGAAGCGCCGGTAGCGCTGGCTGCAGGAAGCGCCGACCCTACGGCTGCTTCGGTGCAAGATGACCTTCGACCCCTGGCTTCTCACGTTGCACTCCTTGCAGGAAGTAGTAGACAATAATGGCTAGCACACGGCCCGCGTTCCTCCCAGGGATGCGTCACGGTCTCGTTACGTTTGACCCCCCGTCCCCCACCCGCCACCCACCTGCCACCCACTCGGCAAACCACTCGGAGTGGTGCAGCACGAACGTCATCTTGTACTCGAAGCTGCTCGATTTAGGAAAACCATTTTAAAATTTTAACAAATTAATACTGTACATTTGAATATTTGGAAGCTAAAATATAAATAATCTTCCAAAGTGTGATGGTTTCTGTTCTCCTACCCTGTTAATTTATTCCATGTCCCTTACTTTTCCTCAGAGCCAATGCCCAGAAGACCACCTAGCTCATCATTATCGTGGGACTGGGAACAGAAAGAAGGTGGCTGGAAATTTAGTACATAACACCCTGTGTCGTTATAACTTGAACCTCCCGCTTCCTCACGCTCCAGAGGTAGTTTGCTTTTGTTCACAGAAAGACGCTTGGCTCCAGGAAGGTTGTCACCGGACTTTCATCACTTTGACTGGCAATCAATGGAGCCGGCAGCGCGGGGATTTCAGAACAAAAAACTCTGGTATTCCTCTTGCATTACTTTCTTCCTGTACTAGGAAACAGTGAGCAATGCATTTTGCCTTCAATGTCTGGACTTAGACAAATACTAGGGAAGGAAAAATGACTTCCAAAATATTGCGAGATTTCCGATTCTCTCTTTATTCATAAAGTGGTTGGACCCACATAATCTTTAACAACTTAATTAGTCAAGTAAATGAAAAAACATAAATATTTGTAAAAAAAAATATAAAAAGCTCTGATGAATTGCAATTTCAGTTGTGTTTGCTTGAGTGTAGACGTGCTTGCAGAGATCTGTATGGTGGCGGCAAGGGACACAGCGAGGTGTCTAGGAAGTCTGAGACGTTGCGCGCGGGGAAGAGCAGCTGGCGATCGAATTGTCCGTCGCGCGGCGCCCTCTCCGGCCCGTGCAGCGCGTGCTGGCGCACAAAGCCCCGCACGAGATCCGGGTCCACCGCGGACATGCTCAGCCTCACGCCCCACGCCACCAGCGCCAGCGGCTGAAGCACCCCGTTCGTTACAACCACACTTCACGCGACACCGCCATCCGGCTACTGTCTCTCCAGGCTCCAGGCTTGACAACAAACAATGTCTTAGTTTGCAGACACACTATTTCACTGTGTTTCTTAATGCTTAGCTATCAAACTCAAACTTGACGTTTTGCACACTATGCTGCCTGTTTTATCAATCTTGACCGTTGATAAATCACGCAGCAGAGCTTTGCAACGTCGGGAAAAGTTTGAGTTTGATAGTTTAGTATTCAATAACCCATTAAATAGTCTGTTCTGTAAACTAACCTTCTAAGATTTAAAAATTAATAGATAAACAAACATTCTATTCTATTCTAAGAAATTAAAAAAGCATTAGCTCCTCGTAGACTTGTAACGAAGGTCAGTGCCGGTGTGACAAGATTAAACAGAGTAAACAAATAGGAAACAGCTCGAGAAGAAATTTCTCTGGAGATTGGCTGTTGCTGACGCTAGGGCACAAGCATTCTACATTTGTTCCGAAGTTCAATTCAAGCACATGGTCCATGGTTAACGGCAAGCCAGCTATTGGCTCCAGCCACTCCTCACCCTGTTCTTTGCAAGCCGTGTGCTGGGGGTGATGATGTGACGGCGCAGACAGCCTCTCAGCAGCCGGCGCAAGCTGTCTACCAGCGCAGGGTCGGCGCAGGGATGGTAGAGCATGGCGATGGCGCCGTGTTCAAGGCTGTGCAGCCAGCGCTGCGCCGGCAAGAAGCGGTACTCCCCGTAGCGGGGCCACAGCGCACGATGCGTGCCGCTGACGGACACGAAGAAAAATCAGGCAGCCGCCTATTATACACATTCATTCATCGATCGCTACGCTCAAAGTTTTCACTGAAATCATCAGTTTCAATAAATTATTTCACTCGGATTTTGAATGCTAACTAAAAATTGGTTTCCACATCCCAATTAATTTGCGTAGGGAAAAGACACAATAGTTTCGGCTGTTAGAATTCTAGAAACGAACAAGGCTACGAAGGAAAATACTTATAACTGACTTGTCCGTTGACAGCTAGTTCAACTAATCGATCATTCTGCAGCCAGCATCTACTGAGCTCATGCAAATTGTTGTGTTGAGTGTGAAGTCTTACAACGTTGGGATGGCTTCGTTGTAGCTAATTGACTCGTTCATGCAAGAATGCATAGCGCTGTAATATCTCGGGATATTTTCGTATTCAATTAGCGCTTTTGTTGTCGTTGATGGCACGAATCTAGCCGTGTAGCAAGTGTAGTTAATCGGAGAGTTGTCCCAATCGAGAGTGAGATTTGTCTGCAAACGAGTCAATGCATAAATAAACCTTGCTAAAAAGAACATAAAACAGTAGAAGTAAATAGAAAAAATATTTTTTGTTACAAATGGTTTAAAAAAAACTTCTGCATCTGTTACCAGATTTGTAATAATTTCTCCAGGAGTGATAGCTCTAACAAATAGGGAGGGAGCATTTACCTTTGCATCGTCACACTCGGCAGACAATACCCCCATTTTGATACCATGGTTATGATCGCGAAGGCCTGGCTGGGACCCACGGGGTTTAGCTGGCTTAGCGATTCGACTCGGGACAGTAGCACGCTCAGGCAACCACCGACCCGTCCATGCTTCGACGGGCTCGCTTTCCAAGCCTTGAGCACAGTCAGTGAGCGCAAACAGCAGAAATATCCAGGCAAAGGGGTGCATCCTGCTTACCAGTACCGCTATCAAAGGGAGAAAAATAATTACTTAACTTAATTGCTCAACAGGTGAACAATTTATAAAGTTTTAATTATTTTTAAAAATGTTTCAATTGGGAAGAAGCATGCTATGCGGAAAATTGAAAGTAAATGTTGTCGTTGGAAATGCCCTAGGCATGTAAATGTGATAAATGTTGACAATTTTTACTTACCAAAATATCGGGTAAATGAGGGCAAACTATCTCAGCCCATGATGAAGTTATGACTGTATAAAAGCGTCTGATGAGAAGCTTGAAAACTCCAGCAGCTGAAGATATTTCCAGTGGATGTGGCCGCCGCGACGCTCTAATTACTGATCTGCTCTACAAGACGTGTCATACGCAAGCCCGCGCGAGCGCTGCTGAGATTGAACACAAAATTGATCAACGCTGATCAAACGTCACTAAAGCATGGCAAAGGGTCAGCAGTCGACGCATGCGCAACGACTTCGCGCACTATGTTGGCATTGCGTTATCGAAGCACAGCACAGCGTGTCATGTGACAAATGTCAACGCCATGAATCACATTCACAAAGCATACTAGCGTCGACGTCAGAGTGTCTCCCCAAGTATACAGTATTCATCTTGAAGATTATATCGTGTTAAGTTGTGCGTACGAGTTAGAACAACTGCTAGTTGTCTGTGCGTTATATTAGTTTGTGCGTTGTTTGATACCTCTTTAAAGCAAACATGTCGCTCTACCCATCATTGGAGGATATGAAAATTGACCAGCTATCGAGGGTGAGGAAGTTAATTGCATTCACTAGTAGTTGTCCTTGTTACATTGGCTTATTGGTGAGAGAACGGGAAGTACGTGTTACATGCTATAATTTACATGCAATAATTTAAATGAATTTTTGTTGATTTCAGGCACAACAATCATATGATCAGCAAGTAGCTGGTAATTTTGCACCAAATCCTACACCTCAGCTTCCTTATCCCCTGATTCACCAACCCATACCAAATGCTCCTGAGGAGCGTGCCAACATGCTCTACCCAGAGCTGAACGTCTACATGGGTCTGGAACTTACGGAGGACATGATTGCTCGCAACATGAAAGATTATGCCGTCGCCGTTCCTCAACCAGTAATAAACATTTAATTGATCAACTTGCAATGATTTATTGTTTGATGTTGTAGTTCACACAGAACTTGTTGTTAGTTTCATATTTATGTAATATGGTCCTTTTTCAATTAATATTATGATCCATGGTAAAATATTTGTGTTGGTCAGTCTGTTGACCATGGTCCAGCTAGCTGTACCATTGCACTGTTTGAAGGAAAGAGGGGTGCTGATGAAGTTACTCTTGCAGAGCGCGGTGGCAGTTCAGCCGCAAGCCGGTCCGCTCGCAGGAATGATCGCCCCTCTCTCCGGCCAGTCCGTCGGGCTGCATCGGGCTCAAGTCACGCACGGCATACGGGAGGTCTGTTGGAGTTCCTATTTACATGATTTGCATAACATACTCAAGTACACATACACAACACCAACCAGGAAAACCAAAACTAAAACCACTAATAAAAATATCCAAAGAACACGTAGCTAGGTGCCATTTAAAGGTGTTATTGTGAGTTGATTGGCGAACGCATGACGAACAGGTGACAATCTGCAAGGACGGGGACGGCAAGGTGGGCGTCCGCGTGCAGTCGATCAACAACGGCGTGTTTGTCTGCCTGGTGACCAAGTCTTCGCCCGCCGCAATGGCAGGTCTGCGCTTCGGCGATCAGATCCTGCAGGTGAACGGCACCGTGGTGGCAGGCTTTTCCATGGACAAAGTGCACGACCTGTTCCGCAAGAGTCCCGTCAACGGCATCAGCGTGGTTGTGCGAGACAGGTCAGTCCTTACCTTCCACTTGTCTTGTACCAATCTAATTGCCCCGGTTGCCCTTCGTTGTTTTGCCTCGGAGTTGACATAGACCACTTGTCAACATGGGCCACGCTTGGTGAGGTCCCAGGATCTTCAGCTGATAATATAAATGTTATAAAAATATTTCATGTGTTCATGTTATTCATGGCACCCAGATTTTGACGTGCTTGTATGGGTGCATTGTGCAACTTGAAGCGTATTCCCCGGGAAGGTGCGGGAAGGTGCAGCTATGAGTGAGGCAGGTTTATTTATTTATTTATTTTACATCTGTTAGAGTACATTATATCATAATGGGTAACGTTGTCGCAAATTAAAATTGAGTATCAGTCGATAAACTCGTCGAGATTATAAAACACATTTGTAAGAAGGAAATCTTTCACCGCTCTCTTAAACTTGTTCCGAGAGTTGCAGGAAGTGAGCGAAGGTGGGAGTCTATTAAAAACTTCCGTACCCCGGTTCAGTGGAAGTTGGTCCGAGGACTTGAGACGGTGGGCAGTTTGGTTTATTTTCTGTTGGCTAACGGTCCCGCCTTGTGTCTCCAGGCCGTTTGAGCGGACAGTGACCCTGCACAAGGATTCTGCGGGACACATTGGGTTCAGCTTCAAGAACGGAGCCATCATCGGGCTGGTGAAGGACTCGTCGGCTGCACGCAACGGCCTGCTTACCGAACACCACCTCCTAGAGGTGGACGGTCAGAACGTTGTCGGAGTCAAGGACAAGGAGATCACCAGCATCATCGAGCGCGCCGAGGGCGTTGTCACTGTCACCGTCATTCCCACGTTCGTCTACGAGCACATGGTCAAGAAGTGAGTCCTGTTTGCAGTGTCCAGTTGTTGCCACTCTGCTGGCAGGGGGTGGGGGAAATGTCACATTTTTAGGCTACAAGGGCTCTGCAAGGGCTTGCTGTCTTTGCATTTGAAAGTTAGTTCCGGTGCAACAATATTCAAGGTTCAACACGTGGCAGTAGAATTACTGGGAGAAAACTGGAAAAAGCTAAAACACCAATTTTAAAACATCATTTCCTAGATAAGCTAAAACAACAAAATTGTCATAGATTAGATATTCCTGATACTTTGCACAACAGCCTTTTGGTGTTCGAATCATGACTATCAAACATTTTTCAAGAATATAACTAAATCAATAAAATAAGGAAATGATAAAGAAGGTTCACTACAAGGTTCACTGAAGTCCCAGGAAATTTTTCCTCCCCTTAAATTAATTTCCGAGTTTTGCTCGGCTGCTAAAGCCTAAAGCTAAAGCCGAGTCGGCTGCTAAAGATGCTGGTTTTGTTCGTAGGATGAATCCCAGCCTTCTGAAAGGATCCATGGACCACTCCATTCCCGTGTGAAGCCACAGCGGAGACATGAGTCTCGACCGCCCATCACAGAAGCTAACGCCATTTATTTCTACGTCATTTCAATGCTGTGCTTTTTTTTATTGGTCTTACCACTAACCTGTTATTTGCTTTGTTAATTACAGTTGAGTAACAACTATTGTGCTTGTTTTCATATGATATCTTTATTATTATTTTTTATCGACTATATTAGATAATTATATTGCCTAAACCAGATTTATACCTTAACAATAAATATTAAATATGCCATGATATTATTGGTATCCACAATAAGTTTAAGCTGTTAAAAACCACTTTTTTTCAGAGAATGAAGGCCACAAAATTACTCATTTTGTCACTGTAATTGTGCAAACTGCCAGATTTAGCTTCAAATTAAATAGCAAGGCAGATTTTTTAAATACAATTAATAAACAAATAAAAACGTTTACACTCCGACAGCTGGAATTGCGGGATGAATTGGGAGAAAAGAATATGAGCTAGAGCTCAAAGGAAAGGTCAAAGAGCTGGACACTGGCGTGGCGGATACGTTTAAAGCCCTGCAGTTGAAACTACATTTTATAGTTCTAGCAAAATAACTGTGAAGTAATAAACACAAGTTTACTTGATATGCTTGTTGGCATTCAAATTCAAATTTTCTTATTATAATAACCACCCCCTTATGTGACTCGCCTTTTTTGACAAAACATTAGTAAGATTCACCCATTTTCCCACGGGAACACCGCGGCCCGCTGAATGTAAACAAGTGAATGATACCAATACAACAATATCTTCTATGATGCCAAATGGTAGCGTGGGCCAGTGGTAAGCGCGCTAGCTTATCATCCTCGTTCCATGGGGGGAGGGTTCAAACCTGTGTACGGCAAGAGCTCTTTTGTTTTTGAAATTACCAAGGATTACAATTGTGTTGCTAAAGATGGGATCAGACTGGATAATTCCAAGTAACAGAATTATTCGTGAAATTCCCGATGAGACAGCTGCTTTAACTTAGGGTACGAGCGTGATACGAATACCCAGTCATCAGCATCACTCTCCTGTCACCCACAAAGCAGCCAGCTTATGAATTCTGATCCATGCACTGGCAGCTCAGTTCATCCACGAAAAAGTATGAGTAAACAAAATATATATACAAAGAACTATGTACTTCTTCATCAGCACCGTAGCCTAGTGGATAGGATGAGAGGTTACCACTGGGAAGGAGGCAGGTTCGATACGAGTCACATCCGCTTTTTTGTCTTCCGATTTAAATTGGCAAATTATCCGAATTTCAGCGACCGGATCAAAATTTATTCAGCCAAAAAAATGTAGTTTAGTTCAAATTTGGCTACTAGGTGGCGTTCAAAAGCTTCGGGTCTAATCACGGGTGCATTTTTAGTTCACTATCCAGCCACCAAGCAGCGCCAAATTATGCACAAATTAGGGATTTATTCCGCTAAAGGCTAATCACCTGTATTCGTGTAGTCCAAATTTGGCTACCAGGTGGCGTTCTGAACGCCTTCAAGCTTTAAATATGCCTACTAGTTGGCGCTCAATTTAGAACCACAATGCGCTCGAGTTAATTATTCACCTACCGAGCAAGCCCGAGGGTATTGCGAACCGTTGAGCAAACCTCTTACTTCAGTCATGGAATCTTAAGTTTGCAATGAGCCTGCCATAAACAGCCTCTGCTAATATTAAGCGGGATGGAAAAATGGGCATAAATGGTACCAGGAGTTAAAAGCAGTAAAAACAATGTTTATTAACAAAGCAGTTTATTAAAAAATATCCTTTACAGATTGAAATGTATGCAAAGAGCCTCCCTCCATCCCTACTCAGCTGGCAGACAGACGCAGGTAGCAATACTGCAGAAAAAAAATATAGGTGTAAGAAGAAGCAACTGTTAGGTGTGTGTATTAAACTATCAGAATCATGGTTTAACGGAGGTTTTCAGAGCCCATGTTGATGGTAGAAGTGGCATCACGGCTGCTGCTCCGTGACTGGGTTGGTGGTCCTGAAAAGGACCGTTAAGACGTTTCGCCAACGCGCTTTTTGGCAAAATGTCGGACAACCGTCATTTTCAGGACCACCAACCCAGTCAAACAGAGCAGCAACCGGAAGCCACTTCTACAATCAGAATCATGTTACGCAGCATTTATTTAGTCTACTAAAAGGTATAAATAATTCAAATCAAACAAGCAGCTACCAAGATTGAAATGTTTCTCATCTTGGTCTCGGTAACATATCAGTAATGTCAACAAGGCATAAGACAGATTTGTTTTACGAGTACCCTTAGCACTGGAAGGCCACAAGAGGCAAGCCAGCGACTCTAGTCTGTTGTATGGGCTCGATACAAAGCAAACACAAGTGAAAGTATTGAACTATGTACCTTGATCAGCAGAACAGTGGAGCAACTCGTGGCATCTGCCAGAACCCTGTGAACAGAGAGCCGGGTTAGAAAAATGCAGAACCGAAGAAAATGGTCAGTGGCAAGTCGGGGAACATCAGTCTACCAGTATCATTCACAGATCTATGCCAGGGATAACTTTGTCATCATTAGTTCTCAGCTCCAATGTCGGAAGAAAAGTAATACGTAGCTATACCTTACCTAGCTCTGGTTTACCTCGATACAACAAGTGACGGCCAGTCTCAGACGAATTCCTGTAAACAAATGCTCTTTAGAATCGCTTAGGCCACTGCTAGGTTTTGTCAGATCTTCGGGAACCAGCCTGCTCAGTCGATAAACTTTTTTATAATCATTATGTCTCGTTAGGTGTCCTAAGTGTTCATCATCACTGCAGACTTTGCAGCAAAACATTTAAACTTTGAAGTACAAACTGAAGAAGCTCACCTATTTCAACTCCCCAAAATCAAAGGGCAGCGCTTCTGCCAGGGCTGGGAACGCATAGCCGAGGACCTGAAACAATGTAAAAATGTGAACGAGTGGAACATTTAATGGAAGGCAACACATCTTGATTATTTGGTAACTTCTCAGCCAATGGGTATTGTTTCTCAACACAAAGCATCGGTATGGTGCATAAATCATCATGGAAATTGAATTAATAAATGAATATGTGTTAGGACCAAGAAACTTACATTTAGATGAAAAATACATCTCTTGATATGGATGTTGTCATCTGTTTCCAGGGATCATCGATCTGTAACCAAAGAGTAAGCTTTAACCAGTGCTCAACACAACACGCGCACACAAGGTGTTCAGTTGCGACAGAACAAATCAGACGCCTTGAACCTTCACCGAGCCATGTCAACTCTCCGTGAAAACCACGAATGTAAATAAAAGTAGCACTTCATCATAGATCCACTAGCTGAAAAACCTGACCTAGAAGAAACCACAACGCGTACCTTGCTTCATTCAAGTCGAACATCTTTCACGAAGGCCATGGTATTGGGACGTCCACTAAAACAGAAGACAAAACGATAAGTTACCAAGAACATTATATGATGGACTAATTGGCATTGCTTAGTGAATTAAATTAAAATGACAGAAAATCAGACGCCTTGAGCCTTCATCGAGCCATGTCAACTCTCCGTGAAAACCACGAATGTAAATAAAAGTAGCACTTCATCATAGATCTGCCTGTATGATCATAAACTTCCATCAATAATCAATTTGAGCCCACCTGTTGAGAAGTAACCTTCCTCCGACATCGACTCTGCAGTACGGCCACCACTGTAAGAGAAGAGACTAGGTTTAGCATCTTGCATCCAATTCAAACCCAGAATACAAGTCAACATAAATGACAGAAAATCAGACGCCTTGAGCCTTCATCGAGCCATGTCAACTCTCCGTGAAAACCACGAATGTAAATAAAAGTAGCACTTCATCATAGATCTGCCATGTAATGTGCAAAACATTCAACAATATAATTGTATGTACCTTAGTAGCCAGTAGACACCATTCATCATCTGGACAGATCGCCCTCACACTGCGACAAGGAACGAACGTTCATCCCTCAGCCATTTTAGACCTCAGCAGACTTGGCCAGCGAATTATCTGCAATTTAACAGGGCTATTATGTACTGTCTGATCTTATTATTCACCAACCATTAAAACACCTAGATCCAAACAAGCTCAGAGAGGGCAAGTATTAATCATAAGATTTCATTATAGCGTATATATATAGATCATCATAGCTTGTAGGAAACTATTAAAACACTACAGGCATAAAAATGCATCAACTTACAATAATTGTCGAGATCAAATGCTGCCAATCTGGTCAACACCAAGAAAGATGGACTAGCTAGTAGCTTCAGGCAACCTGGAATAAATTTAATTAATTAGCAAGACCAGCTACAAGCCACATCTGATTAATATAAGTGAAATTAATCCTAGAATGTTGACCAAATTAAAATACTGTTTTCTACTTTGGTACACATGACCGGATAGAGGTTACCAAGCACGTGCGTTTTAAGAAGAAATTTCTCTGCCCTTAATAATCATAAACCAACTCGTTGTATAGTAACAGCGACTGGTGCGTTTTAAGGGCAAACCAATTGACAATGAAAATAAAAAGCGTCAGTCCCGTGTTTTACTCACCAACTAATTTGCGCTTTCTTGCCAAAAGACACCAGGTAGTTCCAATCTAAAACAAAACCCACCATTAGCACAATACACAAGCACAAGCTTCACATTTTTTATGGCTGCAGCTTCAGAGAAAGTCAATCATTCACATCCATCAGACTGGAGCGGTACATGCGACTAGTTCATCATGTTGCAACAATGTGTCGACACAGATTATAGGGTATGCATCTCGGATCTCTGCCTACAAATCGAACCGTTGTAGCTGGACTTTGTGACATCAAAGCATTGCTGGCAATGATGACATAGCGAGTCCCAGCCTTGCTCTCCGCAGTCAGTTACAAGCATCGAACCAGGAAAACAGTTTCACTGAACGGCTTGACCGAGGTTTCAACTCGTGGAAGCTTGCCAATAAAGCAGTGGTCGTTGAAATGGATTCAAATAAATGATCTTCCGTCAGTTAAGTTTATCGTCAAATGTATCAGATATATGCTTGTCAAATAACATCATTCGGAATCCACTGCAATAAAGTTGGCATTGGGAATACATTTTTAATTACTGATGCATTTTGACACAACCTAATGCAACCAAAAGGAAAGAAATGTGCTTTATGTATCCATTGTCCAAAGTTGTAAATAAACCACTATTCTATTCTATATTCCTGCCAGTTAAGTTTATCTTCAAATGTATCAGTTATATAAATATGCTTGTCAAATTTTATCACTCGGAACATTTCAACATGCATCAGGAACAATCTTGAGGACGGGATATAAATACAGAAAATTGCTGAAATGTCTGTTAAAATATGCACCACTAAGTATTCTAGAGATTACATTACAAAGAACTGCTCAAGTCTACTTAGAACAAACCCGGGCATGTGAACATCAGATTAACTTTTCCTTGTGTCCTACTATTGAAATTTTTGTATGCTTTACTTTCCGATTAAATTAATAATACGCAACATTCTAAGAACGCATCAACCCTCACCAAAATGTCACTTGAATTCGGATTCCTCTCCATATTCCAACCACTTTACCGGTAAATATGCATTGAAATCCCAATCGTTCCATCAGTTTTGATTATCGTCAAACTTATCAGATATATGCTTGTCAAATAACATCATCTGGAACTCTATAATACTTTTAAAATGTGCACAATTTTTCTCACCTCATGTTTGGAGCTGCAAGGGAAAAGCTCCGATACCAGGCTTGTTCATCCTGCCGAAGGTTTATCAGCAGCTTTGTGGATCACATCTGGAACAAAAAGCACTCATTGGTCAACCAATAAAACCTTGAAGAAGCCTAGTCTACTGAAGGAGATCGGCTTGCTCAGAAGTGTAACTTTGTTTTTAAATCACTGTGTCTCTTTAGGTGTCCTAAGTCTAATCATCATTGCAAGCATTTTAGCATTGAAGGAATTGAAAGATGCACAAACAGAAACAACTCACCTCAATTAATGCAGTTCTCACAACAGCACCACCCAAGCCGACGGCCCTTCGCAAAGCTGCAAATAAAATTATTTGTGAAAACTAGGAGAAATGAAGATTTGTAAGCGAGTCATAACAGAAATTAATGACTTCATTAACCTGTTTTCGTCAACAACCATCAGTTTGACTGGAGCAGATGTGCTAATAATCATGTGTCTTATGTTGAAAACCATTGTATGGTTAGGAAATGCTTACAAACCTGGGCCGATACGCGATGCTGCTCCCAATTGGCGCGATGCTGATCCCAATAGCCGTTCAGAACCCATGATAAGCTGGCTACGATTCTCACCTAAACCAAAACATTTTAACATGGTCGTTAGAGAATGCAACCACTGCATGTGTAGGACCAGGACCACACTTTCCCTAGAATCAGAACTCTTCAGATTTACCAGTCTCATTCAAAGTACTATGACAGGGATAACTTTGTCATCATGAAGTTCTAATTCTAGCATACGAGAGGAACTCTTGAGATGATAGCAATTAACATAGCGGTTTCGTTGAAAGCGCCAATTTTTAGCAGCTATGGCACAATGGGTAGGATTCTCCAGGACCAGCCACGTGCAAGCCGGTGTACGAATAATGCACTTATAATCCCGATATTATATTGGTCTGGAAAACGGTTTGATCATTATCCAAGCACAAAATGCAGTTATCCGATTCAACTGTAGCCGATGGCTGGATGAACAAACTTGGCTGATGGGTAAAACAGCGCCTACCATGGTTTCCAACCTACCACGCCGACGATCAAATAACCAACACATTTTCCAATACAAAATATTAATACTAATAAATGAACTACCCGATTGTAACTTTAGTGATATCATCTATGATTCCTTTATAACATATCTAGCAAACCTATGATGAGTATTTTCTAACAGTCTTACCGATGCAGCCCGATTTGTCAACCGATGTGTTTCTCGGCGGACTATGCTGGGAGGTGGTTTAGCGGCGAATGAGAATGAGGGAGGGCGAAAGATGACCACCTACATTTCTTGAGTAGGTAGCGCTAGTGTATTCTTGGCGCCAAAGAAGTCAACACGATTGGCGGATACTTTGACCGCCTAAAAGTACTAATTTTTAAATGTTGATTTCATGGGCATAAAAATTAATGTATGTCTACCATAAACCTAATTGTAAAAAATTTCAAGGGTACTTTCAGGTGACTGCTCAAGACTTATGCAAAGTCATTTTTTTTGTTAGTTTGGTCTCTGATCATAATATGGAATCATTTTCAGCAAATTCCCTACCCATGGTTATAGCACATCCCTATACTAATATTATCCCTGTGGTTCGTACATAACTAAATTTACATTATGTGTTGATTGTCAAACATAAAGATGTATGCAATCATGAAGTTAATAATTTTTCCCTCCCCCCATGATTACTTAAAAACGTTTGCTACTTAGCTTTCTTGTCTTGCCACACATGGCTTGATTACCACAATAATTTGCTGGATTGGTTGTTTCTTAAAAATAATAATCAATAATAAATAAATAAGTATTTCTTGTGTGTAAATTATGATTTTAATTATAAACAATAGAAAAAGAGCTCCATAGGGCTTGTTAGATTCAATGTTTTCCGAGAGCCAGTCAGGTCTCGTCCCATTCTTCTTGATCCTCGTCACAACTGTCGTCATATTCATCATCTGAGAGAGGACTCTGCTCGAGCCCCTTGCCAGCAACTGCCTCTGCAAGATAGAAATGCAAAACTCTTGCTACAAACAGGGAAACAGTTGCTGCCAGGTACCAAAATTGTCAAATCATTCTACTAGAAACAAGTTTAAATCAAAACTAGGAACTAGTACTTGAAAAGTTTTGATTCAAAAATAAAATAATAATGAAATGAAATAGTATTAATGAGTTGGTGACAGAATCGTCAAATGCTGCTACAAGGCACAGCCAGGTAAAAGTTAAATCACCACAGCCATCTAGTTATGACTTAACACAACGTTACTTTAGTCATCTTACGTATATTTCAGGGGGCTATGATTGGCATAATTATCAATCAAAATTAACAAAAGCAAGTTGACATTGATGAATATTTGTATTTTATAACTGCACATGGGTACTTTAACTTCATCCCAGTCAGCCAGTTTTGCAACCAGCCCTTTATCGCCCCATTTTGCAGAGTCCTTCCGATGTTCTACAGCCTGGTAAGATATTTGACAGAGACGGTAACCTAACTGGCCGTGAATGTTTGGTATCGGGTGTTGGCAACACTGACCTGCGGCGCCCTCGGCGGCGGCGGCATTCTTGATGGTCTCCAGCACGACGGCGTGCAGGATGTCGCGGCATTGGTCGTCCAGCCCGGGCGGCAGCCAACCGTAACGCTCATGGCAAACGGCGTCAGCCGCCGGCGCCGGCAACTTCTCCAGGATCGCCTGGATCTCCGGCACGTGCAGGTCGCAGTACTGCCAACACGACAACACCCCGTCAGTGCATGGCGCACAAGACCGCCACCCCCACCGAAACAACCAACTTGTTGTTTGGTTTAACAGTCAGTCGTGTCTTATAGGAACTATTGGCTAAATACAAGCCTGTTGCTGGCTTTGTGTTAGGTTTCTTCAATCTGATTGAGAGTTGTGATTGAATAAATTGGCTATAATTCCTGCAAAAGGAATTGGCTTTCCTAACCACTGCCGTATCTGGTAATGAATCAGGAAAGCATGTCTAACTAAGGAAGAATGAGACACACAAAGAGCAAGAAAGTTCACAGCCACATTTCTACTTGCTCTGATGTATTCTTCATTCCTATTGGTCGTCAGGGTGAGGAGTTGGGGGTGAGTGGTGAGGGGTGAGGGCCGAGGCGACCGACCTGGTAAAACATCTGGCGGGAGGCGGGCAACACGCCGGGCTGGAAGATGTGGTCGTTGGAGGTGGCGGCGGCAGCGGCGGCTCCCCCAGCCTTCTTGGACGACTTCCCGCGGAGCGGAGCGGACTTGTACGGCAGCACGTAGTTCGAGTAGCTGCGCTTGGCCTTCACCTTCGTCTTCAGCCCGCCTGCAACACCGGGAACGCCAGCGCTATGGGAAACTGGCCTTCTTGTTCCTCACATTCCGTATCGAAACATATTCCTTGGTGTGTGATTGCAGCAAAGCGCCACTAGATTCACCGCCTTCTAATGTTCATTCATTGTCCTGTTTCTATCTCCATGGAGCCAAGCTACTCACAGAGCTTCATAACCCTTCAAAATTACTTTCTTAAGACGCCTACGCTCACGTATTTTCCTAATATTAGCACGTTAGGTTTCTAAATGGTTTTCCATATAACCAAATAATTTCAACAGGGATGATAGTTGTCCACTTGTCCAGTTTTAAAATAGAAAGATAGAATAGAAATTATAGTAGAAGACATTGAGATAGCGAGGCAAGCGCGAGGCAAGCGACAGCAAGGCGAGCGTTACCTGCGGTGCGCAGACGGAAGTCCAGCGCCTGTAGAACGCGGGCGGCGTGGTCGGTGCGCGGGTCGTAGCCGAAGCGGACCCACATGATGCGCCAGGGCCCGGTGACGGCGTAGTAGGCCACGCACGGCAGCAGCAGCTTCAACTGCTCGTGCGACAGTCCGCTCTTCGAGCCCAGCGCGCTCTTGGACCACACGGCACGCTCCTCAAACAGCTGACACAACACATTCTTAGCTAACTGCACCGTTCACCATTAAGTACGCACAAAGCACTGCACAGTTTTGCTTTACTTTAACAGAGTTGATAGGAATTCAAACTATCCAATATTCCAGTTAGATGTTTTAAAATTAATCTGCTTATCAAGCTGCACTGCAATGCCAGCACTATTGGCAATTCTGCAAGATAAGCAGATCTCAACCATTCCTTCTCTTCTGAGAGTGAGGCTAGTAGCTTAGTCAGAGCCATCTGTGTCACGGGGACCTCAAACAAATACACTTGCACAAGTTGCCTGTGTAGAACTCGTAGCATTACGAGTCGCTTCTTCCCCTTCTCTCCCGAGAGAGCCCTCACCAAGCGAAGGCAGGAATCTTATGCGGCCAGATAGCACAGTTGGTCAGAGCAACCGCCCGGCAAGCGGAAGGTCCCGGGTTCGTATCCCGGTTAGGACGCATATTTTTCCTGCTTAGCTAACCCACCACATAAGCAGGTACGGCAGGAGAAAGCTGAATGCTCAGTATAGATGTATGCTGGGTATCGAGGTATCTAGACACCTGTTTGATCTTGGCGAGTGGCGCGCCGGCCAATCCCTTGGTCTGCAGGGCGCGCAGGGTGAGGGGGCGGGGCTGCGTCGGCATGGCGACGGCGTCGAACGCGGCGAAGACGGCGTGGCCCGCGCGCCGCCGCCGCGTGCAGCCAATCACGTTGCCCGGCGCGTCCACCGCCTTGTCTCGCCGGTACAGGTACGGCTGGAGAGGGACGCTTCGTTTTACACTCAAAAAACACACTACATTGAAACACATGGTTGTCTGATGCAATTTAAGACACATCAGGGTTTGGTCATTTGAATGAAAGAAAGATGGTGGGAAAAGTGACCAACTAGGATGCAAGCAGACAAGGGAGGGTTTAAAAAGAGTTTAATTTCCACTCCGCATTTCCAAAAAGTTTAACGTTAGTTATATCCTGACCGAACGGTTTGGCATGTTGGAGACACCGGTTCTCGTGAGATCACCAAAGTTAAGCAACATCGCTCCAAGTTAGGTGTTTGATAGGTGACCATCACGCACATGATCAGTTCTGTTCGGGAGAGAGGTCGGAGGGTTTGAAGTTAGTACGACAACTTCCTCCCCTTGCTTATCATACCTATTGAAAGCATGGATTAGTGGAGGAATCCTGTTGTTCGAGTTGTACTGTCCTTCGGAAGGGACGTAAACTGTGACGTAAAGCCAGTGGTCCCCTTGGTGATTTTTAGGCTACGTGCCGGCACTGGGTTTCCCCTCCTCCCTTCTAGGCTAGGTTTTAGGTTCATCACCACCCTTTCATTCACCAACACCATTAGACCAGTGCCACAGGGCCAGTTGTCAAAACAGAGTGTTGTTAAACACCAATAATCAATCAATCAGTAATATTCAGCGGTGGGAGTCTACACGCGCACACTTGCGTCGTTGCCGCAACGTCGAGCTCACCTGCGGCACGTCCATTCGCGAGAACGCGGGCGGAGGCAGGAAGTACGGGCACTCCTCCAGCAGCCACGCCGAGCTGGGCAGGTCGTGCGGGATCAGAGACTTGTAGATGCACTCCTTGCCGTCCGTTGCCAGATACTGGAAGTCTCCCAGAGCTAGCAGGCAGAGAACACTCCGGAATCAGACTCCACAGATCCGGTGTAGTGGACATGTGACGGTCTGTCTGGTCGTTGGATCATCGGTATCAGGCCTTCGGTCTTGGTAGATAGTGGCGTACGGTGGGACGGTTGGAATGGAATTCAGCCAACAAGTCAAAATTTTGCACCTCTCTTTCCCTATGTCCACTACCAGTAAATTTTTCCTTTCTATTCTAACAATTTCATTAGCCACAATCATTTTGAAGTCACTTACTGCGAAAGCGGTAGGTGGTGTTGACCTGGCCGACAACGGTGGCACTGGAGACGACGGGCAGACCGCCCGCTTTTGGTCGCCGTACGACGACTCGCAGAACGAGTCCCGAGATCTGCTGCTTATTGCCGCAGACGGGTTTACAGTATGCATCTTCGGGCCGGTATCGAAGCTCCATTCGCAGTTTCTGACGATCTACCGTCTGCCACACAAACACAGTGCATTGAGAAAACCTTGAAAATATTTCATTCAGCAGTGGACAGAGGTACTAGTATTTACATAATTATTTGAATAATATAGATTGGTCACAAAAATGATATGGCAATTCTTTAGTAGAAAAATGGAGGTGATTCGTATTCAATTTCTTAACAAAATTCATGCAGCTCTCATTAAGACTCACATTCGAAATACTGTCCAAGCCACCGAGCGTTTTCAACATTTTATCGACATTCTGTACAAGTCCAGGGTACTCGATGCACACAAACTGTCGTCTGAAGTTGTTCGGTGTTGTGGTAGCCGTACCGAATAGAAGTTTTGGCTTCGGCAAGTTTTCTTTGTTGGCAGGATCGACCTTATGTCCAGTAGGCTCTGCTGTCGAGAGTCTGCCTTCTTCATCCATCATTTGAACGGAATCCATCCTAACTGACAGAAAAAATAGCAAATTTGAAATAAATAGAAAATATTGTATAACCTCAAAAAATTTCTGGCTTTCTAATATTGGAGCTGTTAATTTCTACAAGTTGTAAGAAATAAAAAATCAAAGTTCTGAACGACGAAGATAAAAAAATTATGAAATTGGTCATAATTATTCATCCTAATACAATGTTTATACCTTGCTTGGTGCCACCCAACCCAATACCAGTGCAGATGATTTTATAGCATTCTGCTCGTAGCTCAGAATGCAGTCTTGTAGTGCCAACTCTCTCTCTCTGATTATCAATTTTATGTATTTTAATAATAATAAATAAATAATTCTATCCACATACACAAAATGAATATTATTTCAAATTTTCATTTTATTAAAATCCCTGCATGGTCAAAAGATTTCAAAAATAAGTTCCCTACATAAATGAAAAAAACTAGAAAAAAAAGTTTATCTAAATTGAGTCTTAAGAGCCCTCACCACATTGCATATACTATAAACAACAAAATATTGAGCATTTTACACCATACACATAATCAGTCATCACTCAATCATCCATTAGCAGTGTACTGTCCAATGGTCAGTCTAATTCATGACAAACACAGCGGTGCGCATGTTTCTGCAGCCGATAAACTGCCTCCTCGAGTCGGAACAGATGAGGGTCGGTTGCACCGAAATCACGCATGGCATCTGCCAGCCGCTGCAAATATTCTGCGTTGGAACCTGAAAGGCCGCGCGCAACAAATATCTGCCCAGCAATTTCTTCGTCATCAGCCATACCTTCAAACCACCTGCACCACAACACAATACAATTTGTCACTTAGTGGATGGTCAAGACAACCAAGGCAAGGGACTACAATAGTCTCAGAATACAAAGTAAAAATCCATTCAAAGGAAGAAATTAGCAAATTTGGCAAGCAATGAATTAATGAATTTTGCAATGCTGCCTGCCAACCTGTTATCTGCCTTCCCAACATAGACCGACACATTGATGGTGTCTGAGCCATCGGCAGGGTAGAATGTCACCTGCATCCGAGTGTAACCGTTGCTCTCACGGAGATCAAGCTGGCGACACACAGACTCGGCTTCGCTTTCTGCCACCCGATACGACACACCCCAAACACACTCCTGTGAAAAACACGTTTCTTTTGTCAAACTTATCAAACGACAACTGACATGTTTCCAAGCTCTTCCAAAAATCTCTCCTTAATTGCCCCTTCCTTACACTGGCCTTCTAGATTTACAGGAAACATTTTGGCTCTGGTATTGTTTTAAATTTTTCTACATCAGCTTCAATTAAATTTAAATTGAACCAAAGAGAACGTAGAGGAATCTAAGAAATCTTTTACCAATATCGTGTTTTACGCCCTAGTAAAGTTTAGAATACGATGGGCCGAAAGTAAGCCAAATTGGTAGAACCGTAGAACTTTCATCTCACCTGGTCATCATCCGATGGGATAAGTGTGACAACGCGACCAGGCTGAAAGAATATGCAATCCTGTTATTAGAGGGTTCATCAGGAAGCAATGGGTCATTTTGCAACTGCTAAATAAGCTCATCGATGCCATTTCGTTAATAATATGTTTTAAGTTTTACCCACCTTCCCTGGAATTCCTCTGTGATCCTCGCTCAATTGCCAAAATCGCCGGATGTAACCTTTAATGTATCCCGTTACTCTGATTTCGTATGGAAATTCAGTTTTCCATATCAAAGACCCATATCCAAATATCCACATCATATATTAAATACCATTTCCATTTGAAAAAAGATAAGATATAAAAATGCACGATTTTAAATAATTCCTTCACGAACCACCAACAGCTGGAAAACCCCCCCTCTCACGAGTATTTTAAATCTATTGGCGGTTGAAGACGAGGCTCCTAGAGCAGACATTCACTTGAAAAAAATAAAGATGAAGAAATCCATAGCAAGGCATGAATCGTGGAATAAATGTTACTAAATAAGTGTGTTGTAATTTCACTGTTTTATTGAATCACAGTAAAAGTTAACAAAAATATTTAAAATTTGAGGGTTTTAATTTTTAGTTAAGTTTTTTACCGCCAGGGCAAGGCACGTGGACGAATATTTCGTCATTCGTGTCCCAAGTCAAAGCACCGCAGCAAATTCTGTGACGTCAAGCCTCCCAGAGTATAAAATAAGAAATGCTTGTTAGGAAATTTCCTTATATTTGGGGAAATGTTAAGGGAAAAAGGAAATAGGAGGGAAACTAGGAGAATTTCAGAGGAGAAATTTTTATGTTTTGAAATATTCAAATAATTTCACGACGACTACATCATGATATTTTCAGGTAACGAATGTCATTGAGAAAGCTGCTAAATATATAAGCCTCTAGGCATGCACACACGATATCATCGCGTTGAGGGTGAGTGTAAATATTACGCTCGTCCACAACACGATTATATGAGTGTTCGCATAGCCTAATTAATTCATTGCCATTCCAAAATCAACGAACATCCATAACAAATTTGCAATTCTATTTCCTATTTTTACGAAAATTTGGGAACGAACGGGGTCTCGCTTCGTTCTGGTCAAAATGGGCCCTCTTTGGGAGGGTTTACCCAACAGATTATATTTCTACGAGATCTCGCCCAAAGATTAATAGAACGTACTACTTATACTACTAATACCTAGAACTTTTATTTCATGAAGACTAAATTGGCAGATGTGATTTCAATGCACGGCGTATTTGACATTAATCATTGCTCCTGATTATTGCTGCTTTATCATCCTGGCCGAGCTGATAATGATAAGGCCTGATCACCTGTTACCGACCCACGTTTATCGACACACGGCCGAACTCTGCCGCTAGAGTATGCTGATTAGTGATTAAGCCCAATCATCCATCACTAATTGGCGCTCTGACTGAAATGTTATGTAGATACCCCTTGCCTTGTCAGGATTCGGTACCTTCTCCTCTCTCTTCCTCCCCTCTCCGATACTGCCAGGTCCCAGGTATGTGGGATGAGAGGGTGTCCCTTCCTAAACACGGCCCACATTCCACCCCTGACCGTAGATATATTGTTGTTGGTATGAATGAGGTATGCTGTATGTTATATGCTGTATGCTGTATGTTGTATGCTGTATGCTGTATGCTGTATGCTGTATGCTGAATGCTGTATGCTGTATGCTGAATGCTGTATGCTGTATGTTATATGTTGTATGCTGTATGCTGTATGCCGTATGCTGTATGTTATATGTTATATGTTGTATGCTGTATGCTGTATGCTGTATGTTGGATGTGATATGTTGTATGTTGAATGGTACATATAGTTCGTTCGTTTCATTGTACGTGTCTATCAAAATTTGACCTTGAACTAATTGGAATTTAAACAAGAGTCACTAGTTTATATCATATGATGTCTAGGATTTTTTTTTAAATCCTTGCATAACATGTCTAAATGCAGGTTTACATGAATGCTAATTTATTTGCAGCTTTTCATTCGCCGCGTCACAAACGGCGACCCCGACGGACCCGGTCACCCATCCACACACCGAACCGGCGCGATGTTGCTCAACCACTACGTGCGAGTTTTTGGTTTGTGGGGTCCGTCGTGGTTTGTGGGGGGCGTGCTCAGTTAAATATAGCTGTCAAAATATTGTCAAAACATACAAAAGGCGCCAAAGCCAGCTTTTTTACATAGCTTATTATCATCGTGGTTGTTAATTGGGGTTACTTTTCATCCTAATTAGGATTTAAATGACAAGAATGCGAAAGCAGTGAAATACATATCGACTGAAAGCTCACAAATACAACTAACAGACAAATTTATAGATTTTGTAATTTAATCTTAGGAAATTTTGTAACATCTGGGGAAATTTCGTCGACTTTTGAAGGAAATTCGCATGTGGCGAGTTGGCAACATTGGACCCTGTAGAATTGAATAGAATTAAAAATCCACATAAAAATATAAATCTGTGGATGATTACCGCGATTTTTGTTTAATCAGAAATTTGGACACGAAATATTTGACAGGTGTTAAGAATAGAATCAATTCATTTAAGCAAGCGCGCCTCTATTTTTCTTGTTAAGATCAGTTAATTGTCATAATATTTCTTTTGTTGATTTCTTTTCTACGGCTACATAACCTCACCCGCACTATTAAAGTTTTTCTTGTTTGATTTCTTGAATATCGCAGATTGCTGTTATCCAGGGCTCCTTCTTTTTCAAGATGGTAAGCAGATAATTTAGAAATAAATTGGCACCTAGTTATGCAATACATTTTATTAGTATCAATTGATGAGTAAGTTCTTGTTTAAACTTGATAGAATGATTCCACTGTGTTGCAAGAAGGAAAGTCATAGAATTTATCATAGTGCTTACAACTCATCATTCAAGACTCACAACTTATCATCATTCTAGACTCACTTTTTATTTTTTGTTTAATGTTTTCAGTCGTACGTTAAGTTGGCAGCTGCCTCGACTAGCTACGCACGACGGATGAATCGGCTTAGTGCACGGATCTGGGGAGAGGTAGCTCGTGAAACCAGTGGACGCTCGCTCAAAGTTGTTGCTCTATTCAGCGAGCAGCCCGTTCACCTGCGCGAAAATGTGGTGAGTGGCTGCATCAGTTCCCGGGGTACCATGGTATTTTCAATGTGTACTTATCATCTTCACAGAATTTAACACTGTTAAGTTGTGAGAATTTCATTAGAATCTTATTCTTTCATTGTGAATGGCATCAAAGCCTCTTTCATTGAATTTTGAAATGCATGGTAGACATAAGCACACACACCTGCACCATCATGTGCTTTCTTTTGAGGTATGTTATTCAATTGCAGGTGAACTATTATCCCCGGCATGTGGAGACACATACTCTGATGCTAAAGCTGCGAGATTACGGACTGTTTCGTGATGAGCACCAGGACTTCAAAGAAGAGATGAAGCGGCTAAGAGCTCTTCGTGGAAAGACAGCACCCAAGAAGGGCGAGGGCAAGCGCTCAAAGAAGTAACCCTTGATGTGTGACAACAAAACTTGAGTATTAATTGGTTCTGAATGAGGAATCTATGAAATGTTAAATAATTGTAATTTATTGCTATGGTGGAAATGTATATTGAAGGATGCACAATAAAAAAAAGTCAAATTTTTTTAAATTTTTAATTTGATGCAGCAAAATGTTACGTTATGATAAAACTTTACACTTGTTCTGTCAGAAACAGATATAATAATTCATAATTCAGCCAATCTGCAAACTGGGAGACAATTGATGTTTGCTAAACCAATTCCAAATAATGCACCATCCAAATACCTAAACTCTCCGATAAACTTATCAGATCACTTGACTGATATCAAAGACAATCATATTCACAATTTCAAACACCATACTCTCAGATTTTGCAAATAATGGAAGAAGAGGCTCATATGATTTCCACTCATCTTCTTGGTTGTGACTTGCAGGTAAAGCTATTGTATAATTAAGTTTGAAAGATTGTACGCTTGAAGCTATGTTTGAAAGCTTCGTCCCAAAAGCTTTTAAATTTACTCAAAGTTAATAAATGTCAATTGATTATATAAACTGTTATCACACCTTTACAAGGATAGCCACGCATTAAGGTCCACCTAACACACATTTAAATCAATATTTAGGGTTAAAAATATTTATTTCTGTTTTTTAACGACTTAGGTACGCTATAAATTCATTATACGAAAATTATTTCATGTATTTTAAAAATATTACGTGTTATGCTTTTGCATTTTCCCATTGGTTTTACAGCTTTACAGCCTAGAAGCAAGCAAAACATTTCATTATTGTCACCCCTCCTTTTAGTTAAAAGAATCTTGTGGGAGGGGGAAGTGATATCATTCGAACATTGATTCAAGTTATATTACACATTCCCTACCATCGATGGCATAAAATACTTTAGTAAGAATATTTATATCATTCCTTTAATACTTTACTTTTTGTTATTATCTGCTATATTTTATTGACAACAAAATGCTAATGCAAATGAAACGGAAGATATGACAATGGCCTTTGGTGATGCATGTTCCATCGTAACGTATCAGTGGGCCAGGGGTGGCGACTTTGTGGGTGCCCAGGTGAACAACCCTCGAAATGTTTTCCTTAACAATTGCAAAATTGTCAATAAAACAAGCTGTGTGATGGTCCATGATGAAACCAATAAAACCAAGACCACATAACCAGCAATTCAAGATAAGGACTGAAACCGGAACCCATTTTTATGAATTCAATTGGGATTAAATCATCATCTTGTTAAATAAGCTGTTACGTTTCTTTCGATTAGATACTTTTTACTCACAGCGCAGCTGGCTTCTTTAAGCGCCATCATCCCTTGTTTTGGAGTTGAAACTAATTCCCTATCAGCCATACTACGCCTGTATCATAGCAAATGTAAATTTTCCCATCTCACGCAGCCTTGCGAGGCTTTGGTCCTTCACGAGTTAGAGTAATTTTTGACATGAGAATTGCAGACTATGATCGAGTTCGCTGGTGCCAGACAGCCGGCCGGCATTTTGACGGATTCGGAAATTGAAATAGAATTTGTCACGAGCTACATTGATTTTTTTATTAATGTTAGCTTCTCCAGCAAATGCCTTCCACTCCATGCCTAAATATTATGCGAAGTTAATTCAGTATTCACCCGAGAGCCGACCGGGATGCGGTGTTCTCTGCTAGTGTCTTTTTCAATGTGATAATGTGATATGTGCAGCACAAATAGACAGGGAGAGTTGCCTTTTAAGGATTTATTGCATCTGCTGTTCTGTGAATGATCTCGTCTACTACAGTGAGTCAGATTTTCTTTATGTTTGGAGCATCTTTCACTCAAAAGTGGAAAGAAATTCCTTCATAGAAACAAACACGCATTGATTTCTTGCGCCTGTAACAATTTTTTAGCGAGATTAAAATTTTCACAGCTTTCTTACTGCTGGCTCTTTTTAGTTTTTATTATCAGTCACACACACAACAGCCAGTCAGTGTTTGATTGTAAACAATGCGGCCGAGACCAAAACTGAACCCTTTTGGTTATATTTTGGGACGGGGATCCAAATCAGAACCTGTTTCATAGAATATTTCAAGACTGGGACCAAACCTTAACCCATTTTTACTTTTATTATGGACCAAGACCGAAAGCAGAACCCGTTTTTCTATTCCTTGGGAAGACCGGGAGCAGGACACAAAATACCTTAAGGTTCCAACCTCTTGGTCAAAGTATGCTTCTTCTAAACACTGATTATTTTTTCAGAAATATTTGAATAATTTTAGGGGTAAAAAAATGCTTTTATGTGGACGTCTGCATTTTCTGCTAAAATAGAACCTTTTTGAGATTATTTTTGTTTTGTTTCTCACATCATATGTCCATTAAGTTTTAGAAAAATAACGGATGAGAAAGACTGTGCAATGATTTTGCTATTCAATTTAATAGAGTAACAGCATTGAGAATTAGTACATTTGCTAGGTGCATGTGGTACTTGGCAAAATGCTATTACATGCTTTAACCATCCATCACCCTTGCCCCCGGACAATAACCAAAAATCGTGGTAAGTCGGGTTAGCCTCAGATTTTTGGAAACTCAGCGCCGCTGCATTGGGCCATGATATGACAGGCAAGGTAGAGTAGCAACCTGTAGCGACCAATCCAGGTGTACGACCTTCCATCAGGACTGACAACCAAGTTGATAATATTTTATCTAACTAGGTGCTAGGCAGGTTGTCCCTAACACTAAGCCAAAGTTGCCACAAGTGTCTCGCAACAAGATTTGGGAGATTGGTTTTCATATCAAATAAAATATCAAACTATCAGGGGCGGTTCGTGCTAAGGGGCAGGTGGGGCGGAGCCCCACCAGGAATCTTCAGATCAGTCGAAATGTATTTTGTTTTCAGTTAGTATTTTCTAAGCGGTACACCATGTTTTTGCTTTCAATTCTATTATGTATGCCCCTGAATGCCGCCCGCTACGTAGCTCAGTACCGCGTGGCGTTTTCCGGCCTCTTTAGCCGGGTTCGGTAGCGGTACCGGTGGGGCTAGCCCCTCAGCAAGCCACAAGGTCCTTCTACGCTCGCTGGCTGTTTCTCAGCCGCAGCTAGTGTTGAGCCGCAGCTGGGGAGTTGAGCGCCCGGCATCGCCTTCAGGGGCAATTCCAAGAAAGCCCCTACAGCCATGCGGGAGGGGTAGGGGTGTGATGCAATACACACTCGCTTCGCAGCGGAAAGCTGTAAGCTTCGTAAACAGTGCTGTACTATTTCCAAAATCATATTCATGCCCGATTTGATTTCTAAAATCACTGGCACATAGTGTTGTTGCTTTGTGTTTTCTTTCAAATAAGCTATTTTTCTCTCTCTTGCTCCAGTCAGCGTCCCAAGACACTGACAGTTCAATTCAGTCGCGTGTCGAGCCTCGCGGGAGACGGCGTATTTTTTTTTACGAATAATATAATTAGCGTAATGTGATTGGCTACGAATACGATAGACCATGCATTAATTGTCCATGAGAGTGGGAATCAATTGGCAATCTATTGTTAATCTATGGTATATGTCTATGCATAGGTAGGTAAGCGTGTTTTCTTGTCTGCCCCACCAACATTTTTACCCACGAACCGCCACTGCAAACTATCTCAGGTTTTGAAGTACAAAGTTTGGTTTGAGAGTCAAGGAAATTCACTAAGAGTATTCGCTTCAAACATAGTGCTTTTTTTCATTCATTCATTTTATGGGAAACCGAAAACCTTAGCTGTTAAAAAACAACTATTTCATGTAATTTATTTCATCTTAAGTATTTGAATAAGACAAGGAAGATGAAAAATGCCAAGTATGAGAGCAGGATAATAACATAAACAAACTACCCAAAACTATATTAGAAAAGTATTTGAACTCGATCAAGATGAAATGAGAACACAGAGAAATCATGGTAGGTGGCAAGTATAAATGCCGTGGATGATTCTTGTGATTCATGTGGTTGCAGGAGAATTCCAAAGGATTATAAGGCTGAATAACTAATAAGCCTGTACATTTCCCATCAGCATGCCATGCTCTGCAAAAACAACTAAAGCAAACTTTGGTTTCACATGGTTTCAACTTTCCCAGCTAGAAGCAGTTTCAAGACATTACCAACCCAGGTAATTCTAGTAGGAGATAGAGAATTAGTTGATTATTTTGTCTAATTAATTTGCCCAACCAGAATAATATGAAAAACTGTAATATTAATGAAAAAAATTGTCAGCATTTGAAATTTTATCGAATAATACACGAGGTGAGCATTTTGCACGCGATTACTGGCGGCAGATGAAGAACAGAAAGCCAGTTCGGCTCGTTCGGGCGCTGGCTCAGAGAACAATGGTATTTACCGAGAATCCCGCAGGATCAGACTAGAGAAACCGCCAACACGCCAAAAATGCGCTTGCCCCACCGCTCTCGGGGCCAGCACAAAAGTCCGTCTCCCAAAGTATCACCAGATTACTGTGGGTACCAACTTCTAAACTACATAACAAATCTGTTCCGATACATAAAATAAAAATAATACAACGTAAATTAGTACTAAATAACCGTTAACTTTTCTTTTTTGCAAAATCAAATAAAAGCAAGCAAGCCTAATCCAATCGAACAAAACGATCACCTCGCATACAGCCGACCGATTCATAACAGAACGAAGCACACGCAACATTTTCCACTAGCATCATCAACCAATCAACGCTCGACATTCCGTCGCCAAAGACACACGTTAAGTTTTCAAATTTAATTGGTTGTCGCGTGACGCACGACGTGCACGGCCCGCTAGATCTTGGGCAGCTTGGGCGCGCTGACGACGGGATTCGCCTCCTGGATCTGTCGACGGCCGTGGCTCTTGTAGTCGAAGGTGCAAGCGTGCGACTCGCAGTGGCGGTGCGCGGCGCAGAACACCTGGCCGCAGCGGCACGTGTACATGTTGGTGATGTTGAGCCGCTTCTTGCAGTGCCAGCAGCGTATGCGCACCGACGGCGCCTTGCGCGGGGGATCGGGATCGCCGGGCTCCGTCAGCGAGCCCGACGCCGCGGCCGACAGCGGCTCTGCGCCGTCGGCGTCCGGCTCGCGCTCCGTCTTGCCCTTGTCGCTCATCGTCGGCCGGTAGACCTCCTGCCGGCGCCCAAGACACCGTTAGCTCACCGTGCGCTCCGTTAGCACGCGCCAGCCAGGGGATCACCGCCACAAACACCTCCACACGGTCTAGCTTTCAGGGCGTAACCATTTTACCAACACTTTTTATCTGAGTTATAGAATGCTAGGCTACCAGACTTTAGCTTTTCCCGGCGTTTCGCCTGCTTCATCAAAGGTCTAAGAGCTTGGCAAAAGGAATGCGTATCTTTTTGGTTAAATCTTATCTTTTAGCTGTTGTAACATACCTCTCACCTCCACATTTTTTAGTTTTTATTATTTCTTCTTTTGGTATTTTTGACTGGAGATCATGATTCCGCGACCCCTGCCCCCGAGATCAAGCAAACAAGCGTCCAGAGATTGCCAACTGGAGAAAATCTTTCTACGATTCCCCTCTCAAAACACAATTCAACAGCTCTACTTCTATTTGGGCACTGGAAATTTGATCACAACTTGAGACAGTCATTATGATGGCCAAATATGCCACATGATTTTTCCCCTACTCTGAAATGAACCCATTGCCAAGCAACAGACTACCTAGCTCACAGGACAAATTATTGATCAGAGAAAAAATATGTTTGTTGATTACATTTTGGCAAATAATTAGCACCTCAATGGCTATGAACTGACTGTTCCACCTGGCAGACCGTGTTTGTGTACGTGCATGCCAGCGTTGGCACTCACCTGCGGCTGCAGGGCCTTGTCTGCGGAGCAGTCAGGACCGACCGAGGGCAAGCCGAGCCCGCGACGGCCGTAGCGCGGCGAGCGCACCGCCACGTCCACGTCGGCAGCCTCCGCCGACCGCTCCTTCGGCCCAAATTCGTCGTGGCGGAAGTCCATCTGCGTCTCCATGCCGCAGGGCACGCGGGGGCGGCGCGGCGCCCGGTGCCGCGGCCAGCCTGCCTCCGCCCCCGCCTCGTCGGGGGAAGTCTTGGGCCGGTCGTCGGGCTCCAGCACGAACCGGGACAAGCGGTAGCGGCGGGCGGCGTTGCTCGGACCGGGCGACACCGACAGCCCCCCGCCGCTGCCCACCTGGGACCGGTGAGGATACGACGAGGCTGCCTCGTCCTCGGTGATTGTGATGTTCGGAGGTATCAACGTTTCTTTGTCGGTCAGAGGTTTTTTCACGTCTCTGAAATGGTTGGGGAGGCCTTCGCTGCGTTTTGGTTTCATCTCCAGGAGGAGGCTGCCTCCTCTTCCCGGGCGTCTGCCACTGGCGTCTGGTTTGGTTTCTCTTCTGCTCAGTCGGTACTCCTTCCTAATGTTGGGGGACTCGCTGCGGCCGTCCAGGAGTGCGTTTGTGTTTTCTAACGAGTGCGGAGAGTCCTGGCAGGCGGCAGCAAGCGTGTCACAAGCAACCAGTTGGGGAAGTTGCAGGAGGTTTGCTTCGCTTCTTAATTCTAAAAGTTCTGTTGGGGCGTGAGATAGAAGTTTCTCAGGCCTTTCTGTCACCCTACGACTGAGCAGAGGTCGAGCAGCTGATGGCTCATCGCTAGAAGAATTCTTTGGCTGAAATAAAAAACAGAAATGTTAGCCAAGTAGATTTAATATTAGGTACCTACTGCCAGTTTATAAAGTAGCATGATTATTTAAAAGCATTTGCACTAGACAAACATTCACCTACAAGGTATACAAAATAAAAGTTTATTTGGTACCTTTCTCTGCATTGTTAGCGTTTCCATCTTGTGCTGAAGATCTTGCATCTTGCCCATTGTGACAGAATTCTCCTGCAGCCTTTTGTTTGACTGTTCGGAATCTTCTTCGGCAAATAAGTTCCTAATTGACGATCCACTCCATGACTCAGAGAGAGGCGTGTATGATCCATCGTCGTTTTCTATTACTCGCACCAGGTTCATCTGGCTGCCTTCACCAAAAACAAAGACGGTGACGCGAGCCCCAGGAGGAAGTCGGTCTCGCCCGTCTTCTTGCCTACCTTCGACAAGTTCTCTCAGATGCTCCTTCCAAGCAATCTCCTTCCCCACAGGCAGGCGCCGGGTGCTGATTGGCCCCCCACGCATGGAAAGAACCAACTTCAAAGTAGCTCCGTCTTGAATCGAGTAGTCCATCAGACAAGACGCGTCTTCCAATTCCAGGGTGTTGTACAGTAAGTGCTGGTGTGAAACTGGGATTCCTTCAACTCGTTGGATTTTGGACTTGATGGACATGACAGTGTCAAACGGTGAAACTGTCATCTCGAAGGCGGTGCCAGTGAGTGTTTCGATGAAGAGATCCATCGTTTTGTCTGATTGAATTTGGTTTCGAAACGAAGGCTGATATCCATGTTGTGACATTATGAAAAGTGAGAGTGAGGTTAACTGAACCACTTACATTCAACAAACTCAAGTGAAGCTGAAGGAACTGGTTTCGTAGCAAGAATTCCGTTGCGATGCTTGATCATGGTCCATTCGGTAAACTTCTTTGAGCATGTGGTGAGACGCCAAGGCGGTTTATGAAAAATTCTGCATCTTGTAAGCGGAGCAACCAAAAAATTGTGTAACATTTAAAGAGAAGGCTCACGAAGGCCAACCCCACGCCTTTCACACGTGATTATTTTGAATCATTTAAGGCGAAATGTAGTGTCACTATTTATAGATGAATCTGCAACACCCACCTCCATAAGGAGGTCGAACCATTGCGTTTTGAAACCATTTGGTCAAGGCACTACATCTACAACCATGCACAATGAGAACGTCACGGTTATGAATCATATTCGACTAATAAAGAGTGACACATGATTAGCAATTTTAACGCAAATATCTATCTTTTACCAGCTAAAGGTCGACAGCGAGATTATAATCCGTGGGATCTGTAATTTTGTAGCCTTCACTTCAATTCAATGTCCACTTTACTCAGGCTGGCTCGGTAGATCGCGCGTCGGTAAACCAATGGGTTGAATGCCCGCTAAAATACGAAAAGACAAAGACTCCCAACTGAGTGATGTGTCATAGGCAGGTTGGGTCACCTCGTGTTACATCGCCAGGAGACGATACTTCCTGCTCAAAACGACCTCGGCTATGAAGCAATTAATTGTTGCTCGCAACAGTGACACACCTAAACTAAATATCTTCAACACTTGACTAAACCCAAACAAACCTCTATCAAAGAAATGAACCACCACTTTAGGCACAGGATCTAATCGAGTTGAAAGGTGGATCAGAGTGCAAGAACAATTTATAAAACAAGTGCGGGTACCAACACCAAGCCGGATATGATAGTTAGATCTATAACTCCATGGAATCAGTCAACACTACTCATTCTCCTACTCTCTCCTAAACAGAACTCATGTTCAAAATTACAAGCTTATAATCTTATAATTATAAAGATGAACTTGCGTGCCAAATTCAAAACGTAACTAAAAGTTTAATAATTATAACACTAACTTCATTAAACTCTGGTATCTCTTCTTTAGAATATCATAAAATAAAATACAATATACTGTATAAACAATAAAAGAGTAAATGAAATACTTAAAAAGTTAGAATGCTATGGATGGTGTAAATTTTACATCGACAGTTGTTTGATCAACAAACTAATTCACTTTTAAGAACCATTAATTTCCCTTGGGCTTGGAGGTTTCTAGACACTCGTTGAGGATTGTAATCACTAATTAATGGTCCATCATCCTGGTGTGGGTCAAGAGTCCATCCATTGCAGAAAACTATCAATTTCAGCTAGCAAATCAATTAGTTATTGGATGAGCGAGCGAAGCGAGCGAAATCCTTCAATTTCACAACATAGGGGAAAAAAAAGCATTTGGATTTTTGTTTTTTTTTTTGTTGGTAACAAAAACGAGCAGGCCTACTTAAAGGTCACAGATCGTTACGAAATTTGGCAAAAACGTTCGTGGTGACTCAGCGAGGTGCTGTATGGTTTTTGAGCAAAATCTGGTGAGCCATTTTGTTTTTATGAGCAAAAACCCGTTAATTTTTCAGTTTTTTGGTACTAGCTTCGTAACTAATTAACCGATCCGCACCAAATTTGGATTGAATATATATAATAACAAGTTAAACGAATTGCCTAAGTTTCAGATTCGTACATGAAGTATTTTGCTAATCAGAAAAAAAAATGACTTAAATAAAAAAATATACATGATCATGAAAGCACCGTTTTCAACAATATGATTGTCAAATGTTTTCCGTTTGGATTTCCTCACAGAGATTACGGCTTGCTCATCCTGCAACGAGTGTAGGCTCTACTAATCGTTTACCTAGTGTTGAGTATTGGGGAGATATCCTCTAACACCGTAGGTATTGGCATATCATTTGCCAGATACAGGCTGTAATGATTCAATCTGATTACTAGCCTTCTAATTGATGACAGAATTACCACTGAAATATGGAGACTGTATGAAAAGCAAAATAGTGATATTTTAGATTCTGACAAGAGTAAATATAGATTGTTTGCATTTACCAGGTGTTAATACAATTTAAAGTCATGCACCATTATTCATCATTGTCAATAGTTTTATAAATGCAATTGTTTGTACCAATACTGATTGTTAGCATCAGGTTAGTTATGAAAAAATGAAATGAGACGTGAACTTCAAAATAATAATTAATAACAAAGTAATCAATGATGCTATAAATTTTCCAAATAAAGATGAGATGAGATGAGCCAATGAGGTTTACTGTGCGGTCTTTTTAGAAAGGCTATGATATCTATCTTGAATTGATAGATACAGATCTGCCTTTGGCTTATAAAATATGATATGGAAGACTGATACAGCTAGCTGCTCCCCTTAACATTCCAGGGACTTATTGCCTGTAGATATGGAGAATGTAGATTACAACAGCCTGGTTGCATTGCGTCTTAGAATCGCATGTTGCTCCTTGTGACATTTAGAAAATAGTTGTAATGCAATTGAACCGTTACCGTAGCACCCCGACTTCGTTAGCAAGAAGCTTCTTGCAACAAAGCCTCAATCAACTTCACCAAGTTCTCAATCCCTTCCAAATAATTAAAATCGAGTTCGTCCGGGGGACACGGATATACATGCGCAAAATCAATCATCTTAGCCGTTGCCCAGACTTCTTTGTCGCAAGGATTTTGAAAGCTGGTCAAATTGTCCAGCTGGTAGGAGTAGTCATCCTTCATGTCCTGCACGTCAGCCTCGAAGTTGTTGACGAACGAGTGGGTGCGACAGAGCGTGCGCTGCGGTGACAGCGACATCGTCGACTTAACGTTGAGCGCGGAGGTGGATCGCGACAGGACCGGCCGCCCGGGAGACAGGGCGTTGCGGGTTCGCGGGGCCTGTCGGTAATGCCGCAGCCGGCGGGCGTCGTACACCAGCAGCAGCGAGCTCGAGTAGAAGCGGTACTTGCGCTGGGTGCGGCACCAGCGCAGGATGCGCCACAGGTGGCCCAGCAGCTGCAGCAGCAGCTGTCGGCTCAGACCGGAGTCTGCGTTCAGGAACAGCTTCAGCGCTGGAATCGCGACGAAAAGTTGGGCTAGTTTCAATCGGGCAACACTATGGCTAATCGACCATTAGAAACGTAGGTATGTAAAATACTCACCATCTTTCGTGGTTTCTTTCGTTAGATTATTTCCATAGTCTTTGTCCATCTTCACCATTTTGCCTGAAGATACTTGAAATACCTGAAAGCCAGGAATGCAGAAGCCCAGTTCCTGTTTGGAAGTACGATATTTCTTGTCTTCGTTTTCTCTCTTCTCTTTTGATGCTTCTGGATCCCACGTCTGCTTCCCGATTTTGATGTCCATTACACAAGGTTCCAGAAAATCACTCGTCACATTTCTTAAAAGGAGGAACTCGACATCTGTATAAAAATTATAATCACAATTGTTAAAAGACGTTGAAGTCTAAAAAGTTAATTATAAGGGCAAGGTAATATTACCCACCAGTGTGAATTAAACACCCAACACCCATAACACCCAGCTCCCAAAAACCGCAGCAAAAAAGCACATACAAATAAAACTAAAAACCATTATTATTCGTCAACCCTCCGATATAGGGGTTGGGGCAAAGTGCCAAAACGTTCCCCAGTGTCCAAAATCCATGTGCCCTGACCGTAGTCCAACTAGTAGTCCAGCACCCAAAATTTACAAGACGTTTAATTCATCAACCCTTCGATATAGGGGTTAGGGCAAAGTGCCAAAACGTTCCCCTTGACCTACCCTAACACCCCCCAGTGTCCAAAATCCATGTGCCCTGACCGTAGTCCAACTAGTAGTCCAGCACCCAAAATTTACAAGATGTTTAATTCATCAACCCTTCGATATAGGGGTTGGGGCAAAGTTCCAAAACGTTCCCCTTGACCTACCCTAACACCCCCCAGTGTCCAAAATCCATGTGCCCTGACCGTAGTCCAACTATATTACCCTACAAGTGTTGGCATTCATTTGCTTGATAATAGGTACTAGATTTTTTACCTTTATAGTTGATTGGAAGTGTGCTGGTGCCCAAATACTCAGGTACAAATGTCTTCAGCTCTATGGATTCGGCATCTCTCGCTTCTCTTAAATCAACATAAAATTTTTTCTCTCGTTCACCGTGTGATTTCTTCAATATCGGTTTCATAACATACCCTTCTTTGTGTTTAAGCATTCCTGAAACAATAATTTAATGAGTGACATATAGATAATAATAAAAGGAGATGGACAGCAATTCACAGCATTTTGATTTGATGAACAGAAAAAATGTTGGAACTCAATATTGATCAAACTGTGAAACGAAACCGATGCTGTTTGCTTCTTGGTGGATGTTGTTGAAGTTCTTCAATTGAATATTTTAAAAGTTCTATGCCAATTAATAATTACGCATACAAAAATTCCTGTCGCATGTAAAAAGAGGGTTTAATCTGTTCAACCCAGCTAAATGCCTAGAGGATTATAGCCAGTATACACATTTGTATATTTGTGAGCCAGAAGGTAAAAATACAGACCTATAGCTGATTTCCCATTCGCACTCGAATGTCCTGCCACTTGATTTTTAAATGGTTCTGTCTCAGAAAGATAACCTTCTTTCTCTGTCTGCACATCCTCCTCTGCAGAATGATTAGGAGAAAGCGTAACACACGGGACACTCATTAGGATTAATTAAGAATGTTTCGAGACGCAACGGTAACACAGCACGAGACACCTGATGTTGGGTACTAGCGTGACACATCTAGTTGTTACGGATTACGGAATGATATACAAGCTCGACAGGACAGGAGTAATCACGTGTTGGATTTGGATGGCAGACAGTGCCGCGCCCCCGCCCCCAATCAGCCTTGATGGAAGCACCATGTGCTTCTTCCCCTCGACCCCCTCACAGCTCCACCCCACCCTAACGCAAGGAAGTAAGCGGCCAACCGCAAAGATAGCGCCTAGTTTTAAATGTTTTATCAATCCTAATGAACAAGGTCCGAAAACACATTTTCACGACAAATAATGTCCATGATTGAATATTTAACGTGACGAGCCATGCAAAATGACCAACTGGAAAATGTACATGCTCTAGGATTCCGCAGTTTTGTTAATATAGATATAGATTATAATTATATAATAAGTTATTTTCCAAGTACCTAGTCACATATTATTTGAATATATATTCCACAACTTTATGTAGTGTTCAGAAATTTATAGACTTGAATTAAAAAAATATAATAAGAACAGAATCATTGTGAATAAATTCAGAATCAGACACATCACTTACTTACAGATAAAGTATCAAGTCATGCCTGATATCTTGGCGCAATCTTTTCATCGCATAGACGCCGCTGGCGCAATCGAAAACCACAAGCTTAAAATTGTTTTTATATCCAAGTCCAAACAGCAATCTAATTTTCAACTGATTTATTCAGTACAGTCTTAAAATATTATTAATATTAGTAAGAAAAATATTTGAAACAAATATATGAAAAATATCCCCGTTTGCATGAGTTATAGAATAGAGTAAAACCTAAAAATACAAAACACCGGCCAATCCAAGAAAATATCAGCGAGTTACATTCCCAAGTCATTTCCTAAGTGAGCATCCAAGCAGACAGCAAGATCACTTCTTGTAGCTGTAGAAACCTTCTCCAGACTTGAGGCCCAGCTTGCCCTCCTTCACCAGCTTGTCCAGGATTCCGACCGGCGCAAACAACGGGTTCTCCGGGAACTTCTTGTGCCAGCCTGCGGCAAACAACAAACATATCGTTGCCTATGTTGCCTAACATCGGAGAGTCGAGTCTGCAAAGCGTCACTCTCTAGGCATCTGTAGATTTACGTTAGGAAGAACAAGATTCCTAGGGATTATTGTTAGAAACAGAATATTCATTCCAAGATTGTATCCATACCGGGAGTCAAACCTGTATCTTCAACTTGCTGGGGTTGAGCATTCATTACCAATTATGCTTCTATATGGTCAATCGGCTTTCAAATGATATTAAGTTTATTAAGTTTATTGCAGCAAAGCATAACTAGATTCAATACATTCTGTGTTTATTCATAACCCTTTTTACTATCTCCATGAATCCCAACAACTCAAAAAAACTTAATATCCATTATGCACTCAAAAGTCGGCTGTCTGTGAAGCATAATTTAATTGGTAATGCTTAACCCCGGCAAGGTGAAAGATCCAGATTCGACCCCCGGTACAGATACCATTTTGGAATGGATATTTCGTTCTAACAATAAATAGTTAGACTTTCCTAGCAATTTCCCCTCTAGACTCAACCAAGGAATGTGATCAATGACTAGCTCTTAGGCCCTTCCTAAAGCAAGCAGCACTCTTTGCAAAAAGGCTGGATAATTTTAGTGTGCAAGCTTAGCATTCGACATCCAAGTTAATTTTTTTTGGTAACCAAGTTGCTAAGATTAGTAAGAGTGCCGAGTGTAAAGAAAGTATTGTGAACTGGGAACGGACCGTCGAGAATGAACTTGGTGGTGTCGTTGCCAACGTAGTCGGCGAGCTCGAAGGGCCCCATCGGATAGCCGGCACCGAGCTTCATCGCCGTGTCGATGTCGCGTGCCGAAGCGTCCCCTCGTTCCAGCAGCCTCGCTGCCTCCGCCAGCATCGGAACCAGCAGCCGGTTCACCACGAAGCCGGGCGTGTCCTTGCACGTGATGCACGTCTTGCCCATCGCCTTGCCTGCCGCAACGCAAACCACACAGCCGTTAGCCAGTCGCCGCCAGTGCCGATATGTTCAACACTTTGGGAGCTGCCAGCCAATTGTCTACCTAATGCCAGGCCTGTTCAAACAACTACTTCAGCTGGATAAATAACATCAAATTCAAATTCAAATAATTGACTTTCAGATTGAAAACACGAAACCACGATAGCAGAGCAAGCGCATCTTGAATTTCTAACAGATGGTGATAGGGATGTTTGGTGCTGACAGCCAGTAGAGCCTCCTGAACTCACCCCAGGCCATCATCTTGTTGTAAGACTCTTCGGATGTTTCGGGAATGCGAATCACCTCAAGTAGCTTCATCATCGGCACTGGGTTGAAGAAGTGCAATCCCCCAAAACTGGAGAAAATCAAGTCAAACTCAGCTGAGATTTTTGTTGACAATGTTAAAGCTGTTGCCATGCTCCATGCATGGTTTGAAATCTTACATTTTGTTTTACCTTAAGATTTTGTGGAATATAAAAATAAATGTTAATAAATGTTAATATACAAAATGTGGTGAAGGGTAATCATAAAGAGATTGAAAAAGTTACCAAAAGGTACCTTAATATACCATATGTAGAGCCATGTCATTGAACTGATTCTAAAGAAATCAAACAGAAACACATACCGATCCTTTCTGCCTGAAACAGAAGCAATCTCGGAGATTGACAACGAAGAGGTGTTTGAAGCAAAGATGGTGTGGCTAGGTGCAATCTTGTCGATACTGGAGAACAACTTGTGCTTTACATCCATAATCTCAACAATTGCCTCGATCACCAGATCAGCCTCTTTCACAGAATCATTAACATTGGCCGTAGTGCGTATTCTTTTCAGCGTTTCCGCCAAAAACTTTTCACCTTCGGCAGGTTTTTCCTACGAAAAAGAAAATGATATTTCATAAGATTTGCACAAAAAATGTATACTAGTAAGTTTGAAAACTCATGCTACATGAATTTTTATGCAGGTAGAAATGATGTTATTCTTGCAACAAAAAGTGAACTAGCTACAGGATACTTATGATATAGTGTATGGTATAGTGAAGTGATGAACGATTTTTTCCCCCATATAGAGCCCAGGTTTAACGTTTCAGCGACAATGACCTGAAGTCCTGAAGATGGCAAAACGGGCTTTTTTAGGGCCAAAAATTGTTCATCACAGAGCACAATCAATCATCATCTAGCATTGATTCATCTTATCATTGGTTCCGACTCACTCCGTTTAAATACCTCTCGTTACCTTAAAGATCTTCTTGGCAACTCGCTGGAGACTTGTTTGAATGTTGATTTGAGACTTTTGAAGCACCTCGGTGTTGAGATCAACGAGGGTTACTGAGTGGCCTGTTTGAGCTGCTACTTGAGCAATCCCAGACCCCATCAATCCACCACCAATTACAGTCACATTTTTGATGGCATTGTGCATAATAGTTGAGCTTGAAAACGATCTTTTCAACACAGTGGTTGCTAGAGACATCGCTAATTTGTTTGTTTGATCACAGTCTGATGGCTCGATAAATCAAACGTTCTCAATCAAGAAGAAGTGAAATAAAAAAGGCAAGTCACTGTAATTTCCAGCTTGAATCTGAGTTGGACTTTGGAGCACTGATAAGAAGTGAATTATTTAATTTGAATGGTGATGGATGTATCTCATAGTTAATGTCAGGTTGGGAATGACAAATTAATTAAATAATTAGAATATTAAATGTGACGGTTAATAAAATTGGAATACTGTAACTAAATACAATCCTTAGTTAAGTTTTAAAGTTGAAAATTCGCTGAAATCCACTGCGTTTGAGATACGATTGGTATAAAGAGTCGAATTGTTCAGTTCAGAAAGATGTCAACCCAGTAACCATCTCACAGCCAAAATGGCAAGTAGAAAAAAAAAGTATGATATTAATTCAATTCAATTATTTTTTAGCATTGGAGGGTATACTGGTCCTTATTTTGGTAGTTTATAATTATAAAAAAACAATGATTATGAAATTATCAAACAATATTTATTAAATTTCTAAGTTTGGACCCCTTTGAATTTAACTTTTCATTTGAAGGATGTAACATTATTGCTGCAGATTTATAGAGGCGCACAGTGCTATACAGTGCCAACTTCACGCCGGCGAGAAAGTAAGGTTAGTGAAGTTGCGTTGGAAATTGAGGTAGAGTGGGTTGACATCCCAGTTTGTTTTGACATGGTAAATGTACTTAAAGGTGTCTTAATTGGATGGTAAGTTTATTTAATACACTAATCGATGGTGGACGTAGGTAAGGAGATTGTCTTGAAACAAAATTTGCATGAGTACATTTTTGTTGAGTAAACTTTGATAGTTTCATGGTAAATAATCCATTTCAGCACTAATTCCAAACTGTTTGTCCAATGTCTCCTCTTCAATGAAGAATTTATTCTTGCACCAGGACTTGATCGCAAATATGTTGTCAGTCCATCGGTTGGCCGCGTCTTTTGCGGCTATGGATTGTGATTGTAATTTTTCCAGAACTTCTGGATCTGAGTCTTTGTACTTTTGTATTTCACTCAAAATTAATTTTTCCTCATTCTTCAATTCTTGCAACTTTCCTAAGATTTCTGTCCTTTTTTCAGTTTCCTCCCGGCCAACTTTCGAAATTGTACACATCTCCTGTGTTTTCTTAAGCTTTTTGTTGCATTCTTCTAGCTTTGTTGTCATTTCATCAAGCTTGCGTTTTTTGGTATGTTTTGCTTTGCTGTAAATCAAAATTGGTGATAAACCATATATATGCTTGATTATATTTACTTGATATTAGTTGAATTAGTTAAACTGATTTTACTGTGGTCAAACCTATAATTCAGTTTTTATCATTACCTGGGATAAGACCAGAAATAAATGGAAGTGCCAATCTTCTCAGAGTCCACAAGCCCATCATCAACCAAGTTTTGCACGACTTCTTTCACCGACTGTGCAATTATTCCCTTTTCTTTTGGTGCTATCTTTTCCAGCTCCTATGAAGTAAAGAGTTTCATTTATGAATGAAGGGACAAAAATGTTATATTCCCAGCAAAAAAATCTGTGCTGATCTATTTATTAGATTTTTTTAAATGTTTGGTGTTGAATGCCAAGTCCTTAGACTTGCTAATATACTTTTTCTGATGTCTCTGATGTCTGGCAAAGCTATGCTGCCTGCTTTATCAAGGGTATATAAACTCAAGTGCCAATAAGCAACAAATCAAAATAAAATGATTAACTTGATCCATGTTGTTCCATATTTGTGATGTAAACAAAACCTATAAAAAAAATACCTTCAGTTGAAAGAACTCTTTCTTCTCGTAGAATATTTGAAGCATCCGAGTCCTCTTCTCCTCCGCGCTAACTCCTTTGCGCTTAGACATGTTTCTTTTTGCCGACAGTGACCAGGCTATGAAGCAGTTCCTCTTGCACCTCGACGAAACAAACGCTCTGGGGAGAAAATTCATCATTCAAGACTTAGACGAGACTCACCTCTTCATTTCAGCGGATATTCTAGAAACTCTTCAAGGAAAGATTGATGATTTGATGGACCAAATCAGCTTCCCGCTCGCTGACAAGGGGCTGTAAATTGGTGTTTGTCTAGAAGAAGTTGTTAGCGATGGCAACTGAGCGTGCGTCGGGGCGCATCAAGGATGCGTTTCAGAAGCGTGTGCTGGACACGGCGGCCAGGAGGCGGCGGCAACGCAAGGCCCTGGAGGCCCTCGAGCTCGACAACTTCCACGATGATCCTCATGCCGACCTGGGTAACCTAACCAAACCTTCCTTCATCATCGTGCAATACCATGCTATGCTCTTCTATGCTCTCCTAACATCACACTTGCTTACCCTTGGTTATACAATTCACCGGTTTATCTATCATTTTACATCACTGCCAAGTGCTAAAATTTAACTAAATTTGTGAACTGGAAATATTCCTTGAACTCAAGGCAGACAGATCATTATTACCTTTGTTTTACTTGAAAAAAAGTGGTATTAAGTACCTACATTGCAAAAAACTGATATGAGTTGATACAAACCAAATTGCAATTTGTTCCAGAGTACACAGATTATTAGAAGTGAAATATCCATTACAAAATTAAATTAAATTTCCATGGAGCCCAAAAACTGAAATAAACTTATGATCCATTCAGTCTGTGGTTTGAAAAATGAAACGGATACACTGTATTATTAGAAACGAAATATTCACTCTTTCAAACCCTTGTTAACAGATGACTATGTTTGATTCTAGTCATGAGCAAAAAAGTTCCAAAGTTCAACGAGACGTTGGAAGCGAGAGGAGGTCGTAAGAAGAAGGCACGCAGTGCCGACTATTACAAGCAGCGGTACCGAAAGACGTTCGCCCAAATGGCGGAAGAAGAACGGAACAACAACCCGGACCCTCCCAACTATGCGTCGGCTGACGCGCCTGCATCGAATCTCCCCGAACGGCACTTTTGTGCTGTTTGCGGTTGTTCCAGCAACTACACCTGCATTCCGTGCGGAGCCCGCTACTGCTGTGTCCGCTGCCTTGGCACGCACTTGGACACGAGGTGCATGAAGTGGACTGCGTAATACAAAAACACCTCTAGCTTCACTATGTCGTTTGCTCGTTACAATTAGAAAATGAAATCAATTCCTCAAAATATGTTTTAATTGACTTTTTGAAAAGTAGGTGGAATCAGATGTAATGCCGGATTAATTCTCTTAATTATTATGTGATTTCTAAGCTGTATCAATAAATCAAAAATGAAAATAATTGCCACAGTAAAATGAGTTGTCCATTGTGCAGAAGTGTTTGTTAACTGTTGGGTACTGGAAAATTTGGAGTGTGCCTTGTGGTGGAATTGTTGCTAGGCAGTTATTTATAGCCCTTGACTGAGATTAGCGGTAAAATTCGAGATAGGTTTGATAGCATACCCATAATTCTATTTATAGTCAAATAAATTTCGTGTCATCAACTAGATCATCTTTTCAGACTTTTCACGCCAACCTATTATTTTATAGTTACACATTTCATCAAATATTTTGTGCTATCCTAAAATCACCTTGGCCCGAGAGGTTATGGTGTTACTCTTTAATTAGTAATTTGTAAACATATCGGCATGCGTCCACTCTAATCTTAGCTACACTCATTTGTATGTAATATATACTTCGTGGAATATCGAATTATCGGAAACATTAATTTTCGTGGAAAGAGTACGAGAAATATAAGTTATTCTTACCTGTTAATTCGTCACTTTTAAATCATAAACCACTTTTCCCTCTCAAACAAGCAGCAACCCAAAACAGCAAGCAGCTGTTCTCTTTAAGCAGCATGTGAAAGTGACAGCGTAGATTTGTTACCAAAGTAAGAAACTCTAGGAAAGCGAGGCAGTGCCAAATTCCACTTCAATTGTAAGCATATGTATGTTTATATTTCACTTTTACGCATGCTATGAAGTTTCAATTTATGAGAAATATATTGCATCAACATTGCATTCACTGCTAATTGACTGAATCTTCAATTTGAACTTCTTTGATGCTGTGCTATTGTGGCTCAACCTTATTTTTGTAAATGCTTATGAAATATACAAACCATCAGTTTGCCATAACATTTTATTATTTACAGAAATATAATGGAGAAAAAAGGTAAACTAGTTGACTTGAAACCAAGCGTTTCATCGGTAGCAGCGGAAAAGTCTAAGGAAGAAATCAAAGCCGAACGAGAGGCTAAAAAGAAAGCCAAGCAAGCAGCTAAAACAAAAGTAAAAACGAAGGATATACCAAATACTTCTGCTGTTGTCAAAACAGGTTCTGCAACAAGTTTTCCACCCCTGGCTGTCCCACTTACGGAATCGGTTATTTCCGTAGCACCAACAGAAAAACTTATTTCAAGTCAAACTAAAACAACTGAAAAGGAATGCAGGAATGAAACTGTAGCAGTAAAACAAGAAAAAAGTGTGGCAGTAACAACAGAAAAGGAACTTTCTAAAGCTGATATAAAGGCAGCTAGAAGATTGAAACAAGAAGCGCAAAGAGCGGCCAAGGAAAACCAACCCCTTTCTAAAAGCAATAAGCCACCCATCGAATCAGTCACCAAGCAGGTATGCATTTGTATTGCTACACTTTTCAGTAACTATCATAATTGCATCTAAAAGGATTATTGGTAGTTTCTAGTATCTGCCTGTTTTTTATCACCCACCATTCATTACCTTATCCATACTTGACCCATGACACAAACCTATGGCCCCGAAATTCACACACAATTGCTTGTTTCTCCGGTAAGACTGCTGCAACCAAGGTGGCCTTCAAGAAGTCAGAGACACCAATAAAGCGAACAGACCACTTACCAGACGCCGTGCCAGTGCCTGCGTTGAAGCTTCCCCCTCATCATCGAGTCAAACTCTTCAACCATCTCTACTTGGAAGGCAATGTGTCCAAAGTGGATGCTTTATTGTAAGACTCAATGATGGCATGCAGCTTAAAGGGTGCTCTCTGATTTGTTAGTGGATTTGCCACAGGTTTTCAATTTGTCTGTTTGTTACTTAGACTGAAGCCAGCCGGTCTGCATCCTGCAATCATTGCGCTAGGACTGCAATATGCAAACAAGGTTATTGTGGGATCCAACGCACGATGCGTTGCGCTGCTCGCCGCACTTAAAAAGGTAGTTCATTTGCTTTGAGATGAGCTTCAAGATAAGATGACACTGTTTTACCCTTTTCCCAACTCTTGCTTGAAACAAGTGACAATCATTGCAGGTAAATTAAGTTGTTTTCTGTCAGTTATTTGTCCTATGTTGGCCAAAAACTGATAAAACTGGATCAGAAGTAGGTTTTCAGGGCCCTTGTTTTATGTAGTGTGTGGAGCTCTGGTGTGAGTGCTGGGGCCTAGCACCACCGTGATTCCAGATTAAAGCCAGAGCTTTCGCCGCAGAACCACACACTACAAACTGGCTAAGGTCATTAGTTGCAAGAAGGAATGCCTGTCATAAAGTGTCGTCAGAACCTCGATGTAACGAGCGTGGCGTTGAAATGGGGTTGACTGACCCGGTGGCGGTGGCAGGTGATTGCGGACTACCGAACTCCGCCGCGGCAGGAGTACGCCCGGGGCCTGGAGGCGCGCATTCGCCCGGGCATGGACTTCCTGGCGCTGTGCCGGCCCCACGCCGTCTCGATGATCAACGCCTTGCGGCACGTGCGCAGGCAGATGACGCTGCTACCCAACAACGTCGGCGACGCGGAGGTCAGGCTCATGCTCCCGTTCCCATTTTAATTAAACATACAGGCATCATTCTAGTGATTCATGTTGATATTTTGAAATAGAACCATGATTTGATTAAACTCTTCTGACAGCCATATTTAAATGTAATATATGCTAGTAAAATGTAGTCAACTAGCATTGTTGGAACAGGGCAAATGACTTATCCCGGAATTGTCCGTGTTTGCGCAGGCCACGAAGAAGCTGCACGAGGCGATCGACGTCTACTTGCGCGAACAGATCGACGTGGCAGCCGAAGCCATCTGCCTGACGATGAACAACAAGATATCAAACGGCGACGTGATCCTCACCTACGGGGCGTAAGTGTGCCCTTCCCTCGTGGTTGCAGTTGTGGTTGTGATAGAGGTTGTGCAATGCGGCTGTCCATACGGCGACTGACTGGCGGTTGGCGCAGGTCTTCGCTGGTGGAGGGCATCCTGGTGTCTGCGCATTCGCGCGGGGCCGACTTCCGCGTGGTCGTGGTGGATGCACGGCCGTGGCTGGAAGGGCGGCAGCTTCTGCGCAAGCTGGTAGCTCGCGGGATCCCCTGCTCGTACGTGCTCGTTGCCGCCGCAAGCGCCATCATGAGGGAGGTGTGTAAACCGTGGCGTATCCCAGCCATGGAGTATCCCAGCCGTGATTAGCTCATGCGTTGGATGAACCGATCGTAGTGTTGGTTGGTTGCAACAAACACCTCACCAGGCTGTAGGATGCAGGAAACCCTGCAGAATTAGCATGGTTGAGACAGAATTGTCAGTGCCGCCTAGGTGACTTGGTTTGGGATTAAATCACCACAGCCATTTAGATACTTTACTTACGTCACCTTACGTAGTATCGAGGGGGCTTTGAATTTTACTAACGCTCAATCTCAAGTATCAACTAACAGTTGACATATAAAAGAGTACTATCTTTGCCGGTGATAGGTGCAAGTTCTAGTCAGTCTTCCAGGTTTGCCGGCAGCGCTTTGTCGGCGGATTTGTCGGCTAGTTTCCTACAGCGTAGTGCGGTGGTCTGGTTGCAGGCCAGCAAGGTGCTGCTGGGTGCACACGCGCTTCTCTCCAACGGCTACGTGATGTCGCGAGCCGGCTCGGCGCAGATCGCGTTGCTCGCCCACGCGGCCAACGTTCCCGTCCTCGTCTGCTGCGAGACCCACAAGTTCTGCGAGCAGGTGCAAACGGACGCGTTTGTCTACAACGAGATCGGTGAGTTTTCAGAAAAACTATTTAACTCAAACTTATTGCGACGTTTCGCGAAGCTGTGCTGCCTACTTTATCAACGGTCTAAACTCGAGTGCCAAATCCCAACAAATCAAAACAAAAGAACCAACAATCACCTAAGCTTCCTAAAAAATCTACAAAAACCCAACAAACCAAACCAAGAAAATTACCCTGCTTTTCAAAAAACTAAAAACCTGAAAAAACTATTTGACTCTGTCCCTAAGTCTTCCTGACCAACTATTTCCAACCTGCTTATCTAATTCCTCCCTTTCTTCTACCTCAACGTCTTCTACTATCTTTTCTATTCTATTTACGGAATGACACGAGCCTTTAGAAAGTAATGAGATCGGTGATTGCCCGGAGAGTCACTGCCGCTGTTGGCCTTACAATCATTCCGCGTACAGCGGCGTTGGCAATCTACGAGTCTTGTCACACGGATAATAAGGCCGATGAAATTGTCAGCCTCACAAAAATAACATCGATGCTCTCTGAATGATTGATTTCTTTTGTTGTTCATTGGTACCTCTACTTCATGATTGACATTTACTGAAGTTCGATTTAAATCTTTGAATTATGTGAAGTTGCGCAAATAGGAGCCCTTGTGGACAGGGCAAGCTCCTTGCTGTTAAGTTTACCCTGGATGTTCTGTGTCGTGATGGAAAAAACCAAGAGAAAAAACCAGAGGAAAAACACTGGCTGCTGCTATTGCGACATCATCAGGTCTTTTGTTATGATGTTGAAATTTGAAGTGGATTGTATTGTTGTGAGTTTGTATAGCCTTCGGCAAGCTGGTACTACCATCGGCAAGCTGATACTACCATCGGCAAGCTACGTACTACCAAGAATATAGCTAAAATGGCATCATAGGCTTGTTACACAATAACCATAACAAATAACGGCACAATGCCAAGCGGGCTGATTGCCGTACCCTGATCATAAATCCTGTCAAAGATTACAAATTGTCAAGGTTAGTTATCATTTCTTCTTCCGACCACAATATGAAAATTCAAGACTTAAAAAATGCAATGTAAGACATATTCCATTCAATCAAAATTCAATCAAAATTACGTCATGATACCCACTCGGTAGAGCCAGGTAGAGCAATCCGGGTTGTTAATTCCTTCTCTTCCTTTGTTATTTAGCAGAGCTATTTATTATTTTGTGGGTATCTGACGTCACTTTTCTCTGAGTGGAATACGTCTATTGACGTCTAAGATGATGGTGAAATCTGGGTGGCAAATATGTAAAATCTTAGAAAAGTAAATTACTTCATTTCCCATCACTGCCCGTTATAATTCATGTAATATAGAGGACATATCTGTAAGAACTGAGTGATATCTACATCCAAGTAGAGGTCCCAAAGTGAAAATTTCTACACAACCGGGCTGACGGCTGTTTCAGGCAACCCGGACGACCTGATATCGCGGGAGCCGGCACAGGGACGGGAAGCCCTGCGCGATTGGCGGGCCGTCGCGAGCCTCACGCCGCTCAACCTCACGTTCGACGTGACCCCCCCCGACCTGGTGACGGCGGTCGTCACCGAACTTGCCATCCTGCCGTGCACCAGCGTTCCCGTCATCCTGCGCATCAAGCCCTCGGAGGCCGAGCGCGACCTGCGCATGTGACTTGGCGCGCAGCAACATGCATGCGCTACCTGCCCGCGCAGGGTGCGCAACGGGTGGACAAGGTGAGCGCCATATAATAACTATTGTTCATGTGTAGTGTTGAACAAGGGTGGATCTAAACTGTATACCTGGTGACGACGGGCCTTATTCAATGGTCGTTGAATGAAAGTGAGCAAATGAGTGGGATGATGAAGCTAACAGGCGGCCACAGCCCACCCTTGTTGGACGGCGACAAGAAGACCACTGTCATGCAATATTCTAAGTTTCCACCCGTTTTCTCTGAAACTGTCTGTGTCTTACAATTGGTAATGAGTCATGAAAGAAAGGTGACAGCAATATTGCATTTCCTAGAGAATCACCCTGATGGCTTCTGCTTTCAAATGAAAGTTGAACTCAAAAGCAGGAATCTACCACCAATCTGTGCTGTCAAGATGTTGACAAGCCAGACAAGTGAAGCTGTCACACAGGCTTCAAACAGAGAGCCTGGCAGAATTGGTTACATTATTGGGGGAGATTTGGAATATTTTTCAATGCAAATCAAAGTTTTCTGTGGGATTTTGATGGTTTCCATGGTTATTCAAGATACTTTGGTTTGCCAAATTCAATGGAATGTTAGTAAATTCAAGGAAGTGTACCCAATACACCTATACCATTCAATCAAAATTCAATAAAAATGACGTCATAATACCCACCCCGCAAAGCCAGGTACGGCAATTCGGGTTGTGATTTCCCTATCTACCTTTGTTATTTTTAATATTTTTTTCCAAACTGGTAGAAAGTCCAGTGGGTATCTGATGTCACAATTTTCTTTTAGTGGAAAAGGTCTATTGGCGACTTGTTTGTAAAATGGCCTGTTTCATGCCACATTTGCACGCAATTGAACTATCCAGCCCTTTTACAGAAGCTCTGTTCTGTTTCCTTGCCACAAGCTTCAAAACGTAAACTTTTGGCCCTTTTGTCAATTGTTTCGTCTATCCTAGATCCAAGTGGAATGTTGCATACATATTAGATGATAGATGATATTTTCAATTTATTATATAAGCATAGAATGAAATGATGAAGCACAATGGTTAGGACATTATGCTAAGGTTACAATTATTAATATTACGACACTATTACATGATATTAGCATTAATGTGCATATATTTATTTATCTGGTTTTGGTCAACTGCAATTCTTGTTTATTTACAGCAAAGCAAAAACAAACTGATTGTCTAATAAATACAATATTCTCAACCAAGTTATTTATTTCACAAATTTTCTCGGTTAAAAATTGATTTACCATCGGTTTTAAAAGAATCCTCTGTACAAAAATGATTATCGTAACTTAATAGTTTAATATTGGCCGTACGTACCGATTTCAGCGTACTAACAATGTGACTTATGTTACGTTCAAAGATTAAGGGCGAAAATTTGAAACCAATTGGAAAGGAAATACCTTGCGCCTGTTATTAATAATGCTTATAATTACCGAGAACTTGCATTGTTGTAAGTATCGCAGAAGTGCGTTGGCCTACGTTGATTGCGTGGTGAACCGCGGAAAGGTCCGTCACGCCCGACGCACGAGCATCGAACGGAGAATGAGTAACGCTAGGATGGGCAGGCTGGTAACGAGCCCGGCCACGAGGCACTGAGCAGCGACGAGGAGGAGCGCGGCCGTGGCCAGCAACGGCTCCAGCTGGCGATGCCACCCTGGCCGGTCCCCCCTCGGGTGCGGGCTGCTCGCGATGGATCGCACGCTCGCCTCGGCCACCGCGTCCTCCGACTGCCGGCGGAAACATCCCCGGCTGACACCTCCTCCCCGTTCTGCCCGTTTCGTTACGTGCGCGGTATATGCAAATAGTGCGTGCACAACTTCATTTATTTGTTGTTTTTTTCCACTATTCTGTTAACTGACCCTCTATGCTTTCTCCCTAACAGAACTGATCATGTGCATGATGGTCACCCATCCAACACCTATCTCAGTGCAATGATGCTTAACTTACATCAGACAAAATTATGACAAAAAACAATAGATGATGGTGCACATCCATTTGCCTTATGTGTTGTGAGATACTGATAAAAATATTTTTTCTCCAGCTAGATGTAATAACATGAATAGGTCAAATAAAGCTTGAGATGCTAAAGTTTGAGACCAGTGTGTGAGCTTAATGGCCAATATATTTTGTATCCCTTCCCAACTTGTAACAAAGTGCAAGAATGGTAGCAACCCTGTGCAACATGGCTCACATCGAGAGGCTGTATTCTGGTGACCCTGGCCCTGCAAATCGGACAGCGGAGTCTCCGTCCCAGTAGACTGTGATAAAGGCACGAGCCGCAGAATGCGTGGTTGCAGTTGGTGCGTACTCCGTGATTCCATTCGGTCATGCAAATCGGGCACTCAGAGTTGTACGGTCTGTGGCATAAGAGCAAGGAGAGTTGCAGTATGCGAAAAACCTGAAGAATGCTTTGCAACGATTACTGCTCACAAATCATCCCATAGGTACAAATTATATGCAAAAAGTCACCAGACAAAAATCATTCAGCAAATTAAATATGAATAAAAACTTAAAAACAAAAAAAAATTAGAAAAAATTTAACATATAAGTAGGCCTATCAGTAATTTTGTGTATTTTGTTTGTTTTCATTCATTTATTTTCGTTCAAACATCGTAAAATGAAAGCCAGGCCGGCAGTGAAAATAGTTGACAACGTGTTTCTATACTCACTGCTCCAAGTTATGGGTGGCAGGTTGCCTCCTCATTTGGATTATCTGCATGGTGAACTTTGCCAGCAAAAGCAAGATCATTACATCGAGCATAAAGGGCAGAACTTGACGCGTAATCACAGAGGGGAACACCAACAAGCTGTCAGTGACCAAAATATGGTCAAGATTAGTACAGTCTCTACCTACCATGTGATATGAATCCAAGCATAAAAACATTATTTGGACATTCGACCATTCTTCCATCAACCAAGGTGGCTATGAGTGAAATGCTGAATTCTGCTGAATTTGTTGGAACAGAAATATTTTTTTGTCTTAAAAAATATTTTTATTATATATTGGAAAATGTATTTTAGGTAGGTACTTGCCTGTGGCTAATCCCTGTCTCAAGATCAACGACTAATAATGAGTAGCCCATTTGATAAAAATGTTTTGTTGGCAGTAGCAAATATCTTACTAATTAGTTGCTAGATATTGCATTCACTTCAGAACTATTTTTCACAATAAAAAATCTGTGAAAGGAAATTTATTGTGTTTTGTTAATCAGCACTATGAGCCTTGTGGGTTGCATATTATTATATATCAAAGTAGTTTATCTTCAAAGTTCACTTTCCATTCATTCTGTTATTATGATTCATCTAAAGAATTCGATTGTAATGAGTTTAGTTCAAATTCTCTAATCGTGGTGGTAGTTGATTGTAGGTAGTTGATGGTGGCATTGAATTTGAATTCAATGATGGTAGTTTGAAGTTGGTGCATGGTGATAGGAATTTGTGCGCTTCCACCAAGTTTAATTTTCTATGATGGCTATGCATGTTATATCAGAAAAAAAAAGTAAAAAGGCGTTGTCTTCAAAAAAAGCATTGAGTAAAGGGATAAAAGTTCGCAATGTTTTGGCTTGGCCTCAAGGCATTGCCCACTGGTAAGTGGAACTAGAATTTGTAGGTTAGGCGAGCATTCATTTAGACTTAAACTTCAATTTATGACATTTATTTTTATATAAGTCCCTCGAGTTTTGTTTATTTACTTATTAATGTCTGCCGAAATTACATGCCAATAAGTTGGTTTCACATCACATCACAGATGCATTGAAACACCCAATCCTTTATTTTGAGGCTGTATTTTCCTCGGCAATCTAGGCTGCTCGCCCCACGCTGTTCAAATTCTGCCTGTTGATGTACTTTGGATCATTGAATTTGGAGTGTATGGTTCATATTATCTTTTAAATATTTTTTGTTAAATGATTTTTAGGCCTCTCTTGGATGCAGATGCAGACAATGATTTGAAAAAATTGGCTGGGAGGTAAGAAACTTGAAATTTCCTTGGAACGGATGGTATTATTGACTTGATAGGATTTTTTTTGGATTTCTGTATGTTTAAATCTGCCCACTTACTTCCTCATGCTAGTTTAATTTTGCTAACCAGGTACCTACCTAATCTTTTCAAAGAGTAATTTTTACATGGGTACCAGGTAAATGGATATTGAAATATTGATATTCTGTAGTAGGTACTAAGTCAAAGTGCGCAACCAGTGTTAAATTCCAATTAATAGTTTTTGGCAGAAAAAAATGCATTCTGGCAATAAGACAAGAACACTGTAGATATTAAGTCTGATAATCTTATCATTTGGTTGCTTTGTTCATAATTTCAGCTTACTGCTGCCTGCCAGACTTCCAAGTACCTCGCTTCCATTGGAAAAGATCAAGACATTGACTCGGGCAGGAAGAAAAGAAGCTCGGGTTAAACTCCGCCCAAAACCTACAGACCCCTGCAAAATTTTAAGGTGGATACATGTGGATATTTATTTTCCAATTTCAAAGCAAAACACAATCAACATGACAAATGATGATGAAGTAAACAAAACCCGGAAAGCAAAATAGGGGCCTAGGGTAGCCAATCATTATAGGAGCAACAATTTCAGATCGCAGGTCCTGCTGGGGATGAACTGCGTGACGCGGTGCATCGAGCGAGGAGATGCGGCGGTGGTGATCCTCGCTGGCGACATCCAACCAGCGACTGTGGGCCGCCACGTCCTGGACATGTGCCGACGCAAAGCCGTGCCGGCCGTAGTGATGCCGTCGCTGCGACCGACCACCGAGCAGAGCCTGGGCGTGTCCTCCCTCGCGATGGCCATCAAGATGCCGGCCGCGGGCAGCCACCCTCAACACTTTGACTCGCTCATACAGAGAGTAACCGCACTTTCCGACGCGCTCGCTACGCACCAAGAAGCGACCAATGAAGTGAGCTGTCCGTCCATAGAAATCCCAGTGAAGCAAGAAGCTCTGCGTGACAATGTGGTTGCACACACGGCTAGTATTTACAAATACCGGGCGTCGAAGAAGGAACGAGTGTTTGTACCTAAGGTGAATTCCAAGCGAGGCTCGTCATTGGGAGGAGCTACAGAAGATTACAAGCAAGGCCCGTCAACGACAGCTCGAGGGACCTCCAAGGAAGACGAGGATTCCGACGGCTTGAATGATGGTCCGAGCTTGGTCAACAAGTCAACCATAAAGGAGGAAGAAGGAAAGCCTGATTTCGCCCAACAAGACTTCATCTCGTTTGGCAATGATGCTGGTTCCTCTCCGTTAGCCAAGTTCAGCATCCAGCCAGGAGCCGGTGTTAAACGGAAGGCAGATTTCGGCTCACAAGACTTCATCTCGTTCGGCAGTGTTGCCAGGAGCGTCTCTATAACTTGCCCGGTGACGGCACCCGTCGAAGGCCCGGAGAAAACGGAAACAAACATTCCACAGCGAGCAAAGCTGCCCAAGTACCGGCCTCTAGTTGTCAAAACTATACAGTCGAATCCAAACAAGAAGAAGAAGGTTAAGAAAGTCAAAGTTACAAAGTAATTTCCGTCTGTTTTCACTTTTTGATATCCAATTGTTGGGAATCCCTTTTGCCGTGAAGTGACCAAAATCAGATATTGGTACCTGGACTAGGGATAAGTAGTAAAGTCATTTTTTCTATATATCCATCGAGTTTTTATTAAAACATAAAATAAGCTAGACAGGGTAATCAGTGGACCCCGACTTGAAACAGCCCCCCCCCCCCCCTCCCTACTTCTTCCTGGGCGCGATGTCGAGGTCCATCTCCTTGACGAGCGAACTCTCGTCCATCGGCTTGATGATGGTTCCGAGCTTGGTGATGACGCGAGGAGCGGTGAGCTTGCGATGAGCGGTCTCCGTGACCCACGTGTTGCCCAGCGGCGCCCGGATGCTCGCTTCAAACGCCTTAACGCTCGTGAACGGGAAGGGCAGCGTGTCCACCTGTAAAATCGTAACGTGACGTCTCTGCTATGACCGGTAGCGCTTGTGTTTCAGATATACCAAACCTTGTATTCCATCTATGCAAAAAATGACGTAAGATCTCTGTGCTTAAAAAAAGCCAGCAGTTTTGCTTTCCGTGTCTAACCTTGATTAAACCACCTGGAACTATGTGGTGAAGAGCTATCATTACCAACTGGCTTTTCTTAGTGAGTATCTGACAACATCCTTGCTTGCATGAATTAAACCTGCAACTGAAGGATGGTACCACCTGGAACTGTTCTACATTGAAACTTAAGCTTCCGGCAATCGGGTAGAGCAGGCAAGAACAACACTGTGACGTGGTACGCACCATGTGCGCCTGCATCTTGGGGTCCAGCGGGTTGTTGATTATGACGGGCCGGAACACTTTGCCGACCGGCTTTTTGGCGCCGGCGGGTTTGCGCCTGCGCTTCTTCAACACCTTCTTGGAGTCCGAGACCCAGTCTCCCCAGCCCGGCAGCTTCGGCGTGAAAACCGGCCGCTTACTCTTCTCCTCCTCGTCCTGCTCCTTCCTACGAATCGACATCCCACATCACCGTATCACTCTCGGAAATTACCTCGTTTTCTCGCCAATATCGAAATCTTAGCAAAATACATGCCTAAACATGTCAGTGATTTTCTCTGGATGTTTCTAGGCCTGTTTAGTCGATAGATATAATTTTTAGATTAATTTTCAACTGCAGCATCTAGGTCCTATTTTACAAGCCAAAGAATTGTACAAATCTTTTTCCAATGGTTATAAAAAGCGATAAGAAACTAAATTTTCCATCAGATAAAGTGAGCGGGGCTTGCATTGCACAAAGTGCGGGTAACGACCCAGTCCCTGCTTGTACCCTCTGCGAGCAGCGTAGGCGTTAGACACAACCCGTGGGAAACTCACGCGAAATCTGCGACGACGTTGTCATCGGCGAACGCTTCCGTGATGGTCAAGTGGCGTTCGACGTCGTCGTCGATGGCGTCCTCTCCGGCCACGGTGACGTCGGGCAGCTTGGTGAGCAGGTGCTTGGGCTTAATGCTCATGAACTTGGTCGGATCGATGTCGCCGCCACCGCTGCCCACGCTGATGACGCTGCCGCCGCCGCCGGGCAGGTCCACCAGGCTGGCCACCCGCGGGCCCGCGTCGGCTGCCGCTCGGTACCGCCGGTCCTCGTTCAGCGCCACGTCTTCCTCCGGCCGCCGACGCTGCGGTTTCAGCGCCAGCGAACCGCCTGGCAAACACGCGTGCGTTACAATCGTGTCATCAACCGCTATTGCTTGGGTTCACACAAAAGTTTCGCAAAATCGAACCAGTTAATACAACAAGTCACTCGAAGCAGAATATTAACAGATGTTGCATACCAGCACTGACATTCTCGCTCATTCCATGTTGATAAATGCGGATTTGTGAAAACCCTGGATGTTTGGGCATCATGCCGCTAGCATGACCAAGTACAGATTAAGATGGCGAGAAGCCAGGAGTAACGCTGGCCGTTGTGCGAGTGGGATGCTTAAAACCGACTGACTCACCTTCCTCTTCTTCGCCGGGGTCGGCCACACGGTCGCTGACCACGAAGTTGCCGTCGTCGATCTGCAGCTTGGCTTTCAGCTTGCTCATCCTGGCAGTGAGCTTCTTCTTGAACTTGTCGTCGATGTCGTGGAAGAGATCGTCGATGTCGGCGTCGGGCCGCTGCTTCTTGTTTCTCGACGGCGGCGTTTCCTCGGCAACCACGCTCCAGCTGCCAGACGCAGCTGCTACTGTCTGCACCACGAGCGGCCTTTGCTTCCTCTTGCTCGTCACGGCTGCTTCGGCATCGCCTTCCTGCTCGCCTCGCTTACTTCTGCCGTTCTCCTCCAGTGGCCATACTTTCAACTTCTTGCTCACCGCCTTTACATCACCCAGCGGTGATGATTTATGTTTTGTTTTCGTTGCTGCAACTTTTTCTGTGTGAGAGGGAGATTCTTGTAGGAAATCATCTTTCAATTGCTGGTTCTCTGCTTTTTTTGGTTTCTTCTGTGATTTCTTCTTACCTACAGGAGAAATTTGACTGGCCGTCGTTGTTTCAGTCCGAGATTCGATTGCTTCGGCCGCAATTTCCGGGATCGCCTCGTCTTCGACGCCTCTGCTACCATTGCTGTTGCCGTTGGTCAACTGGGGCTCTTTTTCACCTTCTGCCGCTGCTGCTTTCACGATACTCTGCTTCTCCTGATATTTCTGATAGCCACTGAAGAACTGGGAGACTTCCTCACCAGCCGTCACGGGCCCACTCGTCCACGGATTCACCCACGGATTGTTTCCTGCGTTGATCGCCTGCACAGGCTCATCGACATCATCATCGTCGCTGCTTTCCTCCTTACGAACTTTCTGCGTCAAATCTTTGCTGATGGACAGTTGCTGGGCAAGCACTTTGCGGCTCTGAGAAATCAAAACAAAGTCAAGCGATGACCAAGAGGTTTAAAAGATATATCAATTTTTAAAGTACAGATTCCCCAGGAAGCATATTATGCCAATTTGAGCAAACTCTGAGATTATGAGGAAACAACGTCCGGGCCTACCTCAGTGTCGTACTTGGCCCGTATCGCTTTGCTCTTAGCCCAGCGGCCAGTGCTGCGATGCCGCAACGACGCTCGCTCCTCCGCTCGGTGCTTGTCCAGGTCTTCCAGCTGTTGCAACGCTAACTCCGGGTTAGTGTTCTTCAGCACCTGCCCGCCAACAAGAGAACATTGACGGTTAACAAGATGCTGCGTTTGGACTTGCCGAAAGACATTCATCAAGTGATGGAAGAAGTTCTTGCTACCATGGTGGCTGATTGCTACTAGGATTTATAAAAGTAACTTATTAATACTTACTAGCTTACTTGACTTACTTTTCACACAAAGTAATGCTGGCAATAATTGTGAGATAGAATTAAAATCTTGTTTGCAGAATGAATTTGGCAGTAAGTTACCTCAAAATCCTTGAGCTGTTGCTTCATCTTCTCTTTGCGAAGGATTCGGTGATACTTTTTGCTCTTGATCTTGTTCTGTCGGCAAGCTTTCTGTTCACGATACGCTTGCTGCGCTCGAAGCTTGGCTAACTCCTTGCGACGCTGAACCAACTCGGCAAGGGTCATCGGGAATTCCGAGGTCTCCATTACGGTCACTTCCTCTGCCACAACACCCCCGTTTACAGCTTTCTCCATTTCAATTTCTAGATCGGTCTCAGCCTTGAACTTTTTTACAAATTCATTAGACTTTTCAAATTGAATAGTCTCATGGTTTAATGGAAATGAAATGGTGTCCAATGCTCGGTTAGCTACGACAACAGCATTCCATCTCCCAAGTTCTCTTTGAGCGTTTTGATACCGAACTGACCGATCGATCTGCAAATGATGAATAAAATAGTTTGGTGTTACAATTAGACATGTTGTTCTTACACAAATAATTAGGTCTCTCGGTTTAAGCTGAAATCATTTTCATATGTGATGACAATGCACACTTTTTGCCTAAACAAACCTATTTGTTGCAAGTTGTTAAAATTACCCGATTTGCTTCAACTCTTTCAAGCGGCTTCGGCAATGTTTTTGTCTTCCTATTAATAGTTGCTCTGATCTTCTCTTTAATATCAGAGTGACTACCTCGCTTGCCGAGGGTAGCTGCAAGTTGACGTAAATATACTGTATCACGAATGCCAGTTCCACTCTTGACAAGGTGAAACTCAGATACCTCAATGCTGGGTTCTTTACGCACTGATGCCTTCACTCTGAAAAATGAAAATGAATTGTCAAGTAAACCGAAACAACGTTCTAAAAAACAAGACTGAAAAAAATGACTGTTTCATAACCAAATTATTTTTTACTTTACCTGTGTTTTCCCTCAAGTTGTGAGACAGATGATATCAAATTAGAGTGAACCTCTTCGTCCACCTCATTTTCTGAATCAAATCCATCTAAATCGTCCGACATATTTTCAAATTAAATAATTAGGCGAATTCACACGTGCACCCTAGACCACCGACACGATTGACGGCCACACGAAATCTCCAGCTATTCGATTGGCCAATCAGAGCTCAGCTAAAACCAGCATTGCCAACCTAACCGCAGACAAAAACAGAAAAAAAATTGCAAGTGGCTGGGGACCACATTGAAAGCGCATGCGTCAGAACATTTTGCAAGAGAGCGATCCGTGCAAGCGCTAAAGCGCAATCGCCCCTTTCCCTTCCCTGTGCGCCTGTCGTTGACTGTGCCTGCCCAGTCAACGATTACCGTTCGTCATTCAGGGTAGCTCGCTGCGGCCGGAGGATGGCTGGCTCGGAGAATAATAACGATGTGCAATATTTCGAGGGTGTAGAAAAATTACTGGAAATCTGGTTCACGAGCACCGAAGAAAACCTCGAGAAGTGTGACCTGCGAAGCATACCCAGGTAAGATTACGCACGTCTTTCTCTCCAACCCAGAAATAGAAAATTTTCCCAATAACGATCCGTTTTCTGGAGTTGGGTTTAAAATGGTGGCGGCCCAACACGGCGCCTGACTTCGGGTGCGAGTAATTACACCTCATTTATTGTACTTCGTGCCAATCAAGCTGAGTTACTCGAGTCGGTCAGATTCGTTCGCGCTCTCTCTCGCTCCTGTGGAATTAAACCAGTTATGCAAAAGCCGGAAAGCATGCTCGGATTGACACATCGTCAGCATGTGAGGGTAACTTTGGTGCCGGCTTACTTGAAATTGCAACTCGCCTCGAGGTCTCGTAGATGATACTAAACACCTCTGCCACCAACCTATCACGTTCTTACTTCGCGCTAATCGGTTTCGCAAGCAATTCGTTATAACCTTAGACACCGGGTTCGGGCCGCGCCACGTGCACTCCATGTAACCCTGAATTAATGTTCTAATTTAGTCTTCCTTGAAGCATCACAGCTATTTTAGGAGAAACACGTTTATACGTCACCTATTACACATCTTATCCCATCGCGCCGAATTTTTATTAGGTTATATCAAACCACCGGTCACCTGTTAGAGTTAGAAATTATGTTTAGCTGGCCTCATAATTTCCTTGCCTACAAAGTCTGTCAATTTTAGTCACTCACGAGAGAAATTCGACCTCGGTCGGATAGGTCATAGCAGACAATTACTCACTTATTGGGTCAAGAAACTGCCCAACGTTAATTAGTACTCCCATTTCAACTAGGATATTTTTATCTGGATTTCACTGACAAATCATTGCATTGCCCTTAACTCTTTGTGAAATGTGGGTGGAGCAAATTTCATACAAATTTCTATTTAGAATGTTAAATGTGTCACAATTTCACAAATGAATGTTGTAGGTATTTGCAAAATTGGCTTACTGTGGGTGCATTTTTGCATTCACACAGACTATACCAACACTACTGCTCTACTGCCTATGCCACATTCTTTTTCTATAAATATAGCTAGCAGAAAGATCCTTAAAGCCTTCAAGCCAGCAACAAAATTATTTTTAGGGTAGGTAATATCCACTTTGGTTTCAGACAAAAGTTGGAGGGACTGCTTAAAATTGTGCACTGTGAAGTAATCAGCTTCGTTCACAATGACCAGGTGGATGCTTATGTGCTCAGGTAATTATTTATTTGTTATGTTCTGTGCTTGGTAATTTACACATTCCTTGTGATGTAAACCTTATGATAGCAATATGAAAACAAGAAAATGAATCACATAATTGTCACCGAATATTAGTTCCACGCCTAGAAGACTTACAGATTTGTTAAAAAATAGTTTTCTATGTGTAGAGAAGTTCTACTTCTGTCAGATATTGTCCCAAATTTTATTTTTAAACTTAAATGTAGGTCAACTTGTTATCTGGCTGAGATTTCATGCTATTAATTAATGCTTAATTTGAACTTGCCACCAGTTCGTAGTAAGCGTAAAAAAATGAATAATCCTTGACAAGTTAAAAATGTTGGCCCATAAAATAGGTAGGTACCTATACTGGCCCAGTTAAAAACACATGTCTTTGTTAAGAATACTGTTCAATGATAAAAAAAAAAGCAGACAAAAAAACATGTTTATTTGAAAGTTCAAATTGAAATAAAGTTAGAGTGTATAATTTGATTGGTTTTATGGTAGAGTGAGCAAGTACAGAGTCATGGTGCAGATTGTTGATCAATGAACCAACTACAAGCTATAGTTTACCTCAACTAGTCTAAAATGCTTGCAGTTTATGCATGAAATGATAGCTACCTATTTGATTGTGTGAAGGTAGGAATTAAGTAAGAAAGTAAAGTGTCATCAGCATCAATTAAATGATAATAATTGCTGATGATAGTTTTGCCCACAACCCTCAATTGAGGGGTGGTGGGGGGTTGTACCTTATCATGGGGATATCTTCACTATTATAAAAATTATATCAATAAGCTTGACCTTGTATGAAAATGCTGTGGGCTAATCTATTTAAACATAAAAAATTTGTTGCAATTACATTGCATTTTCCACGTCTTGAATTTTCAAATTGTGGCCGGGTGAAGAAATGATAACTAGCCGTGACAATTTGTATTCTTTGACGGGATTTATGATCAGGGTACGGCAATCAGCCCGATTTGCATTGTGCCGTTATTATTGGTTATGCTCATTGTGTAACAAGCCTATGATGCCATTTTAGCTATATTCTTGGTAGTACCAGCTTGCCGATGGTAGTACCAGCTTGCCGAAGGTAGTACCAGCTTGCCGATGGTAGTACCAGCTTGCCGATGGTAGTACCAGCTTGCCGAAGGCTATACAAACTTACAACAATCCACTTCAACTTTCAACATCATAACAAAAGACCTGATGATGTTGCAATAGCAGCAGCCAGTGTTTTTCCTCTGGTTTTTTCTCTTGGTTTTTTCCATCACGACACAGAACATCCAGGGTAAACTTAACGGCAAGGAGCTTCTCCTGTCCACAAGGGCTTGCTTTTTAACAGCCAATCACAGGGTCCAGCATGTTGGTTGTCTTTGTGGTCATTGCCACTACTCTGTCTGCTATGATAACCCTGCTATGGGATTTGGTCAGAAATTGATGGTGTCAACTTGATCAGGATGTCAAGATCATATCTCTCTTATGGAAACCATGGAAACCTTAGAAAAATTATATCACCTCTCAGTACTGTCAAAATCAGTCTGTTTATGTATGGCTAAATATTTTCTGATTTGGTATTTTGGAATTTCAATTTCAGAATTCTCAGTAAAGTAGGATAATTTTCCCTATGCTCATTGGGCGGGGGAATCTTCCCCGACTAGAACATGAAATAGGGACAAAGTACCTACAGCAAATTTATATAATATGGCAATGCAATGTTTCAGTTGTCTTCTTTTCTTCATGTTTTCTTTGTTCAATTTTGATGTGGATACGTCAAACGGTTGATTTAATAATTAATGCTCGAAAGAGCAGAATCCTGGCAAGTTGAAGGTGTGTCGTTTGAATCCCCGTTCAGGGAGCGTGGTTGGTCGTGAGACGCCCATCAACGTGTGCTTGTTCTGTCGGCAGCGAGAGCTCCATGTTTGTGGCTCACCGCCGGTTCATCTTGAAGACGTGTGGTACGACCACGCCCCTGCAGTGTCTCAAGCCGCTGCTGCTGCTGGTGGAGCAGTACGCCGGCTTCGACGACGTAGAGGTGCGTTATCCAAGTTATCTGCGTTCAGAATGCGCTTCCACTCGATCCCGGCGCTGTCTTCCCAAAATCGGCAGCCAAACGGGTCGGCAGTCTCGGCAGATCCGTGTCTGTGATCCATTGGCCGACGAGCTGGCAGAAAGAAACGAGAGGCGGACTGGTTAAAATGACTTCGCTGATCAGAAATTATTTTGCCTTATCTACGGGGTTGCTTGTAATTTAGTAATTCTAGCTAGTAACTAATAGAGATGCCCGTGTACAAATCAAGAGAAATGGTTGAGTGAAATCTGCAAGTAGCAATTTGGTTGCGGGCATGAGGATCTTGCCTTATGATATTTAACCTAGCCAACAAGTTGCCTAGTAAGGTACTTGCTTTGCTTTGTGGCCACCTCCTAAATTAGGTTCAACTGTTGTTTCTCCAGTTTGTTTGTTGGTTCATTGAGGGCTGGATAACTAAGCACACTATCATTTTAAAATTACAGAATGACATGTTTTCGTGCTGTTCATAGGCAATTTTGAGCGTTTGGAATTTTTTGACATTTCAGATTCAGGGCGAGAATGCATAGGCGTAGTATGTTAGCACATCCGTTGAATCCTTTAGAGAGTTGCATTCAGACGTAAGCTGTCACAGATGTGCCTACATATTTCTTAAATGTTTCAAGTTACACCCATTCATGCAGGCAGGGAAACCTCCACTTGCTGGAAATACCGATCTCTGCTGATACTGGCATTTAATATGTTCAGTGTTGTGTGTCTGCTTAGGACTGCCCTGGCACGCAATTGGAACTTAAAATAGACATTTCCAGCTACATCAACGTATCACATTGTCATAATGTTCTGTCCTTTCTTACTTTGTAAAAATTATATGCAAATTTACCCATTATTTTGTTACTTGTTGATTGCAAATGAGTGACAATACTTTCTCCTTATCGTTAGACCTGAACGTTGATTTATTTTCCAGGATGTGTTCTACTCGCGCAAGAACTTCAAACGGCCCGAACTTCAAAAGAGTCCTCATCAAGCTTTTGAGCAAGAAGTCACTTTCCTCGACCAGTTCTTTGACGGTAAGATGTTCGGGGACCAGTTTCAACGCTGATACTGATAGATGACTGTCAAAGACTCGAGCACAAACCAAACCAATTCTGCAAATCTTTGCCTGGTTGGTACGTTTCATATTTTAGAATCTGTTTCGCTGTAGGAAGATGCCGAAGTGGCACCAGTTTTTCCTTTGTTATCACATTGCCCTTGCACCTCGGTGTAAAACCTGTTGCCGGTGTAATCTAACAGGTAGTCCCAGCTTGTTGGATAGCAGTGTTTAGAAGGTCACCGTTGTGTGCCAGGCACGCGCTGCAAGGAGAAAGCAGATGTCTGCGTGGGAGGAGCAAGGCTGAACGCGTGTGGTGGGTGTGGGCTTGCAGATGGCGCCGCCTACTGCTTGGGCACCGTGAACCGCGACTGCTGGTTCCTCTACACGTTGAACCCGCTGGAGGGCGGAGCCAAGGCCGGGAGGCGGGGCTTGCTCGAGCCCGACCAGACCCTCGAAATACTCATGACCGACCTCGACCCAGAGGTCATGAGCATCTTCACTCGCGAGGAGTCATCCTCTGCCGCAGAGGCTACCCAGGTAGCGAACACTTGCCTTTCCAACGTATTTAACCGGATATTGAAAGCCAAGCTTTTCACTAAAATCTCATCTCAACTCAAAGCTGCTACCCAAAAAATCATGTTCTAATAATTCTAGATGAGTCTAAATTTTCTCCTTGTTTTCACATTGATAACTGTAGTAAAAAATAACTATGAAATACCTAGTTAAAGTTATATTTACTTATCTACCTAGCAACTAGCTAGATAGAGAATGTAAAACAGTGTTGCCTTGGATGGTATTATTTGTGTACAATAATTGACATTTCAATGCAAACAAAGAAATATATTTCCCACCTCGAGATTTATTTATCTTTCACCTTGAATAACGCCACCAGTAGTCAGCCGGGTGATGTGGCGCGACGGTGTTGTGTCTGTCCTTATTTTCAACGTCTGCAAACACGGCGGTAACCTAACCCTGCTGCTGCCTGCTTGCAGAAATGCGGGATCGATAAACTGATTCCGAACATGGTGATCGACGACTTCCTGTTCGAGCCGTGCGGATACTCGATGAACGGAATCTCCAAAACGGTACGTCTGATCTGATACTCCCCCCCCCCCCCCCCACACACACACATCCCTCACTCGCCCTGCCCCCAGCAGCGTGCCCGATAACGCCGGGTACTAGAACCACCCCGTCGCCAGTCTTGACCGCTAATTACCCGTTTGACTAACGCTATGTTCACCCTCTCTCCCCTTTAGGGCGGCCCTGACTTGGCCTCAGTAAGTACTAAGTACTCGGTTGACTTATCGACGTTCAGCCCGCCCGGGTTAGCTCTGAGCCAAACCGAACGCCGGCAGTGAGCTTGCTGGCAGGACGGTTGGAGTTGTGAACGAGGTTCTGTTCCGGGCGGATTCTCGAATGGCCCGTGGAATCGAGATGTTGGGGCAATTCTGTTCAGCTGCTTGCTAATTGAACCAGCCGGCTATTTGCCAGTTAGAGCCGAATGGAAGATGCAGATCATGCAACCGTCAGCTCTGATTGACATGGTTTTAGTAACTTCATGGGTGCTAGCACTCGAGTTTCATTATGTGCCTGCTGACATTTAGATATCTGCTCCATTTTTTCACTTTTTTTTGCGGTTATTTTGATTGCAAATTAAATGGGATATAGTATTAGTATGTCATCCAGAGAGTTATAAAAAGAGTGCTTGCAAACTTTTGAAGGGTTCACCAGCATGCACAAATTATACTTTATGTTTTGCTTTTGTTTGGCCAAAGCCATTGGTGCTGGGAATACTCTCATGCACCTGACCCAATTGGCTGGCTATCATAGAATCTGATGCACTTCGGTGTTACTAGTATTTCATGACGCACTTTGTCCTGGAAAATTGAATCGATTAATTTCATATGAAGACACTTACTCAGGAATGCTGTTAAAAAACAAAGACTAGCTTTTTCTGCTAAACCAATTCCCCCTTTGACATTGTCCTTGGTCACTGGCATAACGTAGATCTGTGGCTAAAACGCTCGGTCATAAAATAACAAGTGAAGGAATTTTGAAAAAATTCCCTGACCGCAGAGCTAAATGCTGCTGACACTTGGGAGTGACTTGGAAGCACGGCCCTGCCTAGGCTAGCTAGGAACTGGCTGGTAGCTAGTTGTTGGAATGCGTGGCATGTAGTTTGCATGCGATGCGTTGGAGGTGAGGCTTCCTCCTGACGGCTACTCGTCTTCCAGGGTTGCTATATGACGATTCATATCACGCCCGAACCCGACTTCTCCTACGTGAGCTTCGAGAGCAACGTGCCGCAAGCTTCCTACAAGGACGTCATCGCTCGAGTGCTCGACACTTTCAACCCAGGTGAGTCCCGGCCCCACGTTGCTTTGTGGGTCTCCCTGCTAACTGCCCTTAGACACTTTGACTTGCTCAATATGTGGAAGGTTCAAGTCGTTAAATGGTTGGTATTATATACTAGTCTTAGAGTCGATGTACCGTTAGTGCCTTTGTGTGAACCAGATGGCTCAGAATGCGAGATTTCCCGGATTAAATATTCAAGTAAAATTTGCGTCTTAGAGTAGTACAAAAGTTCAATCCAACATCCGGAGTTTTTTACTCTGACAAAACACAGAATTATACACCAGCCACTCGGTAGCGTGATCTGGAAGTGGGAACTTCCCTGGTAACATCGACTTGAAACACAGCATGCAATGGCCACGGGCCAGAGTTTGCCATCTTCTCGACAGAAAAACATTTTACTTGCAACTTGACGCAGTGTCCTTCGCACCCGGTTACCTACGCAAGCGGTTGGCGAACGCTAGCGACGTGCCTCGACCAACGCCCGGCCTGTCCGCAGGCAAGTTCGTGCTGACGGTGTTCGCGAACGAGGCGTCCGAGTCGTCTGCGTGTCCGCGCGAGCTGGAGCGTGCGGCGTCGTTCGGCGACTGGCTCCGTCACGACATCCAGTTCTGCCGGTTCAAGAACTACGACCTGACCTACGCGTTCTACTCGAAGTTCCCGAGCTGAGGGTTTGCGGTGGCGTGCCGCCCGCCCCCCGTGGCCGTGGCGCAGCGCCCCCCGCCGCCCCTCTCGTGCGCTCCTCGCTGCGGCCACGCGTGCCGCTGGGCGCTGGTCGCGCTGCACGTCTGCGCCGCCTGGCTGCAGTGTCTGCGCGTCGTGCTGCCGCTGCTGTGCGCGATGGCACGCGTCACCGACCCCAGCCCGCTCATTCTCTACACGTGGTGGCGCAACAAAATATCCTGAGCGGCGCCGGGCGCCTGCGCCGGACGTTGCTGAGTGATGGAGGCTGCGCAAACGCCAAGTCACATATGAGGGTGACGAGTTGGCGACATCTCACTGGCCTGTAGGTTAGCGGGCCCCGGCGTCACACCGGCTCTCATCATTTTTAGCGCCCCACGAATGCCACGTACTAAATTCTTAGATGCAATTTTTAGTCTTTCCTCACGCGTATTGGGTTTGGAGTTTCGAAACAGTTTGTACTTTAATTTCGAGTAACGAGAGTGCAGGTCACGTGTAAGAATGTTCCTACCGCGGGTGAAAATCGCTGCCGTCTCGATTCCGATTGGCCATTGCGCTGGCGGCCGGCTCCCTGCCGGGGTGGCCGGCAATCGGCCGGTCGAAAACGCCAATCTGACATCGGAGCGAAAACGCCTCGAGTGATTTAACTATCTGTGACACGTTCGTTCCCCATACATCTGAACGGTAACTTTGAAACGCTTCTTTCGTAATTCCATATTTTCTTTTTAAAATCATGGAACCGATAACTGATTTATAACTGTTACTTACTTAGTTTGTTAGCCGTTGAAGAGTCTATGTTTGATGGAATGTGTAGAGTAATCTGTTGGTTGGAGCAGGAGACGCGAGTGCTTGCATTCACCGACCTGCTGTTCCTTCGCGTGGCCCGAGGTACTTTTAGAGTAAGAGAGAGATAAAAATGTTAATGCTATCAGATGATCTGACTTTTAGAATGAAGAGAAATGTTGGCACCACGGGGAATAGTGGCCAGGAAGAAATGGCCGACATGTTGTGTCTTTTGTCCTTGTGATTATGCACTAGAATACCTACAGTTTTGATTGGTTTCACATTTTAACATTTTATATTCCGAGTGTTTTACTGTGTATAGTATTAGCGTTTACATTGTAAGTATTGTTTATTTTTCTGTAATGCACCGTCGTGTTATTCTCTAAGTAAGGGGAATTTCGGAGGCCACGTCCACCCTCCCCGTGGTGCCAACAATGACCAAGGAAGGAACGCAGGCAGTCAATCGAGACTTGTTGAATTTTGATAATTTTTAATTTTTAATTGTGGAAATGTTTCTCTTGGGTATTTGAGAATTGGGCTAGGGTCGAATTCGGGCCCTATGCTCGGTATATATTTTAAAACACTGCTAATCATTTCTTTGTCCCTTGTTAAGATTACTATTATTGGTCTGAAATGTCCCCATTGTTTTAGGAGATGCATTTCGGCTTCAATTTGTAAACTTCACCACCGCCACCGCAGTTGCCCTTGGTAACAACTTCAGTGGCGGTGGCTGTAAATTTTGGCCTAGTGAGCTGTGGCTGACAAATCATTACTAAGAAATGATTAATTATTAATGTTTAAGCTAATTGCTATCTATTTTACATGTGGTTCTATATTAGTAGAAGGGTATGAAAATATTAAATAATCAAAATATACTAATTGTTCGTTTAATTTTTTATGCATTTTACAATAATCTTTACATTTCCTGACAATATGATTAAACAAAAGACTAATTATCTGGATTTTGGTTGGTATGGTACGTCGCGAAACACCACTTTTCTCCTTGGCCGTCTCGACCCTAGAGAGCAGCACTGTGCGTACTTGTGTTGAATCGACAAACGAGCAGTGAGGACAGCGACGTGTGGTCGGCCACCAGCAGGCTTTTCACCAACCAACCCACATCTGAGTCTGAGCAACATGGCCACGGCGAGCGCGAGGCCAGGTGAAATCTGTGTGATGTAGAGCGATTGCTCGTGCTCTTACTGAGGCAATGTAGTTTTGGCGATGGAGGTCGCAGTCCTCCAGACATGGATGAACCAGGGCTACATTCTTTCTTACGTGTGAAAAGAAGAAATGTCAGAATCGTGCAGGAGAATGCGGAGAAAATCTGGGACTTGTTTGCTGTGCGACTGTACGAGGAGCCAGTGGATGAAAATGTGTCAAAATTTCAACCGAGTTTCGTGTTGTTGCGAGTCGATAGAGACTTACAAGTCGAGCAGACTCAATCACTGACGGATTTCACAGCTCAACTCCAGGTATGTGTACGCCTACACTGAATTGGCGATGCTAATATCTCACATTGATAATGCCCATCTTGTAATTTTGTACCTACCATACCGACTAATTTATGTTTCAAATGGTTCCAATGTGAGTGAACATACCTTTTGAAGGTATCTTCACTTAGAAATGTTTCTTCTAATTTTCTGTATGACCATCAATGTAGTACAACATACTGTTTAAAGTTGATTAGTCGTTGCAGTAGGCTGGTAGTTCTCGTTGATCGACTGACCTAGGATTTTGGATCCTGTGTTTTCTTTTTCTTACCGCCGTTGTCTTTAGGTGGTCGAGGGTTGCTCTGTGAGGTTTTGGTTTAATTCCTCACAAATACAATTGCAAGGCTTTTGTTGCGATGCCGTGCGGTTACACCTAGGCTGCAGATTTTAAGACATCACTTCATCTTAAATCTTCATCCTTTGGTGGATAATCTCCACCAAACACACTTGGTAGGACATTACATCTGGAACACGAATTTTAAATTTACGACGTTAACAATAACACACGACATTAAATTTGCGAATTACGTTTTTTTGTCTTGTTTGCTGCATCAACTTGATTTAATTCTACCAAGTGATTGGTATGCCAATCCCAAATTGTGACATTGCTTGCGGTAGTGTGACCGGTGTGACATGGTGGTAAATAGTGATGTAAAACCCACACTGTGTTGAGAAGAAGCTTGAGATAGCTTTGTGTTTGTATTTAGAGGAGACAGTTAACAGATCAGTGACATATCGATAGAGCATGACAGCTCTGTCATGGTCTAATGATGCCTAAAGGCGTCTAATTATGTCTGTCTCGTGATGTCTGATGAAAATGTGCGTATTTTGCCAGTGCTGTGAGTAGGTGGTTATCAATGGTTCTGTCACTGAATGCAAATATATTATAAAAATGGCGAAAGTCCGGAAAAAAGCTAGTACATCCAGAAAGGGTGCGTGATTCCCTTCGTTATAGGGGCAGGAGGGCCTCTAGTGCCCACAACTTGTAATCTACTGCGAGAAGTGGGTACACGACTTCATATGACACGGCGGAACCGCCACGCCTTCCAAATTCCGTGTTAAAAACCCACTCTACGTCACCTTTCGTCATTAGTTAGCGGGTAATTCCAGTCGATTCTGTTTACCTGGTGGACGGGCCAGCACTAAGCCAGCACTATGCCAGCATTATGCCAGCACAATGCCAGCACTATGCGGTATGCCAGCACAATGCCAGCACTAAGCCAGCTCCCTACAGCCCAGCAGTGGCACAGCAACACGGACAGATCCGTGTCAAATGACTTGAACGGAATCGTGCAAGTCTCTCGAGTCAGCAAGGCCATCTCCGTGCTGCATTGTTGCTGGTGCTGCGACTTCAGAGACACGAGCCATGCTCGAGTCTCTTGCGCGTAGGTGCCTACACTCAGCGTGATTCGCATTCGCACTTGACTCCTTCATATCGACGCTGACGATTAATCGAGCTTGCTGTCCGTCCTGCGCGGCGGCGGCGGCGGCGGCGGCGGCGGCGGCGGCGGCGGATTATCGGCTATCCATGGCTGGTGCCCACGTGCTGGGTGGGTCATGTCACGACGTGCTCCGCTCGAAGGACACTGGCAGACGTCATCTCTCCCTGGCTCCTGACTTGGCGGCCCGGCTGCAGCTGTACTTTCAGTTTCACAATCTGTTATCCAGGTGTCCAGACTTCCAGGTGTCCAGACTTCCAGGTGTCCACTTGTCGGCCATCATTGTCTGCTTGTCACTCTGCTGTCTGAACTCTCTGGCGATAGCGTCTCCTCCACTTCTTGACCTTGTTCGTGTTACCCGCGATCCGGAGCCCAACTGACGCGCACAAGCGGATGTCCAGACCCCGACGTCTGCAGAAGGTGACTTGATTACCACCTTTCCTCTCTCCTCGGTGCGCCCGGCGTGGACCGTTGCGTGGCCCGGGCACCCATCCACGAACAGCGTCGGTGTCGTGTTGCTTAACCCGGGGTACGTCACAGGAAGCGGTGTTGACATCAATGGACGCCTTGAATTTTGCCCAACATCATCTGGCAGATGTACGGTCAAGCTGTCATGCTGCCAAGCTGTCATGCTGCCATGCTGTCATGCTGTCATGCTGCCAAGCTGTCATGCTGCTATGCTGCCAAGCTGTCATGCTTTCAAGCTGTCAAGCTATCATGCTGCCATGCTGTCATGCTGCCATGCTGTCATGCTGCCAAGCTGTCATGCTGCCAAGCTGTCAAGCTGTCATGCTGTCATGCTGTCATTCTGCCATGCTGTCATGCTGCCATGCTGTCATGCTGTCAAGCTGTCATGCTGTCATGCTGCCATACTGTCATGCTGCCAAGCTGTCATGCTGCCATGCTGCCAAGCTGTCATGCTGCCATGCTGCCAAGCTGTCATGCTGTCAAGCTGTCATGCTGTCATGCTGCCATGCTGTCATGCTGCCATGCTGTCATGCTGCCATGCTGCCAAGCTGTCATGCTGTCAAGCTGTCAAGCTGTCATGCTGACATGCTGTCATGCTGACATGTTGTCATGGTGGCTGTGTTGTGAGGTGCAACGCGTTGCAGGGCTGATACTCCTCCCCCCCCATCGGTTTCGCGTGACCTTTGCCCCGGTAACATCGTGTGGTCGAAGCGACGCGGTTAGCCAGCGTGGGGGGGGGGGGGATTCGAGCGACCCCCCGACCCCCGACCCCCGACCCTTCGTGGCTGGCGCCCGTGCGTCATCCTTCCGGCCCACTCTTGCACTTCGCACGACGCACCAACAAGCAGGCAGCGGGATGGTTGCTACTTGGTCACCATCGCAGCAGCAGCAGCAGCTGAAGAGCCTTAGCTCTGCTCTGATGTAGATGTATTGTAGCTGATGCTCTGGACTGCAGAGAGCTAAGTGGTCATCACGGCATCTTTGTCGGAAGTTGAGTCCCTGATCGAATGCACGCTATCAACGGCGTCATCGAGCGTCCTGCTGAATGATAAGCAGCGAGGCGGTGTGTGGGACGGAAGCGTTCTGACTCGACCATCAAAGGAAACCCTCGGGCAACCCCGGTGAAGCCTGGTTGCTCCGACGCCAGCAGAGAGCAGAGGGTGAACCCGGCGCCGGCGCAGACTGCTGCTGCTGCGACCTCCAGCCGCGTGGGCGAAGAAACCGGACTTGGCCCTCGAAGCCCGTGGCTCGGATTCATCAATGGAAGCACGCTCGGCTGCTCGCCCGTAATTGGGGCATGTTTTTAAATAACTGGTTATGGCTGGTGTAACGGTGAGCTGCCTGGTGACCGCCGCAGGGCCAGCTTTAGTCAGCAGCCCGAGGATTGGTTCGACTCGAGGCAGGGACCGACGCCGACGCCGACGCCGACGCCGACGCCCAGGTTGGATGCACTACGTTCAGCGATCATGGTTCATCGGCGACCTGTTGCACGAGACATGTCGGCGAAGTTAAGCAACACCAGCCAGGCCGCGCTGTTGGAGTAGTGACCATCTGCGATGAGAGCATGAAGCAACATCGTCCTCCCTTCCAGCTGGTGAATGGACCTCGTCGTTGCGTCGACCCTCGCGGCGGATCCGCCGGGATGCAGCCAACAAATAACGGCTACACCTACGCCTTGCTGTTTGCTCATCATCGCACATGTCAGCTGTCAGCTGTCAGCTGTCAGCGAGTCGGTCGCCTCGACGCTCGTCTTCACTCCTCGGCTGCTCGACGCTAGCTTGATACACACGCGCGTGCCGAACTTTCGCCGGTGGGCATCTTGAGTGGGGGGGGGGGGGGGGGGAACTTTCGCCGGGAGTGTTGCTCGTTGAAACGCCGCTCTCTCGGCGTCCAGGGCCCAGCGTCCAGGGCCCAGCGTCCAGGGCCCAGCGTCCAGGGCCCAGCGTCCAACCAGCCTGGATAGCGCCAGGACCGGCGTCCACGCGGGATCGTGGCTCCTCGCTCGAAACCAGCATCGGAACCTGACACTGAGTACCGAGCACGTTGTCGACGGCTGCCGGAGCGAGCACAGGGAGGTGATCGAAGCCGGGAATCGAAGCCGGGACCTTGACACCCGGAAGTGCGTCGGACGGCGTTGGAGTCAGCTGTGGCCGGCAATTGGGTCAGCTGGGTCGGCGAGTTCGCGGCGGCGACGGCAGGCAGCGCGGCGGTCGACCCGGATCCTGCGGCGGCGGCGGCGGCGGCGGCGGCGGCGGCGGCGGCGGCGAGTAGCTAGCAGCAGCCAGGCAGTCAGTGGCCAGTCGTTCAGGCGACCGCATCATGACGGTCTGCTCGAGTGCATCGATGAAACAGGACCTAGTCGCACAGACCAACGTGAGTGATCGCTGACCGTTGTTTTCTCGCCTGCTCGTAGAGTAGAGACCCGGATTCCAGGCTTGCTGACAGCCCTCTCTTCGGCGTCGTCGATCCGGGGGTGGCGGGGGTGGCGGGGGTGGCCCACGGGCTTCCTGCTGTCTGTCAGCCGGATGTCGCCGGGCTCGACTTGGATGTGCGCTGCTTTCTTAACTTTGCTGTGGTCACGGACGGAAGGCGAATGTGCCACTTGTAAGCCACTGCACTGATTTAGCGGCGGTGCATGACATGCGGTGCGCTGTGCTCGGTGCTGGGTGCTAGGTGCTCGGTGCTAGGTGCTCGGTGCTCGGTGCTCGGTGCTAGGTGCTCGGTGCTCGGTGCTCGGTGCTCGGTGCTCGGTGCTCGGTGCTCGGTGCTAGGTGCTCGGTGCTCGGTGCTCGGTGCTCGGTGCTCGGTGCTAGGTGCTCGGTGCTCGGTGCTCGGTGCTAGGTTCTCGGTGCTCGGTGCTCGGTGCTCGGTGCTCGGTGCTCGGTGCTCGGTGCTAGGTTCTCGGTGCTCGGTGCTAGGTGCTCCGTGCTCGGTGCTCGGTGCCCTGTGCTCGGTGCTCGGTGCTCGGTGCTCGGTGCTCGGTGCTCGGTGCTCGGTGCTCGGTGCTCGGTGCTAGGTGCTCGGTGCCCTGTGCTCGGTGCTCGGTGCTCGGTGCTAGGTTCTTGGTTCTCGGTGCTCGGTATTTCTTCTTGCCGTCGCTTCTAGCCTACACTAGTGTTCATCCCAGGCGAGCAGCTGTGTTTCGCACACTCTCATGGCTGCAGGCCGGCCCGACCGCTTGCCGCTGCTGCGGATGCTGTGTTTTTTCTCTTGCCGAGGTTGAGCGAAAAAAATGAGCGTGCACAACATGCGATGCTCGTGATCGTGTCGAGATTATTTCCACATCGCGGAGCCGGAACTTGACACCGCGTGGAGACCTCCGGCCGTCGGCCGATTCGACCCAGCGCTGTTGACATCGTCGACTGACGTTGCGTGCAGCTCTGCGCACGTCGTGCGTCGTGCGTCGTGCGTCATGCGTCATGCGCCGCGCGTTGTGACCGGTGCTGATGTTCCCCATCACGCTCCTTCCGATGCTCACAACACTTGTTTGCGAATGAAACGGTTTCGGAACAACGCGTCGGATTTTCTATAATCAAGGGCTAGCCGACGCCCGGGTTTCAATTTTCATCCGGCGGTTTACCTTCGGAAAATCGGCTCGCCGGTCACGATCTGAACGCGGTGGGAAAACCCCGGTGATCGTTGAACCTGTTGGCTGCATGGACGAAGGAGCGAGGAACGCCGCTAAACGCTCGATCGTGCTCGCGGCTCGCAGCACGCAGCACGCAGCACGCAGCACGCGTCTCTATACTCGTCCGTCTGCGTTTCAAGAATACCTGCTTCGACGCCTGCGCGGGTTAGTTTCTCTGAGAAGGACGTCACGAGATCCTTTCACCATCAGGCGAATGCGCGGCTGCCGTTGAAGTCACTTCCAGCTTGTCCAGCGTCGCTCGGCACCCCCGAGAGCAGGTAGGCCCATCAACGCCGACCACCCCAAGGAAAGAACCGTGCAGACTCTGTAGCTCCGGTCGGCGACGAGGGCCGCAGCAGATCTGGAGCTGGAGTGTCGAGCGGGCGCCGGGACGCCGCGAGACGCGACGCGACGCGACGCGACGCGAGCTGGTTTTGAGTTAGGTCCGGGTTTCCGTTGCGTAGATCAGTTGCGAAACAAGAGGCAAGCGACGCTCTGGGCGACCTTCGAGCAGCGCCGGACGCAACGAGCGTCCAGACGCCAACACAAGTCTCTGATCATCGCATCGCACCGCATCGCATCGCATCGCATCGCATCGCATCGCATCGCATCGCATCGCATCGCATCGCATCGCATCGCATCGCACCGCATCGCATCGCATCGCATCGCATCGCATCGCACCGCATCGCACCGCATCGCATCGCATCGCATCACATCGCGTCGCATCGCATCGCATCGCATCGCATCGCATCGCATCGCATCGCATCGCATCGCATCGCATCGCATCGCATCGCATCGCATCGCATCGCACCGCATCGCATCGCATCGCATCGCATCGCATCGCATCGCATCGCACCGCATCGCATCGCACCACATCGTCACTAAAGACAGGCTCGTGGCCGAGAGCAGGAGCCCGCGCCGGGCGTCGAAGTCGGTCCCGCGCGACGCGGACGTGAACTTGAGGCGACGCGACGCCCGAGGACGCGGCTCGCCAAGTCTTGAGGCGTGACGTAAGGAGAAAGTCTGTAACGAGTTACATGTTTTCGATACGAACAGTATCGAAAACCAGTTTAGAACATTCGAGTAGCCAAAACTACCTGGGTCGGGACCCTTCTGGAATATTCGAGGAGCTTGGATAATTCTAGAAGGTGTCACTTATATAAAGGAGGGACAGGCGGTATGAGAGGGTCAGTCTGGATATAGCTTTTGAAGTGTGATGAACAAGTGTAACTGTAGAGTGAAGAATAAATAAGTTTAAATAGAGAGCACGGTTTTAGTTATTTTACCTAGGAATAAATAACTTGGCGCCCAAACCCACAGCGTTATAATTTGGCGTTTAACGGAAGCGTTACAAATTGGCGCCCAACGTGGGGTAAGAAATTGGAACTAGGAAAGATCCAAGCAGAGCAATATCGACCCCCACCAACAGATAGCCGGTCCTTGTTGGAACCCGATCTGGCATACCAAGGTAGAAGACATGCAATCGCAGGTGCTAACTCGACCAACATGAGTAAGATCACGAACCACGGGAGGGCTATAGAAGCCAGAAAACAATACGACATCCCTCAAGAAAAAGCAAGGAAAACCTTCTGCTACGGCTGTGGGGCGGTGGGCGTTATCCGCCGATCCTGCAAAAATTGCAATAATTCGGAAAACGAGAGGGGAGAAAATTTGCGATAGGTCCTCGGCAATTTTCTCCGACCAGAGAAGAGGACGCATTACAAGAATTGACGGGAGGAGAGATGCAACTAGACCAATTACTCTTTATGGGAAAAGATGCAAGAGCTTACCTTTTCGTGAAGATTATGGGGATTCATTTAAAGGGTTTATTGGATAGTGGCGCCAATCGCACCGTGATTGGAGGTGAAGGATGGAGGTTTATCTCCCAATTAGGGTTGAAGCGGAGCATGGAGAAAGTAAACACGTTCATCACTGTGGCGAGCGGACAGCGATGCGCAGTCGATTTTGTCGTCTATATCCCATTCGAACTAGAAGACCGCCTCCGAGTGATACCTGTGTTGGTGGTGAAGAGCTTACCGATCATCCTAACCCTGGGCATAGATTTTTGGAAGATTATGGGTATCATTCCGAATGTAACCACTGCGACCTGGACCTTTACGAACCCGAATGTGGAACAAGATGACTACAACACTGTGGATTCCATAGAAGAAAAGTCAATCCGCGAAGAAGAAAGAATGAAACTCGCCGAAATAACAACGCGATACTTGGCGAAGATGTCCGAGAATTTGGGATGTCACAGGTCGATCGAGCACAGGATTGATACAGGCAACGCTTCGCCAATAAAACAACGGTATTATCCAGTTTCTCCGGTAGTACTGCGGTCAATCCACAATGAACTGGATAATATGATCAAGCTAGGAGTAGTGGTAAAATCAAAGAGTCCATGGTCGTCGCCTATGCTTTTAATCAAGAAAAAAGACGGTTCCTACCGATTTGTGGTGGACTTTCGCAAAGTCAACGCTGTTACCGTCAAAGATGCATATCCAATACCTTATGTGTCTTCTATTTTGGATCGCCTGCGAGAAGCGAGATATCTTTCATCTTTGGACTTGAAGAGTGCCTATTGGCAAGTGCCTCTAGAGAAAGATAGTCAAGAAAAAACCGCGTTTACGGTGCAAGGAAGAGGACTGTTCCAATTTACCCGGATGCCTTTCGGCCTACATAACAGTGCGGCGACTTGGCAACGACTGATCGATCAAGTTTTAGGTCACGACTTGGAACCGTATGTCTTTGTTTACCTTGACGACATCATTATAGCCACGTCTACCTTTGAGAAACACACGGAAGTCCTCGAAGAAGTTCTCCGGAGGTTAAGGGCGGCGAACCTTACGATCAATAGAGAAAAGTGTGAAATTGGAAGAAAGGAGTTAAGATATCTCGGCTATGTGGTGGATCAGTACGGTCTGCACGTCGACCCTGAGAAGATCAGCGCTATCTTGGACTATCCTGCACCTAAGTCAAGCAAGCAGGTAAAGCGTTTTGTGGGAATGGTGTCGTGGTATAAGCGTTTTATACCTTCATTCGCCATCCTCATGTCCCCACTTCATAATTTGACACGCAAGAACGTCCAATGGAACTGGACTACAGAGGCCGAAGAAGCTTTCAGACAAGTCAAAGAAAAGTTAGTTACGCCTCCTATACTCACTTGCCCGGATTTTGATCGTCCTTTTTCGGTACAAACGGATGCATCCGCCTATGGTATCGGGAGTGTGCTATCTCAAGAATTTGAAGATGGAGAGAAAGTGATCGCTTATTATAGCCGGTCTTTGACGAAAGAAGAGAGGAATTACTCGCCGACCGAAAGGGAGTGTTTGGCCGTCATTTGGGCTATTGAGAAGATGCGCCCTTACCTGGAGGGTAGCCGTTTCGCGGTAATTACCGATCACCATTCTTTATTGTGGTTAAACAATTTAAAGGATCCCACTGGAAGACTAGCCCGCTGGGCTATCAGGTTGCAACAATTCGATTTTGACATCAAGCATAGGAAAGGTAGTGAACATGTTGTGCCGGATGCTTTGTCGAGAGCGATAAGCCCTGTCCTCGACCTCATCACCGTCCACGAGCAAGTAGCGGATAAATGGTGGAACAAGATGAAGTCAAGAGTCACCGGAAATCCTCAGAGTTTCCCGGATTGGAGGGTGGAAAATTATAATCTATATAAGAAGGTCAACGATAATTCTCAGCTTGACATGGGATTAGGGAGCAATTGGAAAATTGTCATCCCAAAAGATCTGAGGAACAAAGTGTTACACGAATCCCATGACGCCGAAACCTCAGGGCATCTCGGTATTTTTAAAACCTGGAAAAGAATTGCCGAATGTTATTATTGGCCAGCCATGAAGAGTGATGTTCGCAAGTACATAGGGAAATGCCACGTTTGCGCCCAGTATAAAGTGGAACAATGCAAGCCCGCCGGATTAATGGGACACCGACGGATGGTTTCAAGGCCATGGCAAATGATTTCGTCCGATTTAATGGGCCCGTTCCCTCGGTCTTCAAAGAACAACAAGTACTTATTAGTTGTATCAGATTTCTTTACCAAGTTCACATTGCTGTTCCCGCTGAGAGAAGCTAGGACTGCTACGATTTTGAGACGCCTCGAGGACCAAGTTTTCCTGATATATGGGGCTCCGCAATATCTACAGTGTGACAATGGCCCACAATATACGAGCTCTACCTTCAAGGCCTTTATGAAGAAGTTCGACACGAAGATCATTTATAATCCCAGTTACCACCCACAAGTTAACCCAACTGAACGGGTAAATCGGGTTATTAAAACTATGATCGGGAGTTATATCCGAAACAAGCATAACCAATGGGATAAACACATCCACGAAGTTGGGTACGCGATAAGATCAGCCAAGCACCAAAGTACTGGTTGCACCCCGAATCTCTTAAACTTCGGACGCGAGATTAATCTATCTGGGAAGTTCCACGGTGATGCTGATACGGTACCCGAAAATGCCCCTATAGAAGTCGGGAATCGCCAAAACTTGATCGAAAGACATAGAAGATTAGAAGAATTGTACGAGGAAGTCCGACTCCGACTCAAGAAAGCATACGATGCCAACCAAAAGGTGTACAACCTACGACGACGCCACAGGGAATTCGAAGTCGGAAAAGAAGTTTGGAAGAGGAATTTTGCACAGTCTTACGCAGCTAATAAGTTCACCGCGAGTTTAGCGCCGAAATACACCGGCCCTTTTGTGGTCAGGAAAAAGAGGTCCCCGTTGGTCTATGAACTGGTCGATCAACAGGGTAAGCCAATTGGTAACTGGCATACCAAAGATTTGAAGCCGGTACAAAAAGTCGAAACCGAAGATGACTGCGACATCGCCCAAGAAGAGGACTTTTCAGAAAATGAGTCAGAAGTTGAATAGTTTATTTTTGTATTACATTAATGGTATTTTGTATTTTTGTTAAGATAGGGGGTAATGTAACGAGTTACATGTTTTCGATACGAACAGTATCGAAAACCAGTTTAGAACATTCGAGTAGCCAAAACTACCTGGGTCGGGACCCTTCTGGAATATTCGAGGAGCTTGGATAATTCTAGAAGGTGTCACTTATATAAAGGAGGGACAGGCGGTATGAGAGGGTCAGTCTGGATATAGCTTTTGAAGTGTGATGAACAAGTGTAACTGTAGAGTGAAGAATAAATAAGTTTAAATAGAGAGCACGGTTTTAGTTATTTTACCTAGGAATAAATAACTTGGCGCCCAAACCCACAGCGTTATAATTTGGCGTTTAACGGAAGCGTTACAAGTCGCGGGCTGCGGGCTGCAAGGTGTCTTGCCGGCCGACACCTGTAGCCCGTGTGGCCTGTGGCAGGTCCGGTTCCAGCCCTGGTTCGAGTCCCGGCGTGGCCGCGCGATCGACGCGTGGGCTCTGCGCATCGCGCGGCGGACGCACTGCAAGCGCCGGTCCTTCCGAAGGACGTCGAGACACGTGTTGACGCTGAGTTGATTCCACAAGTGATGCTTGAGGACACTGAACTGCAGGCGGTCGCCCACCCAACGGCTGGCCCTGCCTGGTGTTGCTTAACTTGAACGTCGCACGTCTTCGCTCGGGAAACCGAGACGCACGCTTCGTAAACAATAGAAAGCGGATGCGTGGATTCCAACATGGCCGCCGGCCACTTATCTCCGAGACTCCGGCGCTCTTATCGGCGAACGCGACCGAGGCTGGGAAGGCGGCATCGGCTCCTCAGCCGGGGGCGGGCCGTCGCTCGCTGGTCTCGACGGACACATCCTGTGACAGGCAGCCGTCAACCCCGAAGACGTCGCTGGATCAAGGGCAATAGGTCAAGGCCGCTGCCCACCTCTACCGCTGCTGCTGCCGCTGCTGTTGCTGCTGCTGCTGCTGCTGCTGCTGCTGCTGCTGCTGCTGCTGCTGCTGCTGCTGTGGAGATCTTCTCTATGCGGCGACCTGGCATCGATCACCGGCGAAGACGCGGCGGTCGGCTGAACCAACCCGGATCTCGCGAGCCGGGATCGAACCCGGATCTGGCGCGTCTAATCGTGTTTATTCATCTCTCGCCGAGCGAGCGACTGGCCGACCGGCCATAGCCTAGTTGCTGCCGCCCGGTCGATGCAAGTCTCTCTGTCTCCGTCTCCGTCTCTGTCTCTGTCTCGAGTCTCTAGTCTCTAGTCTCTAGTCTAGTCTCTAGTCTCTAGTCTCTAGTCTCTAGTCTCTAGTCTCTAGTCTCTAGTCTCTAGTCTCTAGTCTCTAGTCTCTAGTCTCTAGTCTCTAGTCTCTAGTCTCTAGTCTCTAGTCTCTAGTCTCTAGTCTCTAGTCTCTAGTCTCTAGTCTCTAGTCTCTAGTCTCTAGTCTCTAGTCTCTAGTCTCTAGTCTCTAGTCTCTAGTCTCTAGTCTCTAGTCTCTAGTCTCTAGTCTCTAGTCTCTAGTCTCTAGTCTCTAGTCTCTAGTCTCTAGTCTCTAGTCTCTAGTCTCTAGTCTCTAGTCTCTAGTCTCTAGTCTCTAGTCTCTAGTCTCTAGTCTCTAGTCTCTAGTCTCTAGTCTCTAGTCTCTAGTCTCTAGTCTCTAGTCTCTAGTCTCTAGTCTCTAGTCTCTAGTCTCTAGTCTCTAGTCTCTAGTCTCTAGTCTCTAGTCTCTAGTCTCTAGTCTCTAGTCTCTAGTCTCTAGTCTCTAGTCTCTAGTCTCTAGTCTCTAGTCTCTAGTCTCTAGTCTCTAGTCTCTAGTCTCTAGTCTCTAGTCTCTAGTCTCTAGTATCTAGTCTCTAGTCTCTAGTCTCTAGTCTCTAGTCTCTAGTCTCTAGTCTCTAGTCTCTAGTCTCTAGTCTCTAGTCTCTAGTCTCTAGTCTCTAGTCTCTAGTCTCTAGTCTCTAGTCTCTAGTCTCTAGTCTCTAGTCTCTAGTCTCTAGTCTCTAGTCTCTAGTCTAGTCTCTAGTCTCTAGTCTCTAGTCTCTAGTCTCTAGTCTCTAGACGGACGTGGAGCCAGCTGCTCCCTTCTCTGCGATCGCCTCGCAACTGTCAACGTCTCAACGACTCCAGATTTCAGCCCGCTACGAACTCGTAGAGCGGGCGAGCGGGCGGGCGGGCGGGAGAAGTAGACCGAGACTTCCGAGCGTTTGATGCGTGTTGTGTTGTGTTCGGTGTTCGGTGTTCGGTGTTCGGTGTTCGGCTTTGAGATGCGTTCCGAAACCTGGACCCTTGCTGGGCCAGTGGGATTTCCGTGTCTCGTGTCTCGTGTCCCGTGTCTCATGTCTCGTATCTCTTGTCTTGTGTCTCATATCTCGTGTCCCGTGTCTCGTGTCTCGTGTCCCGTGTCTCATGTCTCGTATCTCTTGTCTTGTGTCTCATATCTCGTGTCTCGTGTCTCGTGTCTCGTGTCTCGTGTCCCGTGTCTCATGTCTCGTGTCTCGTGTCTTGTGTCTCATATCTCGTGTCTCGTGTCTCGTGTCTCTTGTCTCGTGTCCCGTGTCTCATGTCTCGTGTCTCGTGTCTTGTGTCTCATATCTCGTGTCTCGTGTCTCGTGTCTCTTGTCTCGTGTCTCATGTCTCGTATCTCATGTCTCGTGTCTCACAGGACCATGTCTCATGTCTCGTGTCTCATGTCTCGTCTCACAGAATTATGTCGACGCTGTGTGCGGCTGGGAACGCGATGGTGACGACTCTAGCTACGACTCGGACTTCGAGGAGGCGACGCCGACGCCGACGCCGACGCCGACGCCGACGCCGACGCCCGGCCACCGCGACGTGAGCCGCACCGTGTCGGACACGTTAGCTGCGGAGTACGCGGAGTACGTCAGCACCGGCCAGCCTCCCGACCTGCCCACAGACGTCGCCGCCGGAGGTGAGACGCTCGCCTGCTGCTTCCTGCTTCCTGCTCTCTGCGTCCTGTTTCCTGCTTCCATGCACGTGCATGCTCGAGTCCAAGCGTTCTTGTCCTACGTATTTGTGCAGACAATACTTGTGCAATCAAATCAAACAGAACACGTGATGCACGGCAACGTAGCAGGTGTCCCGTTCCTCCACCTATAGTGTCAGATGCAGATGTACACTACTCTCATTTCCTGCCTTATCAAGACATAGATCAGACGACAACGCCTGCTTGCTCAATGGCACAACACAACGTTGCCATTGTAAAGCTTAAATCACGGTTTCATAGTATTTTATTTGGAGGTCACTTTATTTATAATCGTTATCCAATGGCCAGCTGTGAAATGACGCGGCCATTGCAGCTGGATACATAACACACCTGTAACGACCCCTGTGCTGTGGAATGCCCTGGGAAGGCGATGGGTATTGCCTGGCGTAACGCTGTTGTCTTCCCGGCAGCGGGCTACGCGGCGCGCGTGGACTTCGGGCTGAAGCTGGGCTACGCGGAGCCGCTTGTCCAGGCGGCGCTGCGCAAGCTGGGCCCGGCGCCGGCGCAGAACGAGCTGCTGGAGGAGCTGGTGAAGCTGGGAGCGGCGCGGGCGACGCGGCCCGCCGACCCCGTGCCGCCCCCCGGCGCCGACGAGCCCTCGGCGCTTCGGCCCGTCGTCATCGACGGCTCCAACGTCGCGATGAGCCACGGCAACAAGGAGGTGTTCTCCTGCCGCGGCATCAAGATCTGCGTCGACTGGTGAGCGCCGCCGGCTGGAGTCCCTGACACGGCCGAACCAGCTGCTTGATATTTGACTTGCGGCCGGTTTTACAAGGTCCAGTTAGTGGCTCATCTCCAGGTAGAAACTTATCTCCATGGCGCCAACCTGGCGGTTGTTTCTGTTTTCTTCCTGAATCGAAGAGCACTGTTTAACCGGACATTTTCAAACCAGACCTAAGCAGGCTTTATTCCTTTCAAAGGCGGTGCGAAAGCTTTTCGCAGTCAAAATAGATTGTTTGGAAAATAACTTGCTTGATTTGCACACTTTGAAGATAGTTTAAGACAGAGAAGATCTGCATTTTGAATGCAGATTCCTGCATTCTGCCAGGCCTAGTCCTTTTTAACAACATTTTAGATTTTATCTGTGTTATCTGTTAGCTTCATTTGAAGCGCTAAACACCTATAATAATCATTTGCAACGGTACATCACACGAAAGGGAAAAGATGAATGTGTCAAAATCAGAGCCAATCAACAATCATCAGAGTAGAAACAATTTGAGAAAAATCGGGGCTGCTGTTATAACCGAAAGTTTACAAAACGGCCAAGCCATCTTGAAACCCAGTGCTTGCACGTGGTAGCTAAAAACCCGAGCACTTGTTTGCGTAGACATGTTGGGTGACGCGTTGTTTCCCGGCGTGCAGGTTCAGAGCGCGCGGGCACCGCGAGATCACGGTGTTTGTGCCGAAGTGGCGCAAGGAGGCGTCTCGGCTGGACAACCCGATCTCCGAGCAGGAGGTGCTGACGGAGCTGGAGCGCGAGCGGCTGCTGGTGTTCACGCCGTCGCGGCTAGTGGGCGGCAAGCGCACGGTCTGCTACGACGACCGCTACATCCTGCGGCTGGCCGCGGACAACGATGGCGTCGTCGTCTCCAACGACAACTACCGAGACCTGGCGCAGGAGAAGCCCGAGTTCCGCCGCGTCGTCGACGATCGTCTGCTCATGTACTCGTTTGTTAACGACAGGTGAGCACCGCCCCCGATAGGGGTTACGTCGCTGCTGGTGCCGTTGCGCCGTGCCCGTGTTCCACTTCGTGATGAGCGCGACGGGCGGAGGGAGTGAAGCAAATCTGCAATCACACTTACTGCTGAAAAGATACTGTATTTTTACTGTTCGTTCTCTATCGGCCAAATGCCTCAACCGATTTTGATGAAGTATTACGGTTACCTTTGTTTTTTCTCAACTTGCTAATGTAAGATTAAAATGGCAGTCACATTATGAGAGAGGTCTCTCCAAAGTTCGGCCCATCTGCCGACAAAGAAGCGTTTCTAGATGTAAAAACGTGGCATGCAAGAAGTGGTTCTGTGTAGCCAGCCAACGGAGTGCACACTGGGCGTAGCGCGTGATTGCGACCAGAACGCGGGTACTTTCTCATGGAGAGCAGATACGTTTGGCTGGATGAGATTGCTGCCGCCACCGTCAGTCTTATTTATCTGTTTTTCATTGGAACGGTCCGACTTCGCGCCACCTCGAGCCACCGGCACGACATTCTACTCGATATCCCGCTCGAAAACACGCCCGCCAATATCTCCACTGGGCCGAAACATCATCGTCCGTCGATGAAGCGGTTCCCTGATATATTACTAGAAAAGCCAAATACAGTCAAAAGGCAGAAGATATCTAGTATGGAATGAGCACATAACACTACCCATGACGTGCCTGCATGGCTGCTGACTCCTGTCAAACGCGGCCTGTCACTACTTGATAGGATGCCCATGGAGGCATGGAGGAAAGCACGTTGAAAGCGTTTGCGTCGGCTTGCCATCTCTGGCAGCGGCTAGTTTCGCTCCCGCCACCTTGTTGGTGTTGCTAACGACGTGTTGCTAACGACGTGTTGCTAACGACGTGTTGCTAACGACGTGTTGCTAACGGCGTGTCGCTAACGGTGTGTTCCTGACGCAGGTTCATGCCGCCCGAAGACCCGCTGGGCCGTTCCGGGCCGGTGCTGGACTCGTTTCTTCGACGCGGGGGCGGCAAGAGGGCGGCGGGGGGCGCGGACGGCGCCGCCCCCGCCTGCCCCTACGGCAAGAAGTGCACCTACGGCAACAAGTGCAAGTTCCACCACCCAGAGCGCGCCACCCCGCACAAGTCGGTCACCGATCGCCTGCTGGAGAATGCGCAGCGACACATGCAGGTGGGTCCTCGTTGCGCCGCGCGAAGCGCAACCAGCACGTTGTCGCACAACCCGTCATTGCCCATTATTGATGGCTCAATTTATTTATTTATAATTAGAAACAAAATGTCCATTCCATAGTTTGTATGCGTACCGGGATTTGAACCCGGTGATTGTCACCAAGAAGCTGAAAATATCCAGGTTCAAATCCCGAGAGGGATACAAATTTTGGAAGGGATATTTAGTTCCTATCTACTGTATCTGCAACGAGTATTTGCATTTGGGTTCAAATCAACACTCATTCATTGTTTTATGATGTGCACTTTTCTTGAAATTGGCATTTTTTTGGTCTTTTGTGGCCGCTTTGCAGTTATTCCCAGTTTAACAATTTTGGCTATCCGTGACACAAGATCCCTGCTTCCCTGATTAAGGAGACACTAGTTGTGGAATGAGTAATCAATGTGAAAAATTATTCAACTTTCTCATGTATGGAAGTTGACTCTATAATTAGTATTTACTTATTACCGCCAAGTTTCAGCCACTGTGCTTTCTGACGCTCCAAGTGTGTGTGGATGCTGACGGGTGTTGTTTTTCCGTGCAGGCTCGCGGTGGCTGCCCTGCGCAGAAGTCGGTGAGCCTTCCGCTGCCCACCGAGTCGGAGGCCCCGCGGAAACAGCCGCTGGCTCGGACAAAGTCCACGACGCCGTTGACAGCTGCCGACGACCTACGGGACTTCGCGCTCTCCAGAAGGTGAAGCGATAGGCAACGCTTGGAAGTTCCACTGCGGAACTTTGTCGGTTTCTAATTATGCGGCTTTGCGTTCATTTCTGCTTTTGTTTCGTATACTTTCCCAAATCTGCAAAATTAGACTCTGAGAAAGTTAGAGAATAAGTGTCCAGTATTGTAAATTGCTTGTAGGATTGACTGCGAGGGTGTGAGCTTGTGAGTGTGTTATTTGAGTGGAAGAATGCTGGGAAACTTGGGTCCGTCCACCAGCCCAGCCTCAGCCCACCTATCAACAAGACCGATTTAGTTGCTATCTCAATGATCAAGCAGTCAAATCACCTTCAACGCCCGAACAAAGTGTGACCGAACGCAGGAAGCTTGCCGGCGCTTGCTAACCGACGGCCCCCGTGTGCGTTGCAGTGTGGACAACGTCTCGAGCTGCTTCCGCACGCCGCCCCCCGGCTACGCGGCGGCGTGGGGCCGGCCGGCCGAGCCGCCGCCACCGACGGCCGCCCCCGACGGCAACCTGCACCGCAAGCTGCAGCGGCAGCTGACGCTGAACCCGTCGTGCGACCCGCGGCTGCAGCGTTTCACGCAACAGCACCGGCCCGTGGCGCGGCACGCGTCGGACTCTGCTCCGCCCCCGCCCTGGGAGCGGCAGCACGCCAGCGTGACCCGCATCTCGTCGGCGCCGCCCCTCGCCTGGCCGCCGCCCCCCGCCACCCTGCTCTACTCGCCCACGCACGAGGACGCACGCCGCCGCCTGCACTACCACCTGGCCGCCATCTTCCCCGAGGAGCAGGTTTCCAAGGCGATGCAGCTCTATCCCGACGAGACGAACCCGCAGAAGATTTGCGCCGCGATTCTCGCCATGTTTCCCAAGTCGTGAGGTCCGCGCCGCGGTTCCCGAGCTGTGAGTGCGTGGGGCGGAATCGTTCCGCGCCCCGCGTCGTCTCTCGTGTTTAGCCAATCGTTACGTTCTTTGTTGTCTTTCCCCGCTCCTTTCTTTGGTCGCGTTGACGTTTATTCTCGATAACCTACTAACTCCAATCATCCATTTGGTGATTGATGTAAATGAGCCTGAAGAGGTGGAGAGAATCGCTGACCGGCACTGGCAGTATTTGCCGAGGAGTTTCGAGGAGTTTCCGGTGAAGTTACTCCTTCACCTTCCCATTTAGAGCTCATTCGAACTTATTTTCAGTTGTTTGAACTTAATCAAAGAACCATTAGATAATTTGTTTATTTGGAAAGCATTGAGAGAAGGAAATATCTAGGTAACTTTCAGCACTGGAATCACCTGTTCAAGAAACAAGGAACAGACGGGCTTCCCCTCGTTTTCAGGGGCTGATTGCTACTGTCGTTGCTTCTGCTGTGCAAAATCTTGTAACAAGCACAACGGGGTTTTGCAACGTGAAGCTTTTGTTCTGAGACTGACAGTATTTCGTGGATTTCACGGGCTACCGAATGCACGATAGATTGATTGTTCAGCGGAAGTTCTAGTGCAGAAGGGAAAGCACGTCGTTTCCTTTCACATTTCCAACATTTTGACACACGAAATACTATCTAACGGCTCATTACATTGTACACAAATTTGTTTCTGCTCCTTGGTAATGTTTCCGTGAAACTCTTCTTGAATCGTGCAAATAGCTCGGTTGTTTCTGCTACTTCTTCTCTTCATCATTGCATTGTTGCCGGACTGCATTGTTACTTAGGTACCTAGTGAAAAGTTTTGGAATGTTCTTGGTTTAGTAGCGTGATGCAAGAAAATTACCTGCTGCAGTTTAAGTCGTAGAAGACTCGTAAGAATACTCGCAGCGGTAGGAATTAGGATAGGTACCGACATGCTGTACTGTATTATATCAGGTGTTCTACCATCAATGCTTATAGGACCAGTTTTTTTTTGTTATTTTGTAAATTAATATTGGGTTCCAAGTATCGAATAATCTTCATATTGAAGAAGAGTTTGCTCCCCACGCAATGGACTGTTGCTGTGCCTATCAATCGGTGCGATTGGGATAGGCGGAGCAGAGCGACAATGTTTTGTGCATCGACGAGTTAGGGCAAGCAGTTGATACTATGTATCAAGTTGGTTCGATGCTATCGCAATGGCTTCGCATATAGTTTTCCTGGTGGTCATAATGAGCTATTTTTACTGTTAGCGGCATACGTTGGACAGATGCTGAAATGAACTGTTTTACATTGTTTTTAAAGTTTATAAAACTGACATCAAATAGTTTAACAAATTATTGTTTGTTTGGTGAGATAACTAGTAGTTTTAAAATGTATAGATTTTTCCTTCAAGAAACTGTTATTCCATTTTCTTAGTGATGTCTTGAGTCTCTTTATTTTGCTACTGTCGTTAAACTGAACTCGACTAGATTTAGAACTAGAATGTTCGTGTAATAGAATCTTTGTTACTGAACCAAATTAAATTGACTATTTTATTTACCACCAAAAAAACAAACGCTTCTCAATACAGTTAGTGACGTGAAAGAGCAGGAATGCCAACGCTAAGTAACATGCACTTAACGGAGATTTTGAGCCATTGACCTCTCGTCTGTATGGCTGGTGGTGAACCGGAATGGCAAAGAAGCGATTCACAATTCCGTCACGAGAGGTTGGTTGTATTATCAGGAAGGTATGGGCCATAGGGCAGAGAAAAGCACGTCTTTCCAAAGAAAACATACTGCAATTTAATTGTGTGCCATTGGTAGCAATCACTCTGGCATTAGCAGTTTTTGTCTAACGGCAATCCACTACATTTACAAGAACAATTTTAAAATGTAGTTACGAGTCATGAACAACGAAAGTTGCCCAACAGCATTTGAGTCGAAGCTAGCACATAAGAATCTTGTAACGTAGGGCAGTGCACGTTAGCAAGACTTGCCTCGTTTGGCTTGTCGAGGGATGTCAGGGTTGCCGCGGTGAAAGCTGGATTGGCTGCAGCTGGCCGTGGAGCCGGGCGTTGCCGAGCCTGATGCTACCTCGCAAACACATCTGTGTTGCGGAAGCTCGAGTTGTCTCTGCAAAAAAATGCCGGGCGTCGTTCAAACTTGCTCACTCCTCATGTGATTTCAGATGCAAGCTGGCTTATGGCTTAGAGCTGATAGCTGTTGGTACAAATCGACAAGATATACCTATCTTTCTTCTAAATGAGAAAATCGTGGCGCATACTTGAGACTGTCGTTGTGAGTCTTGTATTCCATGATTGTGTTTGGAGGCAGATTCAACACCCGCCTCAGTGTGTCCCTTATCCTCGCCGTGGTCGATGAGTCCGAAGCAGATTTATTCCAAACAGATATTATGTCCTCCTGCAAAATAAGTTACCACGGTTAATTAATCATTACTTTTGGAAGAATTTCAATTAGTTTATAATGTCAGTTAAATGGGTAACACATTCTAACATTTTATTATATTAAATGAAACTTCTTCCTCCTCAAATCTATCTTTCCTCATGTTACATTCAACAAGTATTTCTTAACTTGTTCAGCGAAAGAAGGTAAGCAACACGCGGAACAAAGGAAAGCTGGTACGATGAATACCTGAAAGCGAATCGATACGACAGCACCACAAATTTCTTCTCCAACCATGAACTGTTCACCGAGCATGGCAAGGACTAGATTTTCCCAACAACGAGACGCAAGTCCTTTACGAAGCCTCACTATCCACTTCCCCCCGCGTTGGTTGGCTTCATCTTCCCACATCGGTTTGATGCCGATTTTGAACAAATGGAAATCACTGTGGCTCTGGAGGTCTGATGGTTTTGCCAAATGGCAATAGTGGGCCCAGAACTGTTCTACTGATGCAAAGCGTCCAATCAGTTTCAAATTCTGATCATAATTTTGAACCGAAGCTTGTTTTCCAGGTGAACGCCGACTAAACCACATCCAATAGGGAAACTGTAGTTTATGTTCACCAGGAGGAACGGTTAGTGGAGTCTGCAACAGGAAAATTAGTTAAAGCCTCGGAACATTGATGGAGAACAAGTAAATAATGCCATTTGTATTAGAATTTCTCCCAACGGGGAATCATCAAATTAGTTCAACTTACAAGGGATTCTTTGTCAGTTAGGAGATCTTTATTGTTAATATCCTCCTCTCCACTGTCATCGCTGCTTTCCAACCTGGAAACGACAAAGGTATGTTGGCTATGGAACTCCAATGAAGGTATTCACGATTTTTGTTTGCACATGCATTTCCCCAAATCTACCAGGAAATATTCATACGTACGCTTCAAATTTGTTTGACATTTTATAATAAAATTTTAGAGTATTAACTTAAACTGTTTTAATCACACAGTTATAATAAGTCCACAGAAACGTGAAAATTTACAAAAAATATAAAGTGCTTCTCTCCACAGCTGCTGCAAGGTACAATGGCTGTCACGGATTAGTTTCTTCGTTGAGGTTCGGACTTCAGTGTACGGAGAAGTGTGGTGGGGGGACCTCGTCCTGCTGAAGGGCACAGAGATGGATTCGGATTCGGAGGAGGGGCCAGTCGCGAGAGTAATTTGAGTTTGACAGCTGTTAAGGTTAGAATTTTTTTGAATATTAACAACACCAGTTGATCAGCCTTGCTGATCAGTCGTAATCGAGCGATAACTATAATTTAAAATTTAACTTTTAATTTCTTGGGACACGTTACCACAACCAGGCTGCATGTCTGTATTCCTATTGAATATCTAATATCGAATACCTACCTAGAAGGTTATTCCTAAAGGTGATACGAAATGGAGGAAAAACTTACTGAGGAAATTATTTTATCTGAATTTGATGTCGACAATCAGGTAGTATCACCCTACCTAGATTCTTGTCAAAATAGCAATGTTTGGCCTTATTGCCAGAGTGTGCTTTTCAAATCATTTCCGATGGAAGAAGAAATCGTCGAAAGTCAAGAAGACACGTTAATTTTCAATGCCGACAACTTTGAGTCCATCTCCGATATGCATCCTGCTGAATGTGATAACTCCAAGGAGGAGTCTGTAATGCACATAGAGATAATAAAGTCAACGGCGCTGCCGCGTCGCAGAGTGACAGGCATCAGCCGAGTGGTTCCTTCTTTGACTAGTGCCTGGCAAAGAACCAACTTCAAAGCTTCCGAACCATCCATCACAGATATGTACACTAAGTACATGACTACCGGAGTTGATACAGAATGTGAAGAGTGCCTTCAACAGTTCCTATCATCTACTGAACTGGAATGCCATGTGCGTTTGCAACATCCTCACGTTACACTGGCACCAGAATATTGCTTTGTGTGCAGGAAAAAATACATATTCACGTCTCAGCTCAATAACCATCTTTCAATGTACCACGGCATTCAGTTTCCTGACATGATGTGTAAGATCTGCTTCATGGAATTAAATATTCCCATTGAGATGAAAGCACATGAAAGGAAGCACAATAAAGAATTTAACTGCCAATACTGCACTATGAAGTTTGCCTCGGAGTATGAATATCAGAAACACTTTGATAGCCACATGTTCCAGCTAAAGCCCCACGAATGCGTTACATGCGGAAAGCGCTTTTTCAACGGGATTTCCCACAATGTGCACTCTAATCGGCACAGCAAGCTGTCTTGCATGTCATGCGACTTGCTTTTCAGCAAGGAGCTCTTGTATTTGCAACATATCAAGTCGCATGCCCCGGAAGCAGTCCAACACCTTCTGAATAGAACAGCACTACTGGACCAAGAAGAAGATAATCTAGACAGCATGCTTGAAACGTACAGGAAGGTGGGCAATAAACGCTTGCTCGGAAAGACGAGAAGTGCGTCCCTTGCAGAAGAGCAAACGTCAGTGGACGACATAGAACAGAGTGTCGTGTCGTGCATGGAATCCATCCTGATCTCGGTGGCGTCGACTTGGGCGGGCGTTGCGGGCCCGTCGAGGAAAGCAGCAGCCGGGACGGCCGAGCGGGAATGCAAGCTGTGCCGGCTGCAAGTGGCGACCGCCGCCGAGCTGGTGGAGCACCACAACGAGAGGCACGCCCGCAGCCGCACCTGCCCGTTCTGCCGCCTGCTGGCCGCGTCGTTCGGGCAGCTGCACAAGCACATGGCCACGCACCTGAAAGCACGTCGCAGCTCCGTCCCGGTCAAGCCCGCCCTCTCGTGCAACTTCTGCGGCAAGATCTTCAAGAGCAAATCCAAGTGGAACAATCATCTGGAGGCGGTACACAAAATGAAGGTGACCTCGCGGCCGTACAGCTGCGGCGATTGTCCTCGCACGTTCACGAACGAGCCGTCCCGAGACAAACACACGCTGGCGATGCACAGCGAGGAGAAGACGGTGGAAACGTGTGTCCGCTGCGAGGTTTGCAACCAGGCGTTTGTGCGCTCCAAGTTCCTCACCAAGCACATGCAGGCGGTCCACGAAATGGTCCACTCGTGTGCCGAGTGCGACAAGACGTTCCCGAACAAAGACAAGCTGAAGCGACACGAGGAAAGCCACAAGCCGGCGGAGCTGCGGCAGGCACACAAGTGCTCGTTTTGCAGCGTGAGCTGTTCGACGCACTCGGGCCTGAGGGTGCACCTGCGGATCCACACCAACGAGAGGCCCTACGGCTGCGACGAGTGCGAGATGAAGTTCAAGCGGCCGCAAGCGCTCAAGAAGCACAAGCTGCTGATGCACACCAACAAGGAGTCCATCTCGCGGGCGTGCCCCGACTGCCCGCTAAAGTTCTACGACCACGGGAATCTGCTGCGGCACTTTCTTCGCGTTCACAAGGGGCTCTGCCGGTTCGTGTGCGGTTTGTGCGCAGATCGCTTCGGTCAGAACCAGGACCTTCGAAGGCATCTCAAGCTGAAGCACGATACTGAAATTCCCTACCTCAAAGGCAGCAGTAAGAAATCCTTCCATGAAATCTACGTGTTGCCCGCGGCAGGAAGCGCCGACATTTCACCGGAGACAAACGAGAAAATCAAAACGGCCGTTCACGAGGAGAGTTTGAAATTCGAAGGTTTTTCGGAACGCTTTAATGCATTTGCAAGCAATGACATAGAAAAAGAAAACAACGATTTCACCTCCCAGTCTGAAATCACAGAAGCCAATAGTCAGCTGCTGAGTTCATTTGAAAACGTGTTCACGGTGGAAACGCCGGCTCCTTCGCTCCCCGTCCCCGAGCCGTCCGATCCCACCGACCTACAGAAACCCGAGCCGACGGCAAACAGTTTCCAGCTCGAGTTCAACGCTCCGTTCCTCGGCATCCTGACTACTGCCGAGGAAGCCGGCAGCGTCAACCCGATGCAGTCCTTCTTCCGTTGCGACCTCTGCCAGACGCTGTTCTGCGTGATGTCTCAATTCTACGAGCACCTGGCCAAGAGGAAGGAGAACGCGTGCCCGCTCTGCTCGGAGGGGTTCTGCGGCCCGGCGGGGCTCCAAGGCCACCTGTCGGCCGCGCACAAACCCGCGGCCCTGGACATCACCTACCGCTGCGGCATCTGCCAGGTGGACTTCGGCGAGAAGGACGGCCTGACGGAGCACCTGCAAGACGTCCATGGCGTGACCGTTCAGTTCGAGATCACGCCGCAAGACATCGGCAGCGAGGCCGGCGCAGCGCACCGCCGACGCCACGAAGACAACCTGTTGCTGGACCTGTTGGACACTGGCGGCGGCGGCGCCGTGGGCGAGCAGGCGGCCAGCCGGATACCGCTCACCGTCGACGAGATCTCCCGCCTGGACGCGGAGGCCGCCGCCACCACCGCAGCCGCCGCCGCGCCGGTGTTTGCGTACCGGTCGCCCGGCAACACAACGCCGCCGCTGCCGTCCGTTACCCAGCAACCCACGGCCAAGGTCGCCGTCGCCGTCGCCGCCGCCGCGGGGGCGGAGGCTCCCAGCGCGCCGAAGAAAATGACCTGCGCTCAGTGCGGGAAGCATTTCCCGGAGGTTGGCCGCCTTATTCGACATATCAACACTCATTTGGGTGCGTACTCGATCTTCAACGGCCATCAGCTTGTGAACGATACATACAAATTGCTAATCTTCTCGAGTCCCGGGACATTTTGCTCACAAGTTGTACGCAGCCAGATCAGCAGTGTGAATCTGTTCATTTTGTTTAACGTGAGATGAGAAGTTTTGTCAGTGTTTTTAATGGAACAAAACAAATGAAAGCTCTCTCATCTTGAAAGAATTAACAGAATTGCACGCAGAGCTCAATTCTCTGGAAATTTGAACTTTTTTAATAGAAAATTTACTTTCTTAGGAAACAGTTGCACCATAGATAAATAAGTAGTAGTAGTAGTAGTAGTAAATCTTTTTATTTAGCAATATAGCTATTTTCTACAGAGACATGAATATAATATAAGATTATTATTTAAGACTAAAGTAGATACATAAGTCAATGAATTATGGCTATAAGAGCATCACATGGTTGCATGAAATGTCTAGTAATTATAACTATAATTATCACAGGAATTAATGAATAAATTAACTAAGTTGAACTCACACTTCACAGTCAACTGCTAGATGAATTTCTCCGATTAAAAGTATTAAAATCAGGGCTTCAGACATAAATGGCAACGTTTGCACGGAACATGCCCAGCATGTGACATGCTTGTAGCGTTTTATCGTCTCTATTATCATTATTATTTCAGATATTATTAATCATCATCACATTAGTGCTCATGTCTGTGAAAGCCGTGAGCCGTCTAACCGAGTGCTGCGCTCCGCACGGTTCCAGGCGTGAAGCCCTACAAGTGCCCGTCGTGTCCCAAAGTGTTTGCGGAGAAGCACAACCTGCTGGTGCACGGACGCGTGCACTCGCGCGAGCGTCCGTATGCGTGCAAGACGTGCGGACAGCGTCTGCGGTACCGCAAGGAGCTGGCGGACCATGCGGCTCGGCACGGCGGGCTGCGGCCACACGCCTGCCTCGCCTGCCCCCGCGCCTTCCTGCGTTCCGGCGAGCTGGCCCGGCACGCTCGCACCCACGTCGACACTAAGAGGTACGTCTCTGCACAGCCGCTAGCAGATCTCCTTCGCCTCGCTCTCATTTCCCACCGTCCAAGAGACCGATGCTACTTATTTATTTATTGGTCAAGGAAACACAGGAGGAAACACATATTTACACATATACACATTTACATTCCGGATGTTGCTTGATTATCGGTGTTTAACGACGCACTGTTTTGACAACTGGCGCTTTGGCGCTGGTCTAATGGCGTCGGTGAATGAAATGGTGATGATGACGGTGATGATGAACCTAACCTAGCCTAGAAGGGAGGAGGGGAAACCCGGTGCCGGCACGTAGCCTACTCCTGTCGAAAAGCACCGAGGGGACCACCGGCTTTACGTCCTTTCCGAAGGACGGTGCAACTCGAACAACAGGATTCCTCCACTAATCCGTGCTGTCGAGAGGTTGACCAGTAAAGTTGTTGTACTAACTTCAAACCCTCCAACCTCTTTCCCAAACAGAACTGATCGTGTGCATGATGGTCAGCCATCAAACACCTGACTCAGCACAATGTTGCTTAACTTCGGTGATCTCACGAGAACCGGTGTTTCCAACATGTCAAACCGTTAGGTCTGGAAATTGCTATACATTCATTTTTATATACATAGTTTATATGCATAGTCAAATATAGACATATATAGACATACACATAGCATATACATGCTACATGTTGCATGGCAAGTGTGTTGATGCAATGTGATTTCTGCCCAGCGCTCTGAATGTCTAAGTGAAGAAATTCTAGCAAGCGCGGGTCAACGACGGGAGTAACTATGACTCTCTTAAGGTAGCCAGGTCCCTCGTCACCTAATTAGTGACGCGCATGAATGGATTAACAAGATTCCCACCGTCCCTAACTACTATGTAGCGAAACCACTGCCAAGGGAACGGGCTTGGAGCAATTAGCGGGGAAAGAAGACCCTGCTGAACTTGACTCAAGTCTGGCAATGTTGTAAGGAGACATGAGAGAAGTGGGAGGCTTAGGATCAAGCGTCGGTTTTAACACACTAGATCTTTTTCAGGACCACCAACCTCCTCAAACTCCTGCTGGGCTAAATCTTGGTAGCTAAATAGCTACACCAATGAAGTGTAGGTAGAAATCAACTGAAAGTGGTTTGTTTGCGCAGGTTTGCGTGCTTGAAGTGCGCGAAGTCGTTCCGTCGGGCAGACGAGCTGCAGGCTCACGACCGGGTGCACGCAAACGCGGGGCGTCCGCGAGCGTTTGTCTGCGACGTCTGCGGCAAGAGGTTTGCGACGCAGCGGACGCTCCGGCAGCATCTCGTGCTGCACTCGGCCGAGAAGCTGTTCGTGTGCCATCTCTGCGGCAAGGCGTTTGCGCTGGAGCTGTATCTCAACTCGCATCTCAAGACGCACTCGCGGCGAGAGAACTACGTCGCCTGCACCAAGTGCGCAAGGATGTTCACGACCAAAGAAAACTTGCAGGTGCCCGTTTGGTTTTCTTAAAATTGGTTTGGTTATTTGGTTAATTGCAGCATACTTGTGCTCAGTTGGGAGCGATTTTGGCACCTATAAAGAGCCAATAATGAATCCCAATTCTGTTAAGCAGACTGCACATTACGCCCACTACTTATTTAATTTCTTATTATTGTCATCATTAATTGGGGTTATTTGTTTCAGATTCACCTAACAAAATTCCATGGTAAAATGGCTAGAAAGCTCGGAGGGAATTCTCGAATCAGTAAAGATGTCCCGGCAAACGCAGCAGTGTTGCATCGGGAAGAAGTTGTTCCTGAAGACCAGGGAATGGAAATTACCGAGATAGAAATCCAAGATGATCTTTTGCACACTGACGGTGAAAGCTTGATTGGTGAAAAGTCAGACCAGATGATGTATTTCCATTCAGATAATGGTGGATTGGATTCTTCATTTATTTATATTAATTGTACAGACTGAGTTTTGACATCATAATAAATTCATTGTAAATGTTCAATATAAAAGCCATTGAATTTTGGATCTCCCAGAATTGAAATCAAATGAGAAACAGATTTCTCCATAAGGGAAACATTAAGTAAATTTTGGCAAATATATTTTTGAAAATATATAATTGTTAAATTATGATTTCTTACTTTTGTTTGGGGTTACATTGTTAACTTCTTTCTCATAGTTTTCGAGAATTTTCGCTAGACGTGCACTTGACTAAATCTGACAGCGCGATACAGCGAGATATGCGCAGAAGCGGTGCGCATAAGTACTGCACACCCAAGCAACCCAAGTCACTTCCTCTCACGTCAACAGCCTAGCTGGGATCTGTACGTGGTGTTATTTGAATCGAATAATTCATTTCTACAGTGTATTCTGACAGATAATAATTCTGAAAAAATGGCACCGAAACAAAGAATGCGTATTGCGAATGAGAAGAACAGCAAAAATGTGAATTTCCGTGGAAATGTACCGAAATCAGCGGTAAGTAGTAATGTCTGCTAGGCCAGGATGCCAGCTGTCACAGTGGCTTGCTGCTCCTCTGAGAGCCGACCAAGATTATCTAGAATTATACGTGGGTCACTTCCTGATATATTTTTGTTTCACCATCTGAACTTGTTTATGTTTCTTTTTGCAGAAAACTCAAGACGAGAAATATCCTGTGGGTCCCGGCTTACTGGCTCTGTTCATATTCGTCGTTTGCGGATCGGGTAAGCTCTTTCTTCACATTGTTTTCTCTTAAATTAGCTCGTGGAGCTTAATACGAAGCACTGGAGTCTTAAATTTCTTGAGTTGATCATTGGGCTGCATCCAGATGATAATTATATCATGTCAATCTATATTTTACTTATCCTATGCAACAACAAAAAAAACAATACCTATACAAATATCGGCTTGTAAACGGTATATTACTCTTAGCAACAAACCAAACATACTGTGATTTTATTATCGCTGGAGTTTCAATCTATAGGCTTACTAATACATCAGTTAATGGGTTTGAGCTCCGATATCAGATGAAATCAGTATGGGGGAGATTTCTAAGGTTTTACCAAGGCATTGATGTTTGGTCAGGTGCAAAGGTTGAATTGTTAGAGCAACTCATTAGATCTAGTTTGGATGGATTTTCCAGTTTGCTAATTATAGTTTTCTAGTTTCTAGAGAATTGCAACAAAATACATCAAATTTTCCAGTTGCTGGAACCAATCAAAGTCTTCAGATTCAGCTTGTATACATTTGATGCCACATGTACAGACTGCCTAATTTTCAATGGTGTTCTTCGTTGGTGAAGTTTAATGTTAGGAATATTATTATTTCCAGAGATCTGAATCTTGTATCAAGATTAAGAATTAACATCTAATGATTTAAAATAGGAAATTTAGGAAATTATTATGATTTTTTTTTAAATATGCCCAAGTTCACTGCATAACTGCAAAGAGATCAAATTCAGATTAAACCTCTGCTTTTGTACCTAGCATTTTAATTGAGGTCATAGAAATGTGCATGAAACTATGATTATCAGCTTTCTAAAACCAATTGCATTTTTTGTTCTCTTCTAACTAGGAACTTTGTTCTGTCCACAGCTGTCTTCCAGATCATTCAGAGCATCAGAGCGGCTTAAACCTGGCGATGATGACTCAAGGCAACTGACCGCCACAAGGCACAATTATTTTTATGTTACAAAATACAATTTCTGTGTGATCAATTTTGTTGTTAAAATTGGCGTATGCTGCAGTAAAAGAAGTTGATTAAGAGAATGTTCTTATCAAATTATTTTACTGCGGGTTATGTTTTAATATATTTTATTGATTTTTTCATGATGGCAATCTTGCTGAAATCATCAGACTAACGTGATATTACATTCTCTACCGTATAAGCATTTATTTAATTGTAATATTCTGTTGACATGTTTTATTGCAGATGCACCTTGTTTACAGGTGTATCTCTAACCAAATCCTGGATGTACTTCACAGTGATTTCCAATAGGTCTGAATATAAATATTTGTAAATAAGAGATTACGTAGGATTTGTAAAACTAAATTTAAAAGAAAATGCAAACTTCTCATCCCAGCAAGACCATTCCAAATTGCTCCCATGCTAAATTCCATTGTAATGGCTATTTATGATGAAATAAATAAAAGGGTTTTAAGATGAGCAGAATGTCAATGCATATGAATTATATTTAAAACCTGCAAAAGCTGATATATTGAAAAAAATATATCTTGCTTGGAAAAGATGTGAGGAAGGAGGCACGGGCAATTAATTGTGGCACGAAGTGAACCTAGTGATCGGACTGTTACTTAGCAAACAGGCATGCGACTACCTGCCTAAACCGTTACCAAACATCCTCGGGTCAACACAGGTCGCGGTCATTGGTCGACTTGAAAAATATCACGTCAAAGGTGACGCGTCTCCTGCCGTCGTGCAGTGCTGCCATCTCGCAGCCCGCCGCGCAACCAAGCACTGACGTAAGGGCAGCAGCGCTAGCCGCGGCCTAGCCAGCTGTTTGAATCAGTCAGCGCTCACTAGTTCGAGCGAGGGGTTGTGTTGGTGCAGGTGCAATCGCCGAGGTGTTGAGTGCGTCTTCGTTGTCGCCGTTGTCTGGTTGCAGCGCGGCTCGCGATCACTGGATACATACACTTCGACTCGGAGCTGGTAAGAATGTGCACAGTGCAACTGTCAGCTGCATGTCAGTCTGTTCCAATCATATTATTCTAATCAAGGAGCGGGGTGCCTCGTGCCTGGCTCGCCTGATGCAGTTTGCTTCAGGACGGGTTGTTAAACTTATTCTGTCCTATCAGTAACGCCACGGTAAATGCATAGCCCTCTGGAGTTTACTGGATATGCACGCTGCATGAAATTGGAAGGCTTGAGACATTGATTTTCCACACGAGAAAAAAAAGACCCGACGTACAACACGAGATGTAATAGAAACAGGTATAATAATATACATTTTTTAAATTTTGACTTGTTTCACAGGTACGTAAGCAAATCATCAATCTACCGTTCCTTCTTTAAGGGATTGATAAGTTAGCGTTAATATAAGGGAACCGTGTGATTGATTATAATAAAATATCGTTTTTTGTATTGAACCTGTGCTCTGTAAGCAATTACTATGTAGGCAGGCATGTCCATGAGGCTACAATTCTATGGTATGATGACGATGTATCTATTAGTAACATTTAACGAGCGTGGAATTTTAGGTGCACGGTTTAAAATACTATTAATGTGATTGAACGAACCCAGAGAACTAATGACCTTATTGCGCGTCCATGACGTCACAAACACGTAACACGGCGTGTTATTCGAACTGGGAAACAAACAGCAAACTTGTGGCGACATGCGATGTTGTGCACTGTGTATCCAGCGAGCTTGAACTTCGGGGTAAATTGGGACACGATACTCCCCGACACGATGAAACTGTACCAAAATCTACCCCCATTACCTTGTTATCAAGCTGACAGCGCGAGTTGATCTTTTGTTCGGGGAGTCTCGCCGGAAACAAAATACATGCTCGCGCGGATTTCGATAAAAGCACCCCCCCCCCCCCCCCCCCGCCGCCGCCGCCGCCGCCGCCGCCGCCGCCGCCGCCGCGTGCGTTATTGCATCGGACGAGAATTACTTGCGATGCCCACCATAATAAAATAATGTCATCTGCATGGCCTTGACCTGCGGCGTGTCCGCACTCTTGAACATCGTGCTCTTGAACATCGTGCTCCTGAACATCGTGCTCTTGAACATCGTGCTCTTGAACATGGTGGTCTTGAACATGGTGGTCTTGAACATGGTGGTCTTGAACATGGTGGTCTTGAACATGGTGGTCTTGAACATGGTGGTCTTGAACATGGTGGTCTTGAACATGGTGGTCTTGAACATGGTGGTCTTGAACATGGTGGTCTTGAACATGGTGGTCGTATCGATTACCCCGCCTCTCGACAGAGTGTCACGGCGGCTGAGAGGCGGAGTAAATTACCGTGTAATGTAACAGAAAAAGCGAGCATCTAGTCGAGCAGCCGACGAGGCTGCAGCTAGCTGGGATATGCGTCCGGTTGCTCGTGCCTGCATTTTCCACGCTCGCGCCCGGTTGCTCGTGCCTGCATTTTCCACGCTCGCGCCCGGTTGCTCGTGCCTGCATTTTCCACGCTCTCGACATGGAGACATGGAGACATGGAGACATGGAGACATGGAGACATGGAGACATGGAGACATGGAGACATGGAGACATGGAGACATGGAGACATGGAGACATGGAGACACATGGAGACATGGAGACACATGGAGACACGGGGGGGGGGGGGGGGTATCGGATAATAATCAGCGGCGATGATTTCTATTTCGCGTGTAATCCGGCTGCGGGTTGGTCGAGAGGGGGGGGGGGGGGTCTAGGCTCAGGGGACATCGCTGCCCCGGCTTCTCCCCGGCTCAGAACGCGATCCTCGGCAACCCTCGGCAATCCTCGGCCTATTTCGGCGATCCGACGAGCAGCCAGCCAAGTGACAAGTAATTGGACTCTCCTTCCTCTCCTTCCTCTCCTTCCTCTCCCTCCTCTCGGCCAATGGACGGGAAAAAGGATCAGCTGGGAAATGTTTGTGCATCAAATCCTGGCCATGCGAACAGATTTCCCCAGAATTGGATGGAATTCGATAAATTTTTTTTTCTCGGTCGACTATTTTGGGATGATTTCTTGTGAGTATCGCGGTGAGATGCGATTCGTGGAAATGCAGTGAACAGAGTGAAACTGTCCAAGCTCTGCGCCGAGCCCCTTGTTTCGCCGGGCGCTGTCCCTACCCGCGTGCTTGCTTGTTCCCTACCCGCGTGCGTGCTTGTTCCCTACCCGCGTGCCTGCCCCCAGGCAGCGGGGAATGCAACGCGTTGCAGCCGTCGGCGTTGACACGCGTGGAAGTCGGGGGCGATCTGCTCGACCGGCAATCATCGCTGTCCACGTTTCATTCTAGCCATGGTTTCTATGGTGACATGCGTTCACTTGTCGAGTCGCCAGCGTCGGGACGCCACGTCAGGCGTCGCGTTGCGATGCGTTGCGATGCGTTGCGATGCGTTGCGTTGCGATGCGATGCGATGCGATGCGATGCGATGCGATGCGATGCGATGCGATGCGATGCGATGCGATGCGATGCGATGCGATGCGTTGCGTTGCGTTGCGTTGCGTGGCGATGCGATGCGATGCGATGCGATGCGATGCGATGCGATGCGATGCGATGCGATGCGATGCGATGCGATGCGATGCGATGCGATGCGATGCGATGCGATGCGATGCGATGCGATGCGATGCGATGCGATGCGTTGCGTTGCGTTGCGTTGCGTGGCGATGCGATGCGATGCGATGCGATGCGATGCGATGCGATGCGATGCGATGCGATGCGATGCGATGCGATGCGATACGATGCGATGCGATGCGATGCGATGCGATGCGATGCGATGCGTTGCACCTCGGCTGCTTGTGAAACGCATTTCCGCGGTACCGACATGATTGATGAAGCTCGGGACGAGAAGAAAGAGAGATGATTGGATGACAGGCTGTCAAAGTTCTGTGCCTGTCACGTGGGTTGTTGTGTTGCAAGACAAGCCGTCTTCGCACGTCGCCGATCACCTGCCGATCCCATCCCATCCCATCCCATCCCATCCCATCCCATCCCATCCCATCCCATCCCATCCCATCCCATCCCATCCCATCCCATCCCATCCCATCCCATCCCATCCCATCCCATCCCATCCCATCCCATCCCATCCCATCCCATCCCATCCCATCCCATCCCATCCCATCCCATCCCATCCCATCCCATCCCATCCCATCCCATCCCATCCCATCCCATCCCATCCCATCCCATCCTAGCGTCGATTAGGTTATCGTATGCGTGTAATTTGAAGAGATGTTTTAGTATCGGGATCACGTAGGGATCACGTAGGGCTCACGTAGGGCGATGTGGTTTTTGGAAACCCACTCGTATATTTGTACTCTTTCGCCCACGCCGAGAGAATAAAGGCAACGATCCAGCCTCAAAAAGGTATGGGCGAAATTTGAAATTTCATCGAGTGAATTTCGCGTGCATTATTTATAAGTTCGACGGAAGGGCAACAAGGAGCTTGTGGTTCGATCCACTGGCCTATCAATATCCCGCTGGCCTGCCACACTTCAACCCCGTCATCCGAGCCCGTCAAACGCCTCGAGTCTATCAATAGCCCGTCAAACGCCCCGAGCCTGTCAATCGATTACCTGATTAACCGTGCCAGCAAGGGCCGGGCCGCTACCGCCTCCATGGCGTCGAGACATTCTCAGTTCGAACAGCTGCGCGATTTATTCCCTTTGTTATGAAACTTTCCAAGCAGGCCGGCCTGCCGAGAAGGAAGGAGGGGCTGTAGCTAGGAGCTGGGAGCTGGGAGCTAGGAGCTAGGAGCTAGGAGCTAGGAGCTAGGAGCTAGGAGCTGGGAGCTGGGAGCTGGGAGCTGGGAGCTAGGAGCTAGGAGCTAGGAGCTAGGAGCTAGGAGCTAGGAGCTAGGAGCTAGGAGCTGGGAGCTGGGAGCTGGGAGCTGGGAGCTGGGAGCTGGGAGCTGGGAGCTAGGAGCTGGCAGCTGGGAGCTGGGAGCTGGGAGCTGGGAGCTGGGAGCTGGGAGCTAGGAGCTGGGAGCTGGGAGCTGGGAGCTGGGAGCTGGGAGCTAGGAGCTGGGAGCTGGGAGCTGGGAGCTGGGAGCTGGGAGCTGGGAGCTGGGAGCTAGGAGCTGGGAGCTAGGAGCTCGGAGCTGGGAGCTGGGAGTTCGGAGCTGGCAGCTGGGAGTTCGGAGCTGGCAGCTGGGAGTTCGGAGCTGGCAGCTGGGAGTTCGGAGCTGGCAGCTGGGAGTTCGGAGCTGGCAGCTGGGAGTTCGGAGCTGGCAGCTGGGAGTTCGGAGCTGGCAGCTGGGAGTTCGGAGCTGGCAGCTGGGAGTTCGGAGCTGGCAGCTGGGAGTTCGGAGCTGGCAGCTGGGAGTTCGGAGCTGGCAGCTGGGAGTTCGGAGCTGGGAGCTGGGAGTTCGGAGCTGGCAGCTGGGGGGAGATGTCCGGCTTCTTTGCTCCTGGCCGACGGCTTCTAGTCTTCTCGTTGCTTGCTCCATCCTGCTACAAGCACGCTACGCTTGCAGCCAGACACTTGGGTAAAAAATGACTTCAACTTGTAACAAGAAATGGGATGAGTGGCATGTTTTTCGCGAACCCGACTCGCAGTGCCGGCGATTTCGTAAAGAGATACCGAATGGAATAATTTATTTATCAGTGTGCCACCTCGGTAGCTGATCACTAGCATAACTCGCTTTGTGTCACTGTCACTGTCACTGTCACTGTCACTGTCACTGTCACCACCTAATCAAACAACCCGCTGTTAATGAAAAACAAAAAAGAAACACCAGTCTGCTGATCCACTGTTTCAAAGCATGACACCTAATAAGCAGTTGGTGATAAATTACCATCGAATCGTTTCTACACTCTCCACTCTTCACGGAGCCGACGCGGAGGCTGTCAGCCGGTGACGCCCAATCTTCACTGGACACAGTCCGAGCGCTGACCTGGGCAAATAAACAATCCATCTTGCCTGGAGCAAGCAGCGAGCAGCAAGCGGCAAGCAGCAAGCAGCAAGCAGCAAGCAGCAAGCAGCAAGCAGCAAGCAGCAAGCAGCAAGCAGCAAGCAGCAAGCAGCAAGCAGCAAGCAGCAAGCAGCAAGCAGCAAGTAGCAAGCAGCAAGCAGCAAGCAGCAAGCAGCAAGCAGCAAGCAGCAAGCAGCAAGCAGCAAGCAGCAAGCAGCAAGCAGCAAGCAACGTTGTCCGCGTAATGCACGCAAGCCCCGAAGGTGCCAGATTGATAACCATTGATTAATTTGACAGCCGGCGAGTCCGAGGCAAACACATCATTACTCATAGTCAACGTCAAATCAACGCTTTTAGCGCTGGACACCCCGCTGGGCGTATAATCCGATGCCATACACAGCGTCGGGCGTCGGCGTCGGCGTCGGTTTGGCAAGAGTGCGATCGCTCGCGCGGACGGCGATACAAGATGCAATCGACGCCGATCATCAAACAAGTCCTGGCCCCCCGACCGGGGTTTGTTTCACCCCATGTTGGCATAGCAACGCGGGGTTTGTTTCACCCCGCGGTGGCATAGCAACTGTAGCAGCGTCGCCACTCACGTATATGAGCGGCCAGCGCTCCGAGTGGAATAAAAGTGTAGTTGCCACGGAGGACGGTGCGACGTCCGCAGGCCGCCGGAGCGTCCAGGCAGCCGGGGGTTCGTTATCGCGCGTGTTGTTTGCTCGAGGGACTCGGGGGCGACCCAGGGGCTGGCGGTCCCACGCTTCGCGGGTCAAATGCTCCCCGGCAGCGAGCAACAGCCTCGAACCCTGCCGCGTGATGGCGTTGCCGGCGCGTGCTGCGGGCGTGGCACACGCGACTGCTAATCCCTTGCTAATCCGACGTTCCTCGCGCGTCCCCTTCGCAGGTAACCACACGGAAATTGTGCAGAGAATCCGGTACCCGATGCAGGGCACCCGGGACCCGGTGCAAGGAACCCGGTACCCGATGCAGGGCACCCGGTACCCGGTGCAGGTAACCCGGTACCCGATGCAGGGCACCCGGTACCCGGTGCAGGTAACCCGGTACCCGGTGCAGGGAACCCGGTACCCGGTGCAGGGAAGGAGGTACACTGGACACAGCACGCGTTACCGAGCAGTGCACGCTTCCTACGTGCTCTGCGTGACGAGTCCGCGGGGGCGCACTTCCAGTAATCGCCGGGTTAATTGCCGCCTGTTGTCGCGGCGACGTGGGTGTCGTCGGCGACGCCACTTTGGGCAAGTTCGACTTAATGCCTGCCGCGCACGCTCGTCTAGAGCCTATTTTAGCGCCTGCTTTCCACGCAATCGTTATTCCCTGCTAAAGAGTAAAGTAGCTCGTTTGGGGGCGCCGAGTCATATAGATAATTCCGCCGCCTGCGTGGGCTGCCACTTCCCACCTCTCGCCCTGCATAAAGCAATCGGTTATAAAGTAGTGGAATGACAGGCAGGCTGTTCTGCCATCGCCCTGGCTTCGAACGCTGCCCGGGAACAGCTCGATCACACAGTGATTCTTCCAGTGCTTTATCGGGATCACGTGACTGGCGACGAGGGACTGGGACCAAAGGATACTTCTTACGAGTCATAAGAAACAGGGCATTGATCAGTGAAAGACTGGCTGCTTAATGCCCAGGGAGCCACTGCAGAGCCGAGGACATCACTCCAGGGACTTGGACAAGGAGCACGAAGCATGGAGCACGGAGCACGGAGCACGGAGCATGGAGCATGGAGCATGGAGCACGGAGCATGGAGCATGGAGCACGGAGCATGGAGCACGGAGCATGGAGCACGGAGCACGGAGCATGGAGCACGAAGCATGGAGCACGAAGCACGAAGCACGGAGCACGGAGCACGGAGCATGGAGCATGGAGCATGGAGCACGGAGCATGGAGCATGGAGCACGGAGCACGGAGCACGGAGCACGGAGCACGGAGCACGAAGCACGGAGCATGGAGCACGGAGCACGGAGCACGGAGCACGGAGCACGGAGCATGGAGCATGGAGCACGAAGCACGGAGCACGGAGCACGGAGCACGGAGCACGGAGCACGGAGCACGAAGCACGGAGCATGGAGCATGGAGCACGGAGCATGAAGCACGGAGCACGGAGCATGGAGCATGGAGCATGGAGCATGGAGCACGGAGCATGGAGCACGGAGCACGGAGCATGGAGCATGGAGCACGGAGCACGGAGCACGAAGCACGGAGCACGGAGCACGGAGCATGGAGCATGGAGCATGGAGCATGGAGCACGGAGCACGGAGCACGGAGCACGGAGCACGGAGCACGGAGCACGGAGCACGGAGCACGGAGCACGGAGCATGGAGCACGGAGCATGGAGCACGGAGCATGGAGCACGGAGCACGGAGCACGGAGCAAGGAGCACGGAGCACGGAGCAAGGAGCACGGAGCACGGAGCACGGAGCACGGAGCACGGAGCACGGAGCACGGAGCACGGAGCACGGAGCACGGAGCACGGAGCACGGAGCAGGACAGGCGCGGAGACCATCGAACTCCTGCCAGCCTCACGGAGACCATCGAACTCCCGCCAGCCTCACGGAGACCATCGAACTCCCGCCAGCCTCACGGAGACCATCGAACTCCTGCCAGCCTCACGGAGACATTCCTGCTCGCATCAGCTCGGGACAATGCCAGCCACTAAATGCCCAGCACACGACAACTTCCTGTCTCATTCCCATCACGTCTGCAAACTGCCGCGACGACGTCAGCATGCCGTACAAACAGGCGATGCTTTCAGCGAGGAGTGACCCCATCCCAGCACTGATGCACTCTGCTCCTTGTGTTGCAGGTGGGATCTCGACTGGCCGCTGCACCAGCACTCGCCGGCCGCAAGGATGACAGGTAAGGCGTTAGAAAGACGCAGCCTACTGCTCCTGGCTGGAGCCTGGCTGGAGGAGCTCGGTGAACATCTCACCAGGCTGAGAGTCTCCTGCATTCTAGAGCCTGAGATGTTTGGTCTCGGCGCAGGGAAGGAGGGCATGCCACGGAGTCGGGGTGTCCTTCAGACAGAAGCACGTCTGCTTTGTACAGCAGCAGCAGCAGCAGCAGACACGGCAGTCGTTTCGACGCGAGTTATCAATACCTGCGCGCGCGCCATTAGCGTGTTTAATAATGGAGCGCTGTATCAACATGGCGCGCGTAATGGTAATTTCATTTGTCCCCTGGGCGGCAAATTCGCGACCGCGTTGTTTGCGTGCGCAAAATGCGGCCCTCGAAGCGAGCAGCTCCCCGCAACCACCGCCAGGATCGCGTCGTGTCGCTCGGGAAATAAAGTGATGTCGGCGTTGTCCGGGCTTCGACCGCCGGCGAGCGATGCCACGACAGCTCCAGAATGCATTGCGATGGATCTGGAATGCACGTTGTAACTCATCGAAGCTACTTCTTTATTTGCTTCCATGGAACAGTGCAGGCAGAAGTTTGCTGCGGCTATTTGCTGTTATGTTAACTTACCCCGCTGGCAATTGCCGCGTGGGAGGGTTTGATGATGCGCAGCGCTAGCAATTGCCGCTTGGGAGGGTTTGATGCGCAGCGCTGGCAATTAGAAGTGAAGATCAGTAAACAACGAGGTGCTAGTCGCTGGAGTTCACTGGAATTAAATCGCTCTCAACGCAGCGGAGGTGATTTCCATGAAGATCGCAGCTTCTCTCCCCAAAACTCTTCGACTCAAGTCGCGGCCGAAGTGGCTCGGAGGGTGGGGGATCCGCGAACCCGTTTTCAATTTCATGTCTGATTGACACCAATTAGCAGGTAATTAGCAATCCCAATCGTAATAAACCTCATTAGCGCGCCGCGGAGGTAGGGGCAGGGTACTCAGTAGGGGATGGGAGGGGGAATAAAACAACTGACAGCGACCTTGGCGGTCCGCGAGTTTCCCCCCACCCCCTGCAAGGGCTGATGCTCGAACGACACCAGCTCCCTTTCTCCCGGGAAAAGAGCAGCGAGGACTGTCGTCGGCGACTCGATGGGGAAGAGATTGACACAACCCCGGTCGACTTGATGCGAGGGTGAGGGTGCTCCGAGCAAGGCAGGGTGGGGGACGCCTCTTCGACACCCCGTCGGAGTTCCTAGCCAGCCCGCCAGCCGCGCAGGAATCACGTGATCTCGATGATGTCACCATCTACCTCGATGATCTCACATCACGTGGCAGTTAGCACGTGGCAGTTAGCACGTGGCAGTTAGCACGTGGCAGTTAGCACGTGGCAGTTAGCACGTGGCAGTTAGCACGCGGCAGTTAGCACGTGGCAGTTAGCACGTGGCAGTTAGCACGTGGCAGTTAGCACGTGGCAGTTAGCTCGTGGCAGTTAGCACGTGGCAGTTAGCACGTGGCAGTTAGCACGTGGCAGTTAGCACGTGGCAGTTAGCACGTGGCAGTTAGCACGTGGCAGTTAGCACGTGGCAGTTAGCACGTGGCAGTTAGCACGTGGCAGTTAGCACGCGGCAGTTAGCACGTGGCAGTTAGCACGTGGCAGTTAGCACGTGGCAGTTAGCACGTGGCAGTTAGCACGTGGCAGTTAGCACGTGGCAGTTAGCACGTGGCAGTTAGCACGTGGCAGTTAGCACGTGGCAGTTAGCACGCGGCAGTTAGCACGTGGCAGTTAGCACGTGGCAGTTAGCACGTGGCAGTTAGCACGTGGCAGTTAGCACGTGGCAGTTAGCACGTGGCAGTTAGCACGTGGCAGTTAGCACGTGGCAGTTAGCACGTGGCAGTTAGCACGTGGCAGTTAGCACGTGGCAGTTAGCACGTGGCAGTTAGCACGTGGCAGTTAGCACGTGGCAGTTAGCACGTGGCAGTTAGCACGTGGCAGTTAGCACGTGGCAGTTAGCACGTGGCAGTTAGCACGTGGCAGTTAGCACGTGGCAGTTAGCACGCGGCAGTTAGCACGTGGCAGTCAAGCCGCCATCGTTTCTTGAGACGCGCTCGCTGAACGCCGTGCATTGTTTTTATTTCCATCCCTTCCTCCCGCCCCCACCCCCGCCACCACCCCCTGCGTGCGTCTGTCCGATGAACCACTTGCTGCGAATGTGAGGCACATGTCTGCCTCGCGTAGCGAACGCGTGCGACCGGAATATCAAAGCATCAATCAGACATGCGAGCATCGAGTGGCCCGGCCGTCGCGTACCACGTTTAGGGGTTGGCTCCCTGCATACCACGTTTAGGGGTTGATGCCCTGCATACCACGTTTAGGGGTTGATGCCCTGCATACCACGTTTAGGGGTTGATGCCCTGCATACCACGTTTAGGGGTTGACTCCCTGCATACCACGTTTAGGGGTTGATGCCCTGCATACCACGTTTAGGGGTTGATGCCCTGCATACCACGTTTAGGGGTTGATGCCCTGCATACCACGTTTAGGGGATGATGCCCTGCATACCACGTTTAGGGGTTGGCTCCCTGCATACCACGCTTAGGGGTTGATGCCCTGCATACCACGTTTAGGGGTTGATGCCCTGCATACCACGTTTAGGGGTTGATGCCCTGCATACCACGTTTAGGGGATGATGCCCTGCATACCACGTTTAGGGGTTGGCTCCCTGCATACCACGTTTAGGGGTTGGCTCCCTGCATACATCGTTTAGGGGTTGACTCCCTGCATACCACGTTTAGGGGTTGATGCCCTGCATACCACGTTTAGGGGTTGATGCCCTGCATACCACGTTTAGGGGTTGGCTCCCTGCATACCACGTTTAGGGGTTGATTCCCTGCATACCACGTTTAGGGGTTGATTCCAATCGCTTGACGCGCGAATTTATTCTGATTTCTGGCACGTGTTCCCCGAACCCTTCCGATCTGCGACCCACCCCCCTCACTCCGCGCCACCGTCGGGCGTCATCACCCCCCAGCACCAAGCCCCCATCCCCCAGCCCCCAGACCCCAGACCCCAGACCGCAGCGACCGAGTAGAGGGTTGCTGGCACGCAGCCAATACGAATCAGCTATCAGATACTGAGACGGTTGTCTGTCCAATTGCTTCTACGCCTCTGCTAGCTGCTGCCAGCTGGCTGTGCTTGCCGGTGCTACTAGCTTTGGTTGCCGGTGCTACTAGCTGTGCTTGCCGGTGCAACTAGCTGTGTGTGCCGGTGCTACTAGCTGTGTGTGCCGGTGCTAGCTACTAGCTGTGTGTGCCGGTGCTACTAGCTGTACTTGCCGGTGCTACTAGCTGTACTTGCCGGTGCTACTAGCTGTGTGTGCCGGTGCTAGCTACTAGCTGTGTGTGCCGGTGCTACTAGCTGTACTTGCCGGTGCAACTAGCTGTGTGTGCCGGTGCTACTAGCTGTGTGTGCCGGTGCTACTAGCTGTGTGTGCCGGTGCTACTAGCTGTGTGTGCCGGTGCTACTAGCTGTGTGTGCCGGTGCTACTAGCTGTGTGTGCCGGTGCTACTAGCTGTGTGTGCCGGTGCTACTGGCTGTGTGTGCCGGTGCTACTAGCTGTGTGTGCCGGTGCTACTAGCTGTGCTTGCCGGTGCTACTAGCTGTGTGTGCCGGTGCTACTAGCTGTGTGTGCCGGTGCTACTAGCTGTGTGTGCCGGTGCTACTAGCTGTGTGTGCCGGTGCTACTAGCTGTGTGTGCCGGTGCTACTGGCTGTGTGTGCCGGTGCTACTAGCTGTGTGTGCCGGTGTTACTAGCTGTGTGTGCCGGTGCTACTAGCTGTGTGTGCCGGTGCTACTAGCTGTGTGTGCCGGTGCTACTAGCTGTGTGTGCCGGTGCTACTAGCTGTGTGTGCCGGTGCTACTAGCTGTGTGTGCCGGTGCTACTAGATGTGTGTGCCGGTGCTACTAGCTGTGTGTGCCGGTGCTACTAGCTGTGCTTGCCGGTGCTGGCGATGCCGGTTCTGGGAAGCCGTAGCGCGCTTTATCCGCGACAATCGCTAAAAGCACACTTTGGGCTAGTAATTCAGCGGGCGCCAGTGAGCGTCTTGACTCCTTTACTTTTAACGTACTTGGCTACTCCAGCGAAAATAAGTTATTCTTGGCGCTGTTTTTTGCCGTGATGTATGGATGCGCGGGGACTAATTTCCTTGCAGACGGCTGCAAATCGCCGATAGCGGCTCGTGCGCGCGGTGCGAGCGATTCGAACGGGATTATCCGGGCTCTTCCTGGGTCATCTGCCGCTATTGCGCAAATACGCCGTTCCGTTCTATCTTTGCAGACGGGGGTTCATTCCTTTTGCATCATTTGGACGGATTGAGACAGCAGTGAAGGGCTCAAATCTTCTTACGACGCGATTCGTTTCCCTAGGCGCAAATATGAAATATTACGAAATCCGTTCACGACTACTTGGGGATCAATGATTATAGACGAATTACAGCAGAGTATTTCCCGCCTATGGACCTTCTCTGACCTTGTAACTGATATTGCCATTGGATACCATGTTCCAATCCACATTTTCAAGACTGGGCTCCATTTTTGCTGCACTAGAATAATTGAGAGAGAGGGAAAACGAAAGGACAGGAAAAATAGCAGGATAAATAGTCGGAATATTATTAGGAATGAAGACACAGCAACTGACCATATTGTTGTAGATGAAATTCAGTATTTCTTTGCAACGTTGTTTCGATATCATGTAATGCTGGGTAAGGTTATATTTGATTTATGCGCGACCATGCGGTAGTGGCAAGCCAGACTCCGCGGGTCCAGCTAGAGATGAGATGGAGACGCGTCGCGAGCAGCTCCCATCTCCCAACTCCCAGCGGGCCCTCGAGATCGATGCGGTGCGGATAATGGCATGCGGCCGGTGCTTGTGTGCTGTGTGCTGTGTGTTGTGTGCTTGCCGCGAGTCACCCGCAAGACATGTCACTCTATAAACACAGCATTAGTCGGGAGATAAGAGCCGGCCGGGGCCCGGGGCGCTTCCCTGGGGGACGCCCCGAGCGGCGGGTTGAGCCGATGCAGACGTGGCTTGCCGAGACGCTGGCTCGGGACGAAGACGAATCCCCGTCTCCAGGGGCGGCGGGGGCGGCGGGGGCGGCGGGGGCGGCGGGGATTCTCTGAGGTTGTCAAGACTAGCGCTCGGCATTTGCATCGAAACGATTCGCCGGAAAATCAGTTTTGACTCATTTAGTTTAGCTACCGAAACTTTTGCTTAAAATCTTGAAGAACTGCCGGTCTCGGCGCACGATCCTTGGTTCGAAGAGAAATAATTGCATTCGCTCTCGGCGATGTGGATTTATATCACCCTACTAGGGGCTCTGCCCCTGCGGCCTCCGGCCGCCAACCCACGCGGCGTGCTTTGGGGCTTCGCCCCAAAGCACCATCTGCTCGGAGCCCCTTTGCAGGGGGCTTCGCCCCCTGTCGGTTTTATTTGTTTCTTGAGTTAATTTGTTTTTTGGTAATTGGTCTTTGACCCTTCTGCCACGCCTGCCAAACACTTCATGTTTACCTACACTGCTCAAATGCGAAATTATGGGTACTACTAATGATGGCAATATGAAAGGATAGTTTTCATGTGATGCCGCACATGCTGCTTCTAAGTCTTCCTTTCCTGACCCCACCCAACCTCCCAACCCAACCGTGTTGTATGTTTCCTGATGCCTTTCCTGCCTTTCGTGCGTAGTTTTTTGCCACTCCCCCTCCCCCCCCCCCCCCAACTAATCCTACAATTCCTGACCCCACCCAACTTCCCAGCCTGCCTCTGCGTATTATTTTTAAAGCAAAAACATTGACTTTAGGACAGATGGGTTTTAGTGCATGTAATGTTTAGGACATTTTTTTTCCCGTTTTCCTTTCCTGACCCAACCCAACCTCCCAACCCAACCGTGTTGTATGTTTCCTGATGCCTTTCCTGCCTTTCGTGCGTCTTTTTTTGCTACTTCCCTTGCCCAACAATTAGTGCCTTTCTGCATGTTCTCTGCCCGCCTGTTCATTGTTGGGTGTTGCTAAAAGGAGGGGGGTTTCATTTCGTGACACAGATACACCGATGTCCCCCATCACTTGGTGTCGCCACAGCACGAGTTTTCACGTGCCGCTACACGTGCTGCTTCTATGTTTTCCTTTCCTGCCCCAAAGTAACCTCCCAACCATGATTTTGCAGATTTTCCCATCCCCCTCCCCCACCCCTCCACTAATCCTACCTTTCCTGACCCAACCCAACTTCCCAACCTTCCTCTGTGTAGGGCCCCCTTGCAGGAGGCTTCGCCCCCTGTAGGTTTTATTTGTTTCTTGTGTTGATTTGTTTTTCGGTAATTGGTATTTGACCCTTCTGCCACGCTTACCTAACACTTTGTGTTTACCTACATATACACTGCTCAAATGCGAACTTTAAAGTAATACTAATGATGGCTATATACTTTCATGACTCTGGTACACATGCGTCCTCCATCAGTAGTTGATCCAAGAAAAGCGAGTGGTGTGGTGTCGCCGAAGCATGAGTTCTCACGTGCCGCTACACGTGTTTCTTCTATGACTTCCTTTCATGACCCAAACTAACCTCCCAACCATGGTTTTGCAGAGTTCCCCCCCCCCCCCCCACCACTAATCCTACCTTTCCTGGCCCAACCCAACTTCCCAACCTTCCTCTGCGTAGGGCCCCCTTGCAGGGGGCTTCGCCCCCTGTAGGTGATATTTGTTTCTTGTGTTGATTTGTTTTCCGGTAATTAGTCTTTGACCCTTCTGCCACGCTTACCTAACACTTCGTGTTTATCTACATATTCACTGCTCAAATGCGAACTTATGGGTACTACTAATGATGGCTATATGTTTTCGTGAACACAGACGTCCACCATCAATTGGTTCAGGAATGGTTTTGCAGAATTCCTCACCCCCCCCCCCCACCCCCACCACCCTCCAAAATCCTACCTTTCCTGACCCAACCCAACTTCAAGCCAGAGGCGATGAATTGCTTCGAATTTTGTCTCGAAGTTGGACGAATTTCGGCCGCCTGAAACCCAATCAAGCCCTTTCGAGCCCTATCAAAGCCCTATCAAGCCCTGCTCAAATCGCTGCCTAAATATTGCAGCGCGCAAGTCCCCAGTGGCACGAACACAACGCAACTTGACCCACGCGTTTTCATCGCGTTTTCGCAATTTCTATAAAGAATTACGCGGAGCCAAATTTAAGGATTTTAGTTAAGGTGGATGATGATTGAAGGTTGATGTTGACTATGTTTGCTGTGTGTTTGCTGCTTTTCGCGAACCAACGCGAAATTGGTGTCGTAACGCGCAAAGTTGACCAATGTTCGCGAACTCTCGATACCGACGCCTTACGAAAACAAATCACAATATCGTCAGTAATTTTCAGATTCATTTTTAGTTTCAATTAAATGTGCTCAAAAAAAAAGCTCAATGTGTATGATCAGTTGCGTAATCACGGGACTTCCCCGAAATGCGGCTGGCTGTAGCGAGCCCCCTCTCTTCATGATGATTTATATGCACTTGGTGGGGCCATGTGTTTTTGGACAAAGTACTTCAAAAACAGACCACAGCGCTCATCTAGCTGTCAGCGTTGAACGCAACGAAATAAGTTTAAGAAATTCATACATTTGACGGGAAATAATGTCAATATGAGCGCAATTTTACCATGCTACCAACGGACATGCACTTTTCAATATTTTCCAAAATGCCCACACCGCAAGTCGGGAGTTTTTGCGAAAAGACCCCCCCACCCCCACCAAAAAAGGGCCCAATTTCGGGCTGGCTAATTTTAAGGCGTGGATTTGTAATAAAAATAGATGCTCAAATTTGGTGGTTGAACCCCCCCCCCCCCCCAAAAAGGGCCCATTTCGGCCAAACCATAGCGAGACCCCATAAGTGAGGTGTAGAATGTTGGATCGAGTTCGATTTCAAAGTTGCATATTGATAGGAGCATAATTGCTAAGTGTAGAGTCGCATGTTTTTGTTTTTGGAAAAAGACCCCCCCCCTAAGAGGGCCCAACTTTGGGCTGGCGGGTTTAAAGTTATAGGTTTGAATTAAAAATGAACACTTTTACACGGGTACAAATTTTCAATTCTATGTGTCCAAATTTGACGGGTGAACCCCCCCAAAAAAGGGCCCATTTTGGTCAGACCGAAGCGAGACCCCAGCAGTGACTTGTAGAATGTGTGATCGAGTGCGTTTCCAGAATTTCATAAAGTTAGGAAAATAACTGCCAAGTGTAATCGCAAGTTTTTGTTTCTGCTAAATAACCCCCTCAAAAGGGCCCAATTTTGGGCTGGCTGATTTGAAAATTTTAATTTGAATTGAAAATGGTCGCTGCTACACGGGTATAAATTTTCAATCCTCCAAGTCCAAATTTGGTAGGTGAACCCCCCCAAAAAAGGGCCCATTTTGGTCAAACCGCAGCGAGACCCCCTCGTTGCACCCATTTACGGTGTATCGAGTGCGTTTCCAAAATTTCATAAGAATCGGATGGTAACTTTAGGCGTGCATAGACATGTCTGAAAGTGATGAAAACACACCGAACCACAGGGATAATATTAGTATAGGGATACAAAGAAAAGCAGTGGGAGAATCCACGAGTATTTTTTTTACAAATCCCTGGAAAAAGATTTCAATTTGGCACCCCAGTTTGTGTAACCACATCTCGATCGCATTTCAATTTCGAGGTGATTCCATTAAAAGTATTTATTGAGCGTGATGGGTTTAAATTGGTGTCTCGAGGATCGACTCGCTGAAGTGCTATCCTCGCACCCTCCTGTAGCGTCGGCGTCGGCGTCGGCGTCGGCGTCGGCGTTGGGCGTCGTGCGATCTGCAAATGAGATCGCTGTCATCCCGCCCCCCTCAAAGATGCTGCGATAGACAGGACGATGAATCTGCCATCACATCGCATCGCATCGCATCGCATCGCATCGCATCGCATCGCATTGCATCGCATCGCATCGCATCGCATCGCATGGCATCGCATCGCATCGCATCGCATCGCATCGCATCGCATCGCATCGCATTGCAACGTAATGCATCGCATCGCATCGCATCGCATCGCATTGCATCGCATCGCATCGCATCGCATCGCATCGCATCGCATCGCATCGCATCGCATCGCATCGCATCGCATCGCAACGTACTACGTCATGCATCGCATCGCAACGTACTACGTCATGCATCGCAACGTACTACGTCATGCATCGCATCGCAACGTACTACGTCATGCATCGCACTGTCTGCGATGCCTGCATGACCACGATCAATTCCTCGACTCTAGATATTCAATCCAATATCTCGCGCCTCGTCCAACTTTTCCTTCCAACTTTTCAAACTTTCGATTTGCAACGACGACGTCCTGGCGCGCGGGAGGCGACGAACAAGCCACTCAAAGTTCACGAGTTTTTCCTCGCGGCTTCCGCTTCTCTTATTTCGGGAGATAAATGTATCGCGGTCGGCGCTGCTCTTTCGGAAAGCGGCGCGCCGATGAAAGGTCTCGAAACTTGGAAATTAATTACCGTTTGAGCCGATCTGTTGTTTCCGAGGATAAACTTATTTCGATTGCTGCCAGCAGACCACATCCTCCTTCCAGCCCTCATCGCCCCATTCCCCACCCCTTCATCTCTCCACCCCTCCCGGACCGAGCCAGATCACCGTGGAGATGAGTCATCGCCCCCCCCCCCCCCCCCCCTCACCACGTTCAATGAAACATTTTAATTTCACGATTTACGCCGCCGCCGCCGCGCGCGCTATCAATTTTCATGGATATTCGCGTTTCAGTTTTTGTAAATAACGTGGCGCGACCCGAAGTTGATATAACCCTAAACCCCCGTGCACCGACCACCGAGCACCGACCACCGACCACCGAGCACCGAGCACCGACCACCGACCACCGACCACCGACCACCGAGCACCGACCACCGACCACCGACCACCGACCACCGAGCACCGAGCACCGAGCACCGAGCACCGAGCACCGAGCACCGAGCACCGAGCACCGAGCACCGAGCACCTAGCACCTAGCACCTAGCACCTAGCACCTAACACCTAGCACCTAGCACCTAGCACCTAGCACCTAGCACCGAGCACCGAGCACCGAGCACCGAGCACCGAGCACCGAGCACCGAGCACCGAGCACCGAGCACAGAGCACAGAGCACCGAGCACCTAGCACCGAGCACCGAGCACCGAGCACCGAGCACCGAGCACCGAGCACCGAGCACCGAGCACCGAGCACCGAGCACCGAGCACCTAGCACCGAGCACCGAGCACCGAGCACCTAGCACCTAGCACCGAGCACCGAGCACCGAGCACCTAGCACCGAGCACCGAGCACCTAGCACCCAGCACCGAGCACCGAGCACCGAGCACCGAGCACCGAGCACCGAGCACCGAGCACCGAGCACCGAGCACCGAGCACCGAGCACCGAGCACCGAGCACCGAGCACCGAGCACCGAGCACCGAGCACCGAGCACCGAGCACCGAGCACCGAGCACCGAGCACCGAGCACCGAGCACCGAGCACCGAGCACCGAGCACCGAGCACCGAGCACCGAGCACCGAGCACCGAGCACCGAGCACCGAGCACCGAGCACCGAGCACCGAGCACCGAGCACCGAGCACCGAGCACCGAGCACCGAGCACCGAGCACCGAGCACCGAGCACCGAGCACCGAGCACCGAGCACCGAGCACCGAGCACCGAGCACCGAGCACCGAGCACCGAGCACCGAGCACCGAGCACCGAGCACCGAGCACCGAGCACCGAGCACCGAGCACCGAGCACCGAGCACCGAGCACCGAGCACCGAGCACCGAGCACCGAGCACCGAGCACCGAGCACCGAGCACCGAGCACCGAGCACCGAGCACCGAGCACCGAGCACCGAGCACCGAGCACCGAGCACCGAGCACCGAGCACCGAGCACCGAGCACCGAGCACCGAGCACCGAGCACCGAGCACCGAGCACCGAGCACCGAGCACCGAGCACCGAGCACCGAGCACCGAGCACCGAGCACCGAGCACCGAGCACCGAGCACCGAGCACCGAGCACCGAGCACCGAGCACCGAGCACCGAGCACCGAGCACCGAGCACCGAGCACCGAGCACCGAGCCCGGCATTGTGACGCTCACTGCTGTTTGAAACACAAATTCTAATTCCAATCGGAGAGCAGCTCGTTCATCATTCCCTGGGAACGTGGAAATCGGTGCGACGTGCGACCAGGGCAAGGGGGTGTGAGGGTGGGGATGGAGGAGGGAGCGAATTGTTGATGCCGCTCTGATAAGCAGCTGATTACAGACACTTTCACCCTGTACTCTGTACTCTGTGATCTGTACCCTGTACTCTGTACTCTGTACCCTGTACTCTGTACCCTGTACTCTGTACCCTGTACCCTGTACCCTGTACCCTGTACTCTGTACCCTGTACCCTATACCCTGTACCCAGTACCCAGTACCCTGTACCCTGTACCCTGTACCCTGTACACTAAGCCTAGACAATGTTTTGAATCCCCCGGGCGGTTTGGGGGTTGTGGCCGGAGTGGGGGTGAGGGGGATGAAGTTTGAGACAGTCGCTGCCCCCCCCCCCCCCCCCGCTCAATTAGCCGGAACGATCCCCTACTTCTTGATTCACTCGTCTGCATCTGACACGACTCCCCCACCCCCTTCCATCCCCCCTTCCATCCCCCCTTCCATCCCCCCTTCCATCCCCCCTTCCATCACCCCTTTGATCCCCCTTTCCATCCCTCCTTCCATTCCCCCTTCCACGACCCCCGCCGTGCAGAGTCGCTAGAAAAACAATGAATCCGTCGGCCGTTATGAGTCCCGCCCCCGCCGCCCCCGCCGCCCCCGCCGCTCCCCGCCGAGAAGGACAGCAGGACAGCAGGACAGCAGGACAGCAGGAGTCAGGACGGAAGGACAGAAGGACAGCAGGACGGAAGGACAGAAGGACGAGGAGGATTCAACAGTGTCTCCAAGCCGGCCGGCGGTCGCGAACAATTATATCCACTTGGCGCATCGCCTGGCCTGCGTCGGCGTCGGCGTCGGCGTCGGCGTCGGCATTGTGCTCTGCGCGCCCGGCGGCGGCTAATCCTCGGGGATTCGCGACCGCGATAACGCTGGCGTCGCTGCGATAATGCCGCTGCCGCCGGGCGTCGGCGTCGGCGTCGGTGGAAGGGGCGTGGGGAGGGGGGGGGGGGGGGGGCGTCGTGGCTGCAACGTGCCCGGCCGATGCGCCCGGCGTGGCCTCGGCCGTTCCACTTAAAAAAGTTTAGCGGTGCAGAATGTGTACTCAATCGATTCCTTCTTTGTGGCCAGTGAGATATAGTTATTCTCTTTGCAAGCTGTTGGTCTTCCGTGTTGTGTGCCTCGCGACGAGCGCAGCGCGAGGCTGCGCAGGGCTGCGCAGGGCTGCGCAGGGCTACGCTGGGCTGCGCAGGGCTACGCGAGGCTGCGCGACGCGTGCTATCATCGCCGGCACGTGCGTCGCTGCAATTTTCTCTTTAGAAGTCGTCGCGGCCGCGCGCCGGGAAATGGCATTTCCTTCGGGCGCTCCGCACCGAACGTAATGCTATTGAAAAACGCACATCATAATCTGCTGGAAGCGATTCGAGGCCGGGCTTTGCTGCCCGCGGGGGGTTGGGGGGTTGGGGGTTGGGGGGGTTGGGGGTTTTGGGGCTGGAGGGTCATCGGACTGGAAAGTGGATACCGTACGGCGGACCGGGGCCGGTGGACGGCGGACGGCGACGAAATGAAAGAGGGTGGCCGTCGACGAGGGATCTTTCCGTCTCGCGTCGCTGCGCCCCACGGAGAGAGCCTGGTTGGGGATTCTTTCCCGATGCATCTGAACGACCCACGACGCCTAGCATCGCCTAGCATCGCATAGCATCGCATCGCATCGCATCGCATCGCCTAGCATCGCATCGCATCGCCTAGCATCGCATCGCATCGCATCGCATCGCATCGCATCGCATCGCATCGCATCGCATCGCATCGCATCGCATCGCATCGCATCGCATCGCATCGCATCGCATCGCATCGCATCGCATCGCATCGCATCGCATCGCATCGCACCGCATCGCACCGCATCGCATCGCATCGCATCGCATCGCATCGCATCGCATCGCATCGCATCGCATCGCATCGCATCGCATCGCATCGCATCGCATCGCATCGCATCGCATCGCATCGCATCGCATCGCATCGCATCGCATCGCATCGCATCGCATCGCATCGCATCGCATCGCATCGCATCGCATCGCATCGCATCGCATCGCATCGCATCGCATCGCATCGCATCGCATCGCATCGCATCGCATCGCATCGCATCGCATCGCATCGCATCGCATCGCATCGCATCGCATCGCATCGCATCGCATCGCATCGCATCGCATCGCATCGCATCGCATCGCATCGCATCGCATCGCATCGCATCGCATCGCACCGCATAGAACCGCATCGCATCGCATCGCATCGCCTAGCATCTCCTAGCATCGCCGAGCATCGCATCGCGTTGCGTTGCGTTGCGTTGCGTTGCGTTGCGTTGCGTTGCGTTGCGTTGCGTTGCGTTGCGTTGCGTTGCGTGGAGCGGTGGAACGGAGACACCGCCGGTCTTTGTGCAACTGTTTTTTTGCAGCGAGAGGGAGAAAGAGAGAGGGAGCGGTTGCTGATATGTGGAAGGAGGGAAATTTGCCAACTATTTCCGACTGGAATACCGTGGCGGGACTTTGGCCGCGTCGGGCTGCGGAAGATGCTGTGATTTCTACGAATCGGTTTGGACCGCGCTCACTGCGTGCAATTGAAACATTACAAAGACGAGATGAGATGAAAAGGAACTGAAACTGATCTCTAATAATGTACACCGAGAAGGATTCCATTCTCCGCGTTTGATATCACCAAAACGACGTCCCACTAAAATTAATTAAACGTTTCGTCCGCTCTGCAGGAGGCTGCGTGGGCGCAAACAGACTTTCCAAATGAAGAAAGTACCAGACGCTCTGTGTAAAGCTGTCGAAGTCGGCGCTGTGAACAGAGTTTTCCCCTCGAAGCAGTTCCCGCCCCCGCCCCCGCCTCCGACAAGACCCGACAAGTGCGGCTGCCGAGGGTCAATCTCTTCTAACTAATTGTCGTGTAATTGACAGTGGTCCTTGCACCGAGCCCAGCTCCGGGGAGCTTGACACCGACTTGGAGCAGATTACCCCGGCACACCGCCCCTTCCTCCGCTTGTCATCCGTCCACGCTTTGCACGGCGGATGAGCGAGGAAAAGCGAGGAAAAGCGAGGAAAAGCGTGGAAAAGCGTGTAAAGTGTGATCTCTCTTCGCCGGCTGGTCTCGCTGGGGACGCTCGGCCAGAGAACGCGTCCACCCCCCGCTACATCCCCCCAGCGCTGCTGGCTTACGCCTCGCAGCTTTATTACTCTTAAAGGCCATCATATCGAAGGATTTATAAAAACGCACGATAAGAACCGGCTTTTCCCGCGTCTTGCCCCATTTTTCACGCTATAAGTTTAGTAACTCAAAGTTATTCTTTAGCGATGTCGCGCCAGACCGGGCGAAATGATAACCGACAATCCGCAAAATATCACGGCTTTTGTTCCAGCTTTTAAGCTGATGAAATATACATCACACACATCATTCCTCCGCGGCTCTCTGCCTGGGTAACGTGCTAAATCTTGGCCGGTGAATCTTGGGCCGTCGCCGACGCCAACGTCGACTGGCTTAGTTTCTTCTCTGTGCTCAACGTGTCTCGCTGACCGATGATACATGGCCGCACCCCGGCGCTACGCGACCCCCCAGCCCATCAGCCTGAGGCGTACAGCACTTGACACACAGTGTTAAATGGAGCAGCTTGACGCGACACCCCTCCACATCACCCTGCATGCACTTGTGCACTTTTCACGCCGGGAAATGGCTCATCGCACATCGCACAGAGCTTGGCGTTCGCGCATGAATATTGAGCGAAGTTTTCGACGGTGGAAGAGAGTGCATGGAGAATATCGCGTGAACGGATGACGTTTCCTACAGTTTAAGAGCGCGCTCGTCGCATACAAATCCTGTTCCGGGATGAGATTCAGGTCAAGTGAATATTTTCCGAGGTAAACTGCGAGTAATGAAATATATGCACTCGTGCAAGTGACTAGCTGACTCATATCAAGTCTGAGCTGTGAGCGGTGTAAACGCGGGCATCACTTACTGCCGTCGCGGATGAGACCCGCCATAAGTCACGTGACACGTCCACTTATACTCGTGTCGAGGCGTCGCGGCGTCGCGGCGTCGAGGCGTCGAGGCGTCGTGGGCGTGTACGTCGTGAGGAGGAGTGTGATTTCCATGATTGAGAATTGTGATCAATTCCGCAATATCTGGACCCGCAGCCGCCGCCGCTGTGTCGACACCGTTCCCCCTCGCAGCTAGGTAATACCGTGTAATTCCCGGCTCCCGGCTCCCGGCTCCCGGCTCCCGGCTCCCGGCTCCCGGCTCCCGGCTCCAGACTCCAGACTCCGCATTACGGCCAACATTACTCCATTCACGAACGGTTCGCTACTCGCGCCCTAAGCTTATTAAATTCGTCTAATGAATCGCAATTTGGTAACTTGCTGTCGTCGACATCTGTTTTCCCGAAGAAAGCCGCAAATTCTCCATTCTGAAATGAAGGACTGGCGTTCGTTGGTTGCCGAGTTCGTGGGTTCGGGGTTCGGGGTTCGGGGTTCGGGGTTCGGGGTTCGGTCGTTAATTAAAGCCCGGTGTTTGAGAGGAGGGCGCGTCGGCTGTGGCTGCGACCCAAAGAGTCAGCTAGGAGTCAGCTAGGAGTCAGCTAGGAGTCAGCTAGGAGTCATCCAGGCTTCGCGTGGCAGCCCGTCCTTTGAGGTCGATGCAATTACACCGCGAACGAGATTAATCATACCTCATGGAGTCGCTGTTTCCCATCACAACACAGGAGGACCTCGTTGTAACAACTGGTAACGCGGTTGTTTAGCATCCAGACAATTAAATGTCTTGACAGCTGATACGAAAATTGCCAAGCGGATTTTCTCGATGTATTCAACCAAATGTCTTATTGTCAGACAAGTGAAGATCTCGTCATCACGGCAGCGTTTGGCGACGCAATGATCGACGGGGCCGGTCGTTGCGTCGTCTTTGCGTCGTCTTTGCGTCGTCTTTGCGTGGTCGTGTCTTGCAGGAAACAAACGGCGGTTGCTGCAGCCCCCATCTCGTAATCATGACGCGCGCGTGACAGCGTGCGTCATGCGTCATGCGTCATGCCCGTTGCGTCAGTGAGACGTGGCTGAGCCGGTAGGCTGAGCCAGCGGCATTAGCTTCCATCCTGTCCTCGCGTAAACGTATCACGACAATCTCGAGCGAAATCTGCCGCTTTTTGTAACGCAGCGCGCTGGGAAACTGTGAGCTTTTCTCTCTGATCGACAAGCGGAGACGAGGGCGGAACGAAGCGCGTAGATCTCGGCGATCCGGCGATCCGGCGATCCGGCGATCCGGCGATCCGGCGATCCGGCGATCCGGCGATCCGGCGATCCGGCGATCCGGCGATCCGGCGATCCGGCGATCCGGCGATCCGGCGATCCGGCGATCCGGCGATCCGGCGATCCGGCGATCCGGCGATCCGGCGATCCGGCGATCCGGCGATCCGGCGATCCGGCGATCCGGCGATCCGGCGATCCGGCGATCCGGCGATCCGGCGATCCGGCGATCCGGCGATCCGGCGATCCGGCGATCCGGCGATCCGGCGATCCGGCGATCCGGCGATCCGGCGATCCGGCGATCCGGCGATCCGGCGATCCGGCGATCCGGCGATCCGGCGATCCGGCGATCCGGCGATCCGGCGATCCGGCGATCCGGCGATCCGGCGATCCGGCGATCGATCTCCACCCGCTACAGACCGGCGCACGCTCTACAGTCTCCACGAATCGAATCTTACATTAACTTGCTTTTTCTATTCCTTTCTTCGTTCATCTGGAACTCCGAGTGAAAGAAATAGCAAGTCGCCAGTCGTTTTGTTGATAAAGCCAGCAGCTACTACCTCGATACATATAATAAAGGATGGCGAGCGTCATACGTCTAATGGATCCCGAGATGTAAGAAACAGGAGCGAGCTTCGCAGCTGGGGAACCGATCACAGAGAAAGGTCCGTGCAGTTGATGCTCCCATCTCTTCCTCGATGGAACCCTGGCTCGGCGCAAATCAACTTTCGGCGCATTATTTCGGCGAATGATGCGACC
>OV121115.1:35304660-35383465 GCA_921293315.2 Nemurella pictetii | reverse complement strand
CTGGCTGCCAGGCGCTAGCAGCCGTCGACCGCGCTGTGGGGGGAACCAGTGGAGCCAGTGTAACGCTAGACGGTGGCGAACGCGCCCCAGGCTGGAATCAAGGCGGTCGAAAGGGGGCCGAATGTGGTCGATGGTGGTCGGGTGTCAAACACCGAAACCTTCCGTCTGCTTCAGTGCTTTTCTACTAGAACAGGTTGCCGAAACTATATCAGAATTAACATCGCTGATACCACGTAGGCAAATTTCGGGGAAATTCTTCTCGCGTTGGCGGTGAAGGTAATATTATGTAGACCACTTAAAGCCGATACGCAGGCAGACTTGACTCCATTATGCAAGACCTTTGCTCGAAAACACTTAGCAATTTTCTCATCAACTCATCAGCTCACCTCAACAACGTGAACCCTCACAAAAAAGCGTTTACCGACCCCCACCCCCACCCCCACCCCCACCAAGCGGCCGCCGGGGCACGCTCTTCTTTAATATTCATCGCCGCAATCTGAGCCGCTGTTAAGTTTTTCAGCCGCGGCTTGTTAGCGCCGTTAGAGCGCTTCTCGCTGGTCTCGGTGAGCAAATTTCCGGTGTTGTGCATTGGGTATTAGCGCCGGTGCCCCCCACCCCCCCAAGCAGTCTCCCCCAACCCATGTACCTTGTAATGAACCATGTACCATGTACCTTGTAATGAACCATGTACAATGTTAGGCAACGTACACTGCTCTATCTAAGCCACGCTGCTTGCATGTGAGTCTTAAACCAGCCAGGTCGTCCCAGCACACAACCACCCTTGCAGGCTGCAACCTTGCACCCTTGCCTGCAACCTTGCACCCTTGCCTGCAACCTTGCACCCTTGCCTGCAACCTTGCACCCTTGCCTGCACCCTTGCCTGCACCCTTGCACCCTTGCCTGCAACCCTGCACCCTTGCCTGCAACCTTGCACCCTTGCCTGCAACCTTGCACCCTTGCCTGCAACCTTGCACCCTTGCCTGCACCCTTGCCTGCAACCTTGCACCCTTGCCTGCAACCCTGCACCCTTGCCTGCAACCTTGCACCCTTGCCTGCAACCTTGCACCCTTGCCTGCAACCTTGCACCCTTGCCTGCAACCTTGCACCCTTGCCTGCAACCTTCCACCCTTTCCTGCAACCTTGCACCCTTGCCTGCAACCTTTCACCCTTGCCTGCAACCTTGCACCCTTGCCTGCACCCTTGCCTGCAACCTTGCACCCTTGCCTGCAACCCTGCACCCTTGCCTGCAACCTTGCACCCTTGCCTGCAACCTTGCCTGCAACCTTGCACCCTTGCCTGCAACCCTGCACCCTTGCCTGCAACCTTGCACCCTTGCCTGCAACCTTGCACCCTTGCCTGCAACCTTGCACCCTTGCCTGCAACCTTGCACCCTTGCCTGCAACCTTGCACCCTTGCCTGCAACCTTGCACCCTTGCCTGCAACCTTGCACCCTTGCCTGCAACCCTGCACCCTTGCCTGCAACCTTGCACCCTTGTCTGCAACCTTGCACCCTTGCCTGCAACCTTGCACCCTTGCCTGCAACCTTGCACCCTTGTAGGCTGCTCTAACTGGCTTGGTGTCGTCGGCCTACTCTCTTCCCAAGGTTACCATCGTTTTTTCTCAGCGTAATTATTCCCAAAAGAGTTCTGCTAGAGTTATTCGTTCGGTTCCTTCTTTATGGAAATCAGGAGGGGCGTGGATGGGCGACCATTCTTCGAGGAACGCGCCCTCGCTTGTCTCGCGCCCGCATATTTTATTCCGAATGAAAGCAACACGCTTTTCGCAGCTTTGACGTTCCGCCAGGCAGCCTCCAGCTGCACGCGTTGTTTATTAAAAAAAAACAGAACTGAAATGATTAACTTTGATTAGGAAGCTGAAAGGAGCGCTGCTGCCGGTAAAGCAAACATCCCCTTGGACGGCAACACACGGGCCTTGCACTCGAACGAATTGCCATCTTAATTACTTTGTATCTTCCTTTTTCCCTGCCGTTTTCTTTCTCGTGCTGAGTTTTTTCCTTGACGCGAACTTCCGGTGGTTTTTCCTCTGAGCAGCGTATTTCGTGCTGTGCAATGCTGTGCTGTGCCGTGCCGTGCCGTGCCGTGCCGTGCCGTGCCGTGCCGTGCCGTGCCGTGCCGTGCCGTGCCGTGCCGTGCCGTGCCGTGCCGTGCCGTGCCGTGCCGTGCCGTGCCGTGCCGTGCCGTGCCGTGCCGTGCCGTGCCGTGCCGTGCCGTGCCGTGCCGTGCCGTGCCGTGCCGTGCCGTGCCGTGCCGTGCCGTGCCGTGCCGTGCCGTGCCGTGCCGTGCCGTGCTGTGCTGTGCTGTGCTGTGCTGTGCTGTGCTGTGCTGTGCTGTGCTGTGCTGTGCTGTGCTGTGCTGTGCTGTGCTGTGCTGTGCTGTGCTGTGCTGTGCTGTGCTGTGCTGTGCCGTGCCGTGCCGTGCCGTGCTGTGCTGTGCTGTGCTGTGCTGTGCTGTGCTGTGCTGTGCTGTGCTGTGCTGTGCTGTGCTGTGCTGTGCTGTGCTGTGCTGTGCTGTGCTGTGCTGTGCTGTGCTGTGCTGTGCTGTGCTGTGCTGTGCTGTGCTGTGCTGTGCTGTGCTGTGCTGTGCTGTGCTGTGCTGTGCAATGCTGTGCTGTGCTGTGCTGTGCTGTGCTGTGCTGTGCTGTGCTGTGCTGTGCTGTGCATAGCGAGGCGAGGCGAGGCGAGGCGAGGCGAGGCGAGGCACTGGCTTCGTAATCAATCAGCCATGGAGACCGATTCAATGCTAATAAGGCAATTATTCGGAAAACCTCGCTCGTCCGCGGGCGAGGGCAAGCCCGTACGGAGACACTCCAAGAGAAACATCATTAAAATGTTCGCGGAACAGACCTGAGAGAAAAATAATCCGCACACTACGATTTCTCCGCGTGGCTTTCCTCATGTGATATACTTAGTCGTTGGCTCGATTCAATTTCGGGAAACTATCGCGGTGTTCGTTCGCCGGAACGGCATTGAACCAACTTTATTGGAGTTTCATGTCTCGTAATTTATTAGAATGCCGTCCGTTTCGAGCGGGCCGCGTTATTAGAAAAGCGTGCAAGGTGGTGCAAGGTCGCTTGGCTGTGTCGCCGCCCCGGTGTGAGGTTCCCGCTAACCGAGTGTTGCCCGTCTGCTTGCAGGCCCCGCGATGTCGTGGAGTTGCCTGCTAGCGCTGCTGTGCGTGGTCGCCGTCGCATCTGCAAAGGTGAGTCGCTTCTCCGTCGTCTCCGTCGTCTCCTTACGTCGTCTCTCCGCGGCGCACAGATGAGATTCACGTGGCGCTGCAGCCGGCGTCGGTGTAACTCCATTGAAAAACACTCTAGAATCACACCAAACTGAATTTTAAGCGTGGGTTGCGTCGGCGGCGCGCTCAAGGGCGAGGAAAGCGTGGAAAATGATGGGTCTTGTAGTTGAGTTAGGCGCGGCTTTCCCGCTAGATGGGAAATCTGCTTTGAGACGGGCGAGACCCGGGCGGGGGTGGGGGTGGGGGTTGCTTTGGTGTGTGTGCAGGGAGACATGTAAAACAAGGCCTGTCGTCATGTCGCCGACGTCGGAGGGTGGGGGGCGTTCGTTGCTGGCGCGGGCAACGGCCGAGCTGCGAACGCGATGTTCGATCCGGTGAGAGCCATTTGATACTCGGTCCCTATTACTGGGAATGATATTTGATCCATTACCTTGCTGCTTCCCGGGAGGAGCCGGTAATGATGGCTGTTAGTTGATTGCTCCTAAGGCTACCGGACGGCGGAGCCTGCTGGGATTATCGGAGGCCGACTCCCTTTAAGACTCGACCCATGCATCGCACCGTCGGCAGGCCCTTGCCTAGCGTCCTGCGTTGCCTTCCACCCCCTCATCCTAATCTTCCAGCCAGCGTCCTGCGTTGCCTTCCACCCCCTCATCCTAATCCACCGTCCAGCATCCTGCGTTGCCTTACACCCCCTCATCCTAATCCACCAGCCAGCGTCCTGCGTTGCCTTACACCCCCTAATCCTAATCCTCCAGCCAGCATCCTGCGTTGCCTTCCACCCCCTCATCCTAATCCACCGTCCAGCATCCTGCGTTGCCTTACACCCCCTCATCCTAATCCACCGTCCAGCGTCCTGCGTTGCCTTACATCCCCTAATCCTAATCCACCGTCCAGCATCCTGTGTTGCCTTCCACCCCCTCATCCTAATCCACCAGCCAGCATCCTGCGTTGCCTTCCACCCCCTCATCCTAATCCACCGTCCAGCATCCTGCGTTGCCTTACACCCCCTCATCCTAATCCACCAGCCAGCGTCCTGCGTTGCCTTACACCCCCTAATCCTAATCCTCCAGCCAGCATCCTGCGTTGCCTTCCACCCCCTCATCCTAATCCACCGTCCAGCATCCTGCGTTGCCTTACACCCCCTCATCCTAATCCACCGTCCAGCGTCCTGCGTTGCCTTACATCCCCTAATCCTAATCCACCGTCCAGCATCCTGTGTTGCCTTCCACCCCCTCATCCTAATCTTCCAGCCAGCGTCCTGTGTTGCCTTCCACCCCCTCATCCTAATCCACCGTCCAGCGTCCTGCGTTGCCTTACACCCCCTCATCCTAATCCACCGTCCAGCGTCCTGCGTTGCCTTACACCCCCTCATCCTAATCCACCGTCCAGCGTCCTGCGTTGCCTTCCACCCCCTCATCCTAATCCACCGTCCAGCGTCCTGCGTTGCCTTACACCCCCTCATCCTAATCCTCCAGCCAGCGTCCTGCGTTGCCTTCCACCCCCTCATCCTAATCTTCCAGCCAGCGTCCTGTGTTGCCTTCCACCCCCTCATCCTAATCCACCGTCCAGAGTCCTGCGTTGCCTTACACCCCCTCATCCTAATCCACCGTCCAGCGTCCTGCGTTGCCTTACACCCCCTCATCCTAATCCACCGTCCAGCGTCCTGCGTTGCCTTCCACCCCCTCATCCTAATCCACCGTCCAGCGTCCTGCGTTGCCTTACACCCCCTCATCCTAATCCTCCAGCCAGCGTCCTGCGTTGCCTTCCACCCCCTCATCCTAATCCTCCAGCCAGCATCCTGCGTTGCCTTACACCCCCTCATCCTAATCCACCGTCCAGCGTCCTGCGTTGCCTTACACCCCCTCATCCTAATCCACCGTCCAGCATCCTGCGTTGCCTTACACCCCCTCATCCTAATCCACCGTCCAGCGTCCTGCGTTGCCTTACACCCCCTCATCCTAATCCACCGTCCAGCGTCCTGCGTTGCGTTACACCCCCTCATCCTAATCCACCGTCCAGCGTCCTGCGTTGCGTTACACCCCCTCATCCTAATCCACCGTCCAGCGTCCTGCGTTGCCTTACACCCCCTCATCCTAATCCACCGTCCAGCGTCCTGCGTTGCCTTACACCCCCTCATCCTAATCCACCGTCCAGCGTCCTGCGTTGCCTTACACCCCCTCATCCTAATCCACCGTCCAGCGTCCTGCGTTGCCTTACACCCCCTCATCCTAATCCACCGTCCAGCGTCCTGCGTTGCCTTACACCCCCTCATCCTAATCCACCAGCCAGCGTCCTGCAATGCCTTACACCCCCTCATCCTAATCCACCGTCCAGCGTCCTGCGTTGCCTTACACCCCCTCATCCTAATCCTCCAGCCAGCGTCCTGCGTTGCCTTACACCCCCTAATCCTAATCCTCCAGCCAGCGTCCTGCGTTGCCTTACACCCCCTAATCCTAATCCTCCAGCCAGCGTCCTGCGTTGCCTTACACCCCCTCATCCTAATCCACCGTCCAGCGTCCTGCGTTGCCTTACACCCCCTCATCCTAATCCTCCAGCCAGCGTCCTGCGTTGCCTTACACCCCCTAATCCTAATCCTCCAGCCAGCGTCCTGCGTTGCCTTACACCCCCTCATCCTAATCCTCCAGCCAGCGTCCTGCGTTGCCTTACACCCCCTCATTCTAATCCTCCAGCCAGCGTCCTGCGTTGCCTTACACCCCCTAATCCTAATCTTCCAGCCAGCGTCCTGTGTTCCCTTACACCCCCTAATCCTCATCCTCCAGCCAGCGTTTGCGTTGCCTTACACCCCCTCATCCTAATCCTCCAGCCAGCGTCCTGCGTTGCCTTACACTCCCTAATCATATTCTTCCAGCCAGCGTCCTGCGTTGCCTTACACCCCCTAATCCTAATCTTCCAGCCAGCGTCCTGCGTTGCCTTACACCCCCTCATCCTAATCCTCCAGCCAGCGTCCTGCGTTGCCTTACACCCCCTAATCCTAATCCTCCAGCCAGCGTTTGCGTTGCCTTACACCCCCTCATCCTAATCCTCCAGCCAGCGTCCTGCGTTGCCTTACACCCCCTAATCCTAATCTTCCAGCCAGCGTTTGCGTTGCCTTACACCCCCTAATCCTAATCTTCCAGCCAGCGTCCTGCGTTGCCTTACACCCCCTAATCCTAATCATAATCCTCCGGCGGCACCTCGACGCTCGCCCGCTCCTCGCTGTCGGGTGTTTCCGGAAAGCGGTTCGGGAAGTGGCTCTTGTTCCCGGCTAATGGCGGCCAGGCTGCCGGGAAACCGCTTTCTTGACTCAAAACACGGGATAATGGACACGCCGCGCGCACGCCGCAAGTTTCCCGCCGGAAAAACAATCTATTTCTGGAAGCTGCCGCCATTAGCAAAACTATCTGATATGATTGATTGACGGGGAGATCGATTATAAGTTTCTCAGCGTTGCTTCTTCGAGCCGGGGCTGGAACATCGAAGAATTCCGTGCTTTCTTTCTTCGCGTGGATAAAAAAAATCTGGAGATATTTAAATGGCAGCAAGGGTGGACCCGGCCATTGAAGAGATGAAATATTAGTATCATTATACTATCTGGCACAGTTTAAATGGCTTGTTTTGTGGCCTCTCGAGTTTGTAAAACTTTTAATGGAGGGCGAGGTTGTGAAAGCAAGGCGTCTCGGATTATTTCTTGAAACCAGCAGCACGCTTTAGATCAGCAAATGTTCGGCGTTGACGCCGTTCATTAGACAAGTCACTTACCGCTGCTCGACACTCAACACTCGACACTCTACACTCTACACTCTACACTCTACACTCTACACTCTACACTCTACACTCTACACTCTACACTCTACACTCTACACTCTACACTCTACACTCTACACTCTACACTCTACACTCTACACTCTACACTCTACACTCTACACTCAAAGCTCGACGCAGGATTGTTCTAACGGCCTGGAGCGCTGCAGGCAACAGAATGTCAAGGGATTTCCCTCCCGGAGAAGATGCGCAAAGTAAAAAATGTTTACTTTGACAATAACTTACACAAAAGATCCTTTCTTCTTCTCCTTCTGCTATTCAACCTGTCTTTAGGCCCCGCCAAGTATAGACACTCCATAATTATTTTGTTTAAAAACAGCTTCCACGTGCCAAGCCTTTCTTTAAGTTTACCTAGCATGTCATTGTTTGATGTTCTGGTGTTGCCTTTCTTCGCAGTTCCCTAGTCTTAGTCTTCGCGAGATGGAGCCGGGAATAGAAGCAGGGAATGGAAGCCGGGAATGGGATATGGGAATGGGAGACGAGGTTCGTTCGGCCGGCCGGCACGGCTCCCAATTGAAGGGCCCTCCGCGCAATTCAAGCGTCTCCTTGAACTCAGAAGAAGGCGAACACAGCATTCATTTTACACAAACAAGCGGGATCCGTTTCAAACGCCCTCGCCTCGCCTTGCCATTGTTCAGCTGGCCGGACACAGAGTCGTCAGCGTCACCTAGGCGGCCGGGCTTAAAATTAAAACAATGTTTAGTTTCAAAACGTTTACTTACGCCATCTTGAGCAAGATGATAACTGCACTTGTTTACTTTATCTTCAACCCTGTCCGCCTGGTTCGCCACCAGCGCTTTGTCGCCCGATTTCGCCGAGAGGTTCCTATAATATTCTAGAGCCTGGTGAGATATTTGCCTAAAGTTAACACCAACAATCGATCCCCATCTGGATCCAAACAAAGAGAACAAAGGGACATCGGGACATCGGTGGAACGCTAGGGTGGAACGCTAGGGTGGAACGCTAGGGTGGAACGCTAGGGTGGAACGCTAGGGTGGAACGCTAGGGTGGAACGCTAGGGTGGAACCGATGCAGCGAGAACGATGAGGACTTCTTAGCGGCCAGCGCAGCTCCTGCTGCAGTCCAGCCGCCGGCCTCCCGTCGTCTTCGGCCCTTCAGACATGGCAGCTGCCGAGGATTCATCCCACCGCGGCACGGCGCGGCCGGTGTCGGGGACGGGGCGAGGGCGAGGCCATGGGCTAATTACCCCGGCAACTCGCCCCACGCACCTACGCATCTACGCATCTACGCATCTACTCATCTACGTGCGGGCTTTGACATCGGGGAAGCCGCGTGACGCGTTTCCCTGCAGCTTTTCATCGAGGCGATCGACAAAGCCGTGCTGGGGGAAGGGGGGGTTGGGGGGGAAGTGGGGGGGGGGGGGGCAGACAGAGTCCGATGGCGAGATAATGCTGAGCAGCGCCTTTTTGCGTGACATTTAGTAAGCACGGCACGGCACGGCACGGCACGGCACGGCACGGCACGGCAACGCAGGAGGGGGGGGGGGGGGATCCTAGGTGGTATAAATAGGAGGCCGGGGTGGGATGCCATCGATTGGCAGACACGCGAGGTGTGGACTCTCGAATGTTATAGAGACTGCAAGCCACTGAGTACAGGGACAGGGTACAGGGTACAGGGTACAGGGTACAGGGACAGGGTACAGGGTACAGGCTACAGGCTACAGGCTACAGGCTACAGGGTTCAGGGTACAGGGTACAGGGTACAGGGTACAGGGTACAGGGTACAGGGTACAGGGTACAGGGTACAGGGCACAGAATACACTTCGGTACTTGTGCACGTTTCACGTGTTTTCCCACCGAGTTACCGGCGTGCACGTGTTTTGTCACCGAGTTACCGGCGTGCACGTGTTTTGTCACCGAGTTACCGGCGTGCACGTGTTTTGCCACCGAGTTACCGGCGTGCACGTGTTTTGCCACCGAGTTACCGGCGTGCACGTGTTTTGCCACCGAGTTACCGGCGTGCACGTGTTTTGCCACCGAGTTACCGGCGTGCACGTGTTTTGCCACCGAGTTACCGGCGTGCACGTGTTTTGCCACCGAGTTACCGGCGTGCACGTGTTTTGCCACCGAGTTACCGGCGTGCACGTGTTTTGCCACCGAGTTACCGGCGTGCACGTGTTTTCCCACCGAGTTACCGGCGTGCACGTGTTTTGCCACCGAGTTACCGGCGTGCACGTGTTTTGCCACCGAGTTACCGGCGTGCACGTGTTTTGCCACCGAGTTACCGGCGTGCACGTGTTTTCCCACCGAGTTACCGGCGTGCACGTGTTTTGCCACCGAGTTACCGGCGTGCACGTGTTTTGCCACCGAGTTACCGGCGTGCACGTGTTTTGCCACCGAGTTACCGGCGTGCACGTGTTTTCCCACCGAGTTACCGGCGTGCACGTGTTTTGCCACCGAGTTACCGGCGTGCACGTCACGCATGCGTGCACGTCACACATGCGTGCACGTCACACATGTGTGTGTTCACGCGCTCTTTGTTAACTGGATTAAAATTGGTTCTCATTAAATCGAAAAGAGCCAACTCATTTTGCATGATTATTATAATTCGAACTGCCACCGCGCGTAAACACGGTATGTTGTTACGCCCTATTTTATTCATTACCCAAACCCACGATGGGAATTTTATGTAAACTAGACGACAAAGCCATTACAAGGGCAATATTAATATTTCACAAATGCACCTACGAGTATTGTTAATATTTCATAAATTACTAAATAAATAAATTGAAACGCGTCTAACGCGCGCGCGGAGAATGATAACTTGGGGAGTTCCACATGGTTTCACCGCTGCACCATAACTTGGTGAGTTCCACATGGTTTCACCGCTGCACCATAACTTGGGGAGTTCCACATGGTTTCACCGCTGCACCATAACTTGGGGAGTTCCACATGGTTTCACCGCTGCACCATAACTTGGGGAGTTCCACAAGGTTTCACCGCTGCACCATAACTTGGGGAGTTCCACAAGGTTTCACCGCTGCACCATAACTTGGGGAGTTCCTCATGGTTTCACCGCTGCACCATAACTTGGGGAGTTCCACAAGGTTTCACCGCTGCACCATAACTTGGGGAGTTCCACAAGGTTTCACCGCTGCACCATAACTTGGGGAGTTCCACATGGTTTCACCGCTGCACCATGGACGTGTGTAGGCAAGCAGCTGGACTGATGTTAGTGCTGCCATTAGCGATTGCCGGTCATAATATGAAGTGATAGCATCAGGCAATGACTGCCACCTTCCACCTACGTATTGTTGTAGATTGCACGCACCAGCTCGCTAAGAGGTCGCCTTCCTGTTCGCACTGCTCGGTACGGCATGCACCCTCGTTGCCTTTGTTCACGTACTTGTTCACTCCACTAAGCTGCTCAACCGCTTCATTTTTTACTTGCTCTGCGCTCTGCCACCTCGGAGAGCGTTGACGGAAGAGAGGGAGGAAGTATAATCTTCAAACGAGACACCGTGGAACTGAGGACGAGACACATGAAGGAAATGAGATTGCCGGTCATATTAGCCGAATGGCAGGAATCTTCTTTGTTGGCTGCGAGCTAAAGATGTAGAAAGAGGAACCCTCCACAATTTCGCTTCCTTCAGCTTGAAATGAACACGTGACCTCGCGCCCGAGATCTTGCCGAGGGAATTATCTCCCAGAAATAATACAGTACTGACTATTGTTATATTATATTTTATTACCACAATAGGACATACCTCGTGTAACAATTCACAGCGGCGGCGGCGGCGGCAGCATGATTTGCATAAAGGCAACACAAAGCCTTGCGTCGTTCCCGGCCGAACTTCGCGATCTCCCGCCGTCCCGACGCCCTTCGCCGGGCTTATCCAGCGTGCGCGGCCACGGGTAATTGCCTCGCGTTCGACCGACGCCGACGCCGACGCCGACGCCGCTGCTTGCATAGCAACCTCCTCGAATTACCCGGCCCATTGCCCCGCGTCAGCGATTACCCACGAGGTGGTCAGCGGAGTGCAAACAATCGCAGCCGCCTTGCGGGTGTGACGGCCTCCTCGTGCAGGATCTTCCGACGCCGTCCGACGTCCTGGCTGTCCCTACTCCTTGCCGACGGACCAAGTTGCGGGAATGGGGTTTGTTTGCTTAGCTCCTTGCTTCGTAGCTGGCTGCAGCGACAGATTATCCGCGCTCTGCCGGTCCAAGGTTGTGTGGGGTGGTCAGGGGTGGTCAGTGGGAGTCAGGGGTTGTCTGGCGGAAGGGGTGGCAGATGAGTCGGTGATGAGTCGGTGCGTGCGCCGTGCGCTCCGGCGGTGAAATATTCACCACTTAAACAATTCATCGCGACTGATTGCTGGGCTGGCCGCCTCGGCGCAGCTCGGCGCAGCTCGGCGCAGCTCGGCGCAGCTCGGAGGGTGCTGAGTGATAATGTTAATCAGCGGAGCATGTGTAACGAACGAGTGGCCGCCGCCGCCGCCGGTTCGGTGGCCAGGAAAACGAGAGTTGCATGATAATAAAAAAAAAGTAAAAAGTGTATGATTCGACTCTGCAACGCGACGTGGCATTCGGGGGATGAAAGCTTCACAAGGAAACCCGCGTCACTATTTTAGAATTATTTCAATTCATTTCATTTGATACGCTGGATAATCGCATCTGTTCTCGTATTCTGCGCCGGCCATTTATCGCTTCGGAGGCTGCACTCAGCCAGCAAACGAGCAGCGTTCGAATGAATGTGCAAATTTATCACGCTTCTGCGAGGAAATGCAATTCTCGGCGCCGGAGACGGGCGTGATGGCAGGGGGGGGGGTGCATTCTGACGGTTGCAGCGAGTGCATCTTCGCCTGTCTTTGTCCTGCATCGCTAAGTCTTGAGAGAGAGGCTTGCTACTCGGCAAAGAACGCTTGACGACGCTTCTTGCTTCTGGGCGACGACTCGACTCGATCCAGGCCAACGGAGCATCCATTAAGCACTGCGCCACTAATTGTCATCGTCTAATTAATTTATTGCAAGATTAATGTTTGCCGTAATCAACTAATTGATTCGCGCGCGTCGCGAACTGCACTAAATATTTTAGATTCGAGAAATTGCGAATGCTCCCTTCTGTTGTGCGATTCTGTTGCTTCTTTGTTTTGGTTAATAACCCGGAATATCTCGGAATAACCCGGATTACGAGGGAAATGTGGCTCGCGCACTTTCCCCAGACGCTAGCGCTTCTTGCGCGGATCTTCTACAACTCGGTCGGCGGCTTGACTTGCTTTTTACGCATCAACAAAAGAAGTTGATAATTCACACCACTACTTATAAAATAAACTTGATCTTGTGAAACGTTCGGGTAGTTGAGTAGCATGAAACTCTCAGCCGCTTGAATACCGCGAGCGCTGCTCTGGGTACTAGACTTGCCGGTGTTCCATGAAGGATGCCGATATCGGCGTCATCTGCATCCTGCTTCCCTCACCAACACGCAGCCCTCAACATCTCGCCGCAACCCCAGCAGCCGCCTCCAATTTCACCCAATTAGACATCGCCGCTGATTGCTGTTTCCAAGGAGCATCATTAAGCTCGCCAATTATCTTCTCTCAGAATGAATAATACCTTGAAGGTGCGGCTTCTTTTCATTAATTCAAAACGTGCATTTCATTCCACTTCGCTTCTGCTGATGGCTGGCCACAAATTACAGCTTGCTGGCCCGCCGTGCCCCCGGCGGGGTTGGGTGGGGGGGGGGGGGGGGGTCTGGCCCCGGGACGAGCATATTACCCGCGATTGGATGAAATTCCTGGGCAGGAAATTGCGTCGCGTGAAATTAGCATATTGCTGTGGGAGGAAGAAGGCCGGCGGAAAGATTTCACCGAGACGGCCGGCCGCCTCCCTCCCCCACAACACTCTGCCACCCACCCCTCGCGAAGAAATGCTTGCAATTTCCAATTAATAGAAATGAGAGCTCTGTATCGCACGTAGTCGCCGTCAGAGGCTGGCTCCGACCTAGTCGGGGTTGGGGGGGGGGAGGATTGGCACATTGCACAATGAAGTTGCATATTGTTGAAGCTAAGGGAACACGAAACTGCAGCAAACGTCAAGGCCACCAACATGTCCGGTTGGCGCGAATCAGCTTGTCGAGGACGAACCCTTGTCTGCATGCACGCAGGGTGTGTCCCGGCAGCGGAGCGGTGCGATGCATTCAGCCTGCATGCACGCAGGGTGAGTCCCGGCAGCGGAGCGGTGCGATGCATTCAGCCTGCATGCACGCAGGGTGTAACGAGTTACATGTTTTCGATACGAACAGTATCGAAAACCAGTTTAGAACATTCGAGTAGCCAAAACTACCTGGGTCGGGACCCTTCTGGAATATTCGAGGAGCTTGGATAATTCTAGAAGGTGTCACTTATATAAAGGAGGGACAGGCGGTATGAGCGGGTCAGTCTGGATATAGCTTTTGAAGTGTAACGAACAAGTGTATTTGTAGAGTGAAGAATAAATAAGTTTAAATAGAGAGCACGGTTTTAGTTATTTTACCTGGGAATAAATAACTTGGCGCCCAAACCCACAGCGTTATAATTTGGCGTTTAGCGGAAGCGTTACAAATTGGCGCCCAACGTGGGGCAAACGGTTGAAATTCGTGGTGAAGATGGAAATTAACAGGCTGTCGAAGGATGAGTTGACCTACGAACTAAGTATTCGCGGGATCACCGAAGTCGCCACAGTTGAAGAAATGCGTAAGTCCTTCCGACAGTTGCTGAAGCTAGAACGTGAAGGGAAATTAGTCATGCCTTCGATCGTTATGGAAGTCAAAGGAGAGATCAGGAGTTGCGAAGAGAAACTGGTGGAAATAGAATCGTTGCTTCTTACTTTCAAAGGAGGCCGACTAGATCCAGTTTATAAATTAATCGACAGTAAGTTGACGCATGTGCTTGGAAGGGCCGAGAGAATTCAAGCCTTGGAGTCATCGGATATGACGTCCCGGTCGACCATCTTACGCAAGGTTCTATCATTATACAACCAACTTAATTCTTCGGCCGAGGGAGCAATGGACGAGTCCGACGAGGAAGCAAGTCCTGAGCTTCCCGATGTTCATGAAGGATTCGAGAAATTCATTTCTAAAGCGGAAGGCGGTCGTATCAAGGAGACTCCTGTCAAAAACGATAAGACTATTCATCATTCGGTAATTCGACATCAGACGCCTGTGTGCCAATGGAACCTTCGTTTCTCGGGAGACGAAAATAGTCTTAGTGTCCACGAATTTCTTGAAAGAGTTGAAGAATTAAAGACTGCCAGGAATGTGGACGACGAAGATCTTTGGAGATCGGCGATTGACCTCCTGGAAGGAAGTGCCCTTATGTGGTTCCGCACCGTGAGAAGGCAGTTTAATTCGTGGGATCACTTTGTCGTAGGCCTTAAAGAGGAGTTCCTTCCGGTGGATTATGAAGAGAAGCTCTGGGAGGAAATTAAAAGGAGAACACAAGGATCTGGGGAGAAAGTGGGTCAGTACGTACGCACCATGCTATGCCTGTTTGCGAGGCTACCCAACCCGGTAACAGAGCAATCAAAACTCAGGATTCTAAAGAGAAACGTCTTACCATATTTGATCGAAGCACTCAGCTGTTTGGAGTTTGAATCTGTGGATGAATTTTCAAAGATTTGTAAGAAATTGGAACTAGGAAAGATCCAAGCAGAGCAATATCGACCCCCACCAACAGATAGCCGGTCCTTGTTGGAACCCGATCTGGCATACCAAGGTAGAAGACATGCAATCGCAGGTGCTAACTCGACCAACATGAGTAAGATCACGAACCACGGGAGGGCTATAGAAGCCAGAAAACAATACGACATCCCTCAAGAAAAAGCAAGGAAAACCTTCTGCTACGGCTGTGGGGCGGTGGGCGTTATCCGCCGATCCTGCAAAAATTGCAATAATTCGGAAAACGAGAGGGGAGAAAATTTGCGATAGGTCCTCGGCAATTTTCTCCGACCAGAGAAGAGGACGCATTACAAGAATTGACGGGAGGAGAGATGCAACTAGACCAATTACTCTTTATGGGAAAAGATGCAAGAGCTTACCTTTTCGTGAAGATTATGGGGATTCATTTAAAGGGTTTATTGGATAGTGGCGCCAATCGCACCGTGATTGGAGGTGAAGGATGGAGGTTTATCTCCCAATTAGGGTTGAAGCGGAGCATGGAGAAAGTAAACACGTTCATCACTGTGGCGAGCGGACAGCGATGCGCAGTCGATTTTGTCGTCTATATCCCATTCGAACTAGAAGACCGCCTCCGAGTGATACCTGTGTTGGTGGTGAAGAGTTTACCGATCATCCTAACCCTGGGCATAGATTTTTGGAAGATTATGGGTATCATTCCGAATGTAACCACTGCGACCTGGACCTTTACGAACCCGAATGTGGAACAAGATGACTACAACACTGTGGATTCCATAGAAGAAAAGTCAATCCGCGAAGAAGAAAGAATGAAACTCGCCGAAATAACAACGCGATACTTGGCGAAGATGTCCGAGAATTTGGGATGTCACAGGTCGATCGAGCACAGGATTGATACAGGCAACGCTTCGCCAATAAAACAACGGTATTATCCAGTTTCTCCGGTAGTACTGCGGTCAATCCACAATGAACTGGATAATATGATCAAGCTAGGAGTAGTGGTAAAATCAAAGAGTCCATGGTCGTCGCCTATGCTTTTAATCAAGAAAAAAGACGGTTCCTACCGATTTGTGGTGGACTTTCGCAAAGTCAACGCTGTTACCGTCAAAGATGCATATCCGATACCTTATGTGTCTTCTATTTTGGATCGCCTGCGAGAAGCGAGATATCTTTCATCTTTGGACTTGAAGAGTGCCTATTGGCAAGTGCCTCTAGAGAAAGATAGTCAAGAAAAAACCGCGTTTACGGTGCAAGGAAGAGGACTGTTCCAATTTACCCGGATGCCTTTCGGCCTACATAACAGTGCGGCGACTTGGCAACGACTGATCGATCAAGTTTTAGGTCACGACTTGGAACCGTATGTCTTTGTTTACCTTGACGACATCATTATAGCCACGTCTACCTTTGAGAAACACACGGAAGTCCTCGAAGAAGTTCTCCGGAGGTTAAGGGCGGCGAACCTTACGATCAATAGAGAAAAGTGTGAAATTGGAAGAAAGGAGTTAAGATATCTCGGCTATGTGGTGGATCAGTACGGTCTGCACGTCGACCCTGAGAAGATCAGCGCTATCTTGGACTATCCTGCACCTAAGTCAAGCAAGCAGGTAAAGCGTTTTGTGGGAATGGTGTCGTGGTATAAGCGTTTTATACCTTCATTCGCCATCCTCATGTCCCCACTTCATAATTTGACACGCAAGAACGTCCAATGGAACTGGACTACAGAGGCCGAAGAAGCTTTCAGACAAGTCAAAGAAAAGTTAGTTACGCCTCCTATACTCACTTGCCCGGATTTTGATCGTCCTTTTTCGGTACAAACGGATGCATCCGCCTATGGTATCGGGAGTGTGCTATCTCAAGAATTTGAAGATGGAGAGAAAGTGATCGCTTATTATAGCCGGTCTTTGACGAAAGAAGAGAGGAATTACTCGCCGACCGAACGGGAGTGTTTGGCCGTCATTTGGGCTATTGAGAAGATGCGCCCTTACCTGGAGGGTAGCCGTTTCTCGGTAATTACCGATCACCATTCTTTATTGTGGTTAAACAATTTAAAGGATCCCACTGGAAGACTAGCCCGCTGGGCTATCAGGTTGCAACAATTCGATTTTGACATCAAGCATAGGAAAGGTAGTGAACATGTTGTGCCGGATGCTTTGTCGAGAGCGATAAGCCCTGTCCTCGACCTCATCACCGTCCACGAGCAAGTAGCGGATAAATGGTGGAACAAGATGAAGTCAAGAGTCACCGGAAATCCTCAGAGTTTCCCGGATTGGAGGGTGGAAAATTATAATCTATATAAGAAGGTCAACGATAATTCTCAGCTTGACATGGGATTAGGGAGCAATTGGAAAATTGTCATCCCAAAAGATCTGAGGAACAAAGTGTTACACGAATCCCATGACGCCGAAACCTCAGGGCATCTCGGTATTTTTAAAACCTGTAAAAGAATTGCCGAATGTTATTATTGGCCAGCCATGAAGAGTGATGTTCGCAAGTACATAGGGAAATGCCACGTTTGCGCCCAGTATAAAGTGGAACAATGCAAGCCCGCCGGATTAATGGGACACCGACGGATGGTTTCAAGGCCATGGCAAATGATTTCGTCCGATTTAATGGGCCCGTTCCCTCGGTCTTCAAAGAACAACAAGTACTTATTAGTTGTATCAGATTTCTTTACCAAGTTCACATTGCTGTTCCCGCTGAGAGAAGCTAGGACTGCTACGATTTTGAGACGCCTCGAGGACCAAGTTTTCCTGATATATGGGGCTCCGCAATATCTACAGTGTGACAATGGCCCACAATATACGAGCTCTACCTTCAAGGCCTTTATGAAGAAGTTCGACACGAAGATCATTTATAATCCCAGTTACCACCCACAAGTTAACCCAACTGAACGGGTAAATCGGGTTATTAAAACTATGATCGGGAGTTATATCCGAAACAAGCATAACCAATGGGATAAACACATCCACGAAGTTGGGTACGCGATAAGATCAGCCAAGCACCAAAGTACTGGTTGCACCCCGAATCTCTTAAACTTCGGACGCGAGATTAATCTATCTGGGAAGTTCCACGGTGATGCTGATACGGTACCCGAAAATGCCCCTCTAGAAGTCGGGAATCGCCAAAACTTGATCGAAAGACATAGAAGATTAGAAGAATTGTACGAGGAAGTCCGACTCCGACTCAAGAAAGCATACGATGCCAACCAAAAGGTGTACAACCTACGACGACGCCACAGGGAATTCGAAGTCGGAGAAGAAGTTTGGAAGAGGAATTTTGCACAGTCTAACGCAGCTAATAAGTTCACCGCGAGTTTAGCGCCGAAATACACCGGCCCTTTTGTGGTCAGGAAAAAGAGGTCCCCGTTGGTCTATGAACTGGTCGATCAACAGGGTAAGCCAATTGGTAACTGGCATACCAAAGATTTGAAGCCGGTACAAAAAGTCGAAACCGAAGATGACTGCGACATCGCCCAAGAAGAGGACTTTTCAGAAAATGAGTCAGAAGTTGAATAGTTTATTTTTGTATTACATTAATGGTATTTTGTATTTTTGTTAAGATAGGGGGTAATGTAACGAGTTACATGTTTTCGATACGAACAGTATCGAAAACCAGTTTAGAACATTCGAGTAGCCAAAACTACCTGGGTCGGGACCCTTCTGGAATATTCGAGGAGCTTGGATAATTCTAGAAGGTGTCACTTATATAAAGGAGGGACAGGCGGTATGAGCGGGTCAGTCTGGATATAGCTTTTGAAGTGTAACGAACAAGTGTATTTGTAGAGTGAAGAATAAATAAGTTTAAATAGAGAGCACGGTTTTAGTTATTTTACCTGGGAATAAATAACTTGGCGCCCAAACCCACAGCGTTATAATTTGGCGTTTAGCGGAAGCGTTACAAGGGTGTGTCCCGGCAGCGGAGCGGTGCGATGCATTCAGCCTGCATGCACGCAGGGTGTGTCCCGGCAGCGGAGCGGTGCGATGCATTCAGCCTGCATGCACGCAGGGTGTGTCCCGGCAGCGGAGCGGTGCGATGCATTCAGCCTGCATGCACGCAGGGTGTGTCCCGGCAGCGGAGCGGTGCGATGCATTCAGCCTGCATGCACGCAGGGTGTGTCCCGGCAGCGGAGCGGTGCGATGCATTCAGCCAGCATGCACGCAGGGTGTGTCCCGGCAGCGGAGCGGTGCGATGCATTCAGCCTGCACGCACGCAGGGTGTGTCCCGGCAGCGGAGCGGTGCGATGCATTCAGCCTGCACGCACGCAGGGTGTGTCCCGGCAGCGGAGCGGTGCGATGCATTCAGCCTGCATGCACGCAGGGTGTGTCCCGGCAGCGGAGCGGTGCGATGCATTCAGCCTGCACGCACGCAGGGTGTGTCCCGGCAGCGGAGCGGTGCGATGCATTCAGCCTGCATGCACGCAGGGTGTGTCCCGGCAGCGGAGCGGTGCGATGCATGCAGCCTGCATGCACGCACGGTGTGTCCCGGCAGCGGAGCGGTGCGATGCATGCAGCCTGCATGCACGCACGGTGTGTCCCGGCAGCGGAGCGGTGCGATGCATTCAGCCTGCATGCACGCAGGGTGTGTCCCGGCAGCGGAGCGGTGCGATGCATTCAGCCTGCATGCACGCAGGGTGTGTCCCGGCAGCGGAGCGGTGCGATGCATTCAGCCTGCATCATCCCCCGCTCGTTGCCCCATCATCAGCTACAGAACCGCGTCTTTTTCTTTGCTCGTTGGAAGTGAATCTTTTTGTGACATGTCTTCGGAGTCCTTTACTGGACTGGAAGACTTGCTGCCTTCATGAAGACTTTCCTTCGAATCTAGATCGACGCTCATTCTCTCGCTGCACCCGCACTTAAGCCTGAAGCCTGAAGCCTGAAGCCTGAAGCATGAAGCCTGAAGCATGAAGCCTGGAGCCTGAAGCCTGAAGCCTGAAGCCTGGAGCCTGAAGCCTGAAGCCTGGAGCCTGAAGCCTGAAGCCTGAAGCCTGGAGCCTGAAGCCTGGAGCCTGGAGCCTGAAGCCTGGAGCATGAAGCCTGAAGCCTGAAGCCTGAAGCCTGACGCCTGAAGCCTGAAGCCTGAAGCCTGAAGCCTGAAGCCTGAAGCCTGGAGCCTGGAGCCTGGAGTCTGAAGCCTGGAGCCTGAAGCCTGGAGCCTGAAGGAGCCTGGAGCCTGGAGCCTGGAGCCTGGAGCATGAAGCTTGAAGCTTGAAGCTTGTATCTTGTATCGAGCACCGAGCACGGGAGCTGCTAGAGCACACATTTACACGAAGAAAACGCTCGAAGAAATTCGTTGCGAGGTTTCTGTACGCGGCATTTCGTGCCGATCTCAACTTTACGCACGCATATTCTTGTTTGCTTTTGTTTTTTTTGTAGGAAACTTTTCTTGTCCCGAGGCCAACTCTGAGCCGACGCGCGTAAAGTGTAGAATGACTACGCGTTGCGTGCGTCGTGCGTCGTGCGTAGTGCGTAGCGCCGAACAACGCGGCACCTCCATCTCCTCCACCTCCCTCCCTTGCTCACACTTCCCCGCAGAGTTCTTGCTGTGATCAAAACCACCGCGTCACCCCCCCCTCAAACCCCACCCCCTCCCACCCGCCTCCTTGTTGTTATCCCCTGGAATAACAAATCTTACCATCAACTTAATTGGCCTCCCTACATTTACTTACGACGCCGTCCTACTTAAAATGCGCGAATTGCCAAAGTTTGTTAGGCACAATGGCGACTCCCCCCCCCCCCCCCACCCCCTGCTCTGCGCTCATGCGAAGATAGAACACGGATTGTTTGTCCCGATGTCACATCGCCATCCATTTCTCAGCTCCGGGGCGCGCAGACACCGGGGCCGTTCGCTGCATGGACGTAGGCTTCGCTAGGCGGCTAGGTTAGGGTAGGATATAGTGTAAGCTAGGCAAGGTTAGGCTAGCCTTGGCTAGGCAAGGCTAGGCAAGACAAGGCAAGGCTAGGCCAGGCTAGGCAAGGCTAGGCTAGGCAAGGCTAGGCAAAGCTAGGCAAGGCTAGGCAAGGCAAGGCTAGGTAAGGCAATTCAAGGCTAGGCTAGGATTAGCAAGGCAAGGATTAGCAAGGCAAGGAACGTCAAGGCTAAGGTAGGCTACGCTAGGCTAGGCTAGGCTAGGCTAGGTTAGGTTAGGGTAGGCTAGGCTAGGCGAGGCTAGGCTAGGCTAGGTTAGGTTAGGGTAGGCTAGGCTAGGGTAGGCACCTCGCGCCGATTCATCATCGCGTATTGCCCGCCGGGGCCACGTCCGTTGCCCGACGCCTCTTGTTCTTCTTCTCGACGACGCCGGCGGCACCTGGCATGAATAACACCACCCACCGCCCACCACCCACCACCCACCACCCACCACCAACCGCCCACTACCCACCACCCACCACCCACCAACCACCACCCACCGCCCACCACCCACCGCCCACCACCCACCACCCACCACCCACCACCCACCACCCACCACCCACCACCCACCGCCCACCACCCACCGCCCACCACCCACCACCCACCACCCACCACCCACCACCCACCACCCACCACCCACCACCCACCACCCACCACCCACCACCCACCACCCACCACCCACCACCCACCACCCACCAACCACCACCCACCACCCACCACCCACCAACCACCACCCACCACCCACCACCCACCACCCACCACCCACCACCCACCAACCACCACCCACCACCCACCACCCACCACCCACCACCCACCACCCACCACCCACCACCCACCACCCACCACCCACCACCCACCACCCACCACCCACCACCCACCACCAACCACCCACCACCCACCACCCACCACCCACCACCCACCGCCCACCACCCACCACCCACCACCCACCACCCACCAGCCGCTGAGTTATATCGCTGCAGCGCGTCGCGTTGTGCTACAAGACGATAACAATTAGCTGGTCCCCTCGACGAGCACGCCGCCGTGGCAGCTCTTGTTCTTAAATCTAAAATAATGATACTTGGGGTCGGCCGGGGGTGGCGAAAGACAACCAGCCCTTATTAAACAATTAATCAAATTTATAGCCGGAATTCCCCGGGGGCGGCGTGCTTCTTTTCGCTGTACACGCGCTCGTCGTTGCAATGAATAACACGGCGTCGGCGTCGGCGTCGGCGTCGGCGTCGGCGTCGGGAGGTGTACAATCAGTCGGAAGCTCGATGGCTGATGGGGCGAAGAGCGGCGGCGGCGGCGGCGGCGGCTGTCATCTCCTATGAGCTCTCTATGTGTAACCCACGCGGCTGTCGGCTGGCGCTGAAAGGGTCGGTGCCGCGGGGGTCGGGGTCAGAGGGCCCCGGACAACAGCTGGCCGACTGCCGGCCAGAACCGCGCTCCAGACGAAATAATTCACTTTGTAAAGTTCGCACGGGGGAAGTATTAAAGTTGTAAAGAGGCGCGCACGCGGCGGGAAGAAGAAATTCCCGACCGCTTTTACGCCCGCTTCCTTCCGCCCGGCTTCTTTTTGTGGTCCGTTAAAAGTTTTATTGCAAGCAAATGAGTTGCGTTCAGCGTGAACACGGCGTCGGCTGTGCTCCTCACTTGAGATCGAAGCCGACGCAGTCCGTTGGATTCGGGAGAACCGATTTCTCTTGTTTATTCGCTTAATCTTCGTGTTTGATGTGTGCCTATGAGTGATGGATCCAACCCCAACAAAAAACCATCCTGTCGGTTTGTATTGACACAAACTCGGGGCCGGAAATATCCTCTCTCTTTTGCGATGCTGGTGACATCAGAAAATGTCAATTCGCTTCCTTCTCCTTCCCGAGATCGTCGTAATATTGACTGTCGTGTCTTACCTTCGGAAGGATTCGCTCAAAAACACGCTTACTTTATTCCTGTGCTTTTCAATATTCCCGAAGTAAATAGCGGGCGATTAGGGGTTGGAGCAGCCACCCTCACCGCTTGGTTCCACTCGAGAGGGCCGGGAAGAGAATGGCTCTGTGCGGGGATATTGCCGCCATATCGGGCAGAGAACAGAACTATTGTTGGCTGCTGCTGCTGCTGCTGCTGCTGCTGCTGCTGCTGCTGCTGCTGCTGCTGCTGCTGCTGCTGCTGCTGCTGCTGCTGCTGCTGCTGCTGCTGTTGCTGCTGCTGCTGCTGCTGCTGCTGCTGCTGCTGCTGCTGCCGCTGCCGCTGCCGCTGCTGCTGCTGCTGCTGCTGCTGCTGCTGCTGCTGCTGCTGCTGCTGCTGCTGCTGCTGCTGCTGCTGCTACTGCTGCTGCTGCTGCTGCTGCTGCTGTTCAAGCCATTCGGTCTTCACCCCTACGTCATAAAAAGAAACACCACGACGAAAGTCATCCCAATTCAATTTTCAATTTTTCGCCTATCAAAAAATGAAAAGTTTTCGCCTTAAAGAAGAAAGTTTAGAAATGCTCACGGACGTGTATAACTTTAAGAATGTCAATCTATATCGGAAAAAGGAGAAGTTTTCCGATAGCGCTGCAGTGTATTTCGGGCCGAGGGAAGAGTTCTTTCTTCTTTTGATTACGTTATATTTTTGCATGCGAACGTAAGAAATAGCTACGAGAATCGACGTCAATTCGGCGAAGAACCGCACGACAACTGGCGGCCGGTGGAAACGCTAGAAACCGAAATATGTTTCTTATACGAGATCTACCTCCACTCAACTGAAAGTTGGGTAACAAGAATCCAATCCATCCGAATTAATGCACCATAAATAATGACATGAACAGCGTGGTGTTCATACAGAAATTGTGCGATGTCGTCTATTCTGGGAAGGGTGGTGAACAAATTGACCGGCCCCGTATCTCGGGTGGGTCGGCCTTGCAAAACACCGCGTCTCCCCAGTGTCCGATTGGCGCAGGCCGATGATGAACCGCCGTGAGATAAAGCCCCTCGGGGAATAATTGTAACACGAGCCTGGTTGCCTCGAGCCGGACGTAATCTTACTTGCAGCAGCCTCAGACCTCCGCAAATTGATGGATTAAATTATAGGCGAGCGTGGGGCCGATCCGGCTTCATTAGACAAATAATAATGTAAAACACATAGCTTAGCGGCGGGGGCGGCGGGGGCGGCGGGGCGGGGGCGTCGTGGCCAGGCTTCCTTCCCGCGTGGAACGCGTGACCCGCCGCCAGGGGCGCTAGCTTCGCTCGGAGGAGAGCGCTCCGGGCGGTCGGTCGGTCAGCTAATGATAATGAAACAAAAACACGCGATTAAACGCGGCACGGCTCGGCACGGCTCGGCACGGCACGGCACGGCACGGCACGGCACGCAGCCCACAGGCCGGCGATCGCCACCAGTTTACTTTATTGATCTGTGTTTCGACGCCGCCGCCGCCGCCGCCGCCGCCGCCGCCGCCGGGCGCAACGCCTGTCTCAATCACCACCTGGCGACGACGTCTCGACAAGAGACGCACGTTGCTTCGGACGCGGCCTCGCGTTCGAGACGGGCGAGGGAAATTCCGCAATCTTATTTCAAATCAAATTTCTCGCTGTGCACGCGGGGATGAAGTTTATAAATTAGGTATAATAAGATGCAGTGTTGATATAGTGCAAGGGGAGCCAGAGCGCACTCTGCATTTGCAAGTTTAACTTCATCCCTGCGGCTGCGGCTACGAGTTGATGTGATGTTGGGTCGTGGATTTCTGGATGTTGTTGTTTTTTGTGGAAAATAGTCGACAGAACGTATCTCGTCGATGAATGGCCCCCGATTTGCCGGCATGTGTTTCGTGGACGTACACCGAGTCGGGTGAATACTGAAAACAAACCTATCGAGATAACATAACGGGGTTTGCGCTGAATCCACAAAGAGATTTCTCACACTGCATTTACCTAACCGAAAACCAGAACCAATAGCGTTGGTAAACACAGATTCATCTCTTACAGATAAACCAACCAGCTTTTCATACTTTCCGAGAACTGCCTTTCGGTAATTGGTTTTACGGCTTATTACGGCGCAGTGTGCTGGAACTCTAACGGTTATTGGCAGAATAATCTGTGGCAATAAAGCAACGCGTTCGCACTGCCCGCCGTCCACACGTGGGATTGTAAACACTCTTCAAGGTTATTATCCACAATCAACCCTTCCCCCCCCCCCCCTGCCGGAAACTCGGCCTCGACACGTCCCAGCGTCCACCCTCGTCGCCCTGCGAAACTGATGCTTCTTCAAGGCACTCCAACTTTCTGCGACGCTCCCCAAAGTTTCAGTTTCTCTCAAACCTCCCTCCGCATAGAGTATCATCGTCCGGCGCTTCGCAACGACAAGTTGCCGGCCGGACGCTTTGTTTCTCGCAACAAGTTCGAAATGGTGGCTGCCATTAGCACGCGTCCGAGTTTCGCCGGACACGGAGCTGAATGTCTCGTGATCATCGATGGGGCGGAGGGAAATCAAAACCAATCGACAAGCACCACTTCTGACAACTGATACTGGCTGCTGGCAGATCAACGGGATTCGGTTGATAGCGACGACTACGAGCAAGGGATGATGCTCACTCGCAAATGTGATAATAATGTTTCCGGGGTTGAAGTTGGCTGCGCACGCGCGATTGCTGCGCGTTCGGTCGGATGCAGACTTACAGCCGCGGCGAAAGACAAGCCGAGCAGCGGCGCTAATCGCAGTTTGATTACCGGCTCTTTTGATAGCGTGTCAGCCAATTGGCAGCCTCAGCGCGCCGATCAGATTCCACGCCCCAAAGTCGCGCGTTGCCCTCTGATTTCAATCAATCTCGTTTCACTTGGAGATTGGCTGTCTGGATGAAATCCATTCACTCTCGATCGCGTGTCGAACACGTTCACCTGACAAGGAATTTCATTTGCATGCCAAATATGAAAAGCTACAGCCGCTACTCTCCGGCCTCGGACTGATTGCATCCCCCGCAGTCCCAACGTGGCTTTATAGTGAATGTAAAACACGAAAAGTTACTCGAACGTATGCACCACGTGTGCAATTTTCCACACAAGTCTCGATATGAAAGTGCTCGTATCTTTCAGCGGGATGAAAAACTAATTATCATTCCACCTCTCTCAAAAAGAAAGCATTGCGAATTTTTGTTGCCGGGAAACGAGCAGGCGTGCTTGCAGCCAGCTGCTGCTGATGCTGCTGCTGCTGCTGCTGCTGCTGCTGCTGCTGCTGCTGCTGCTGTTGTCTACTCCGTGGGCTATGGGCTACTGTAGCGTGATGGAAGCTGCGTGATGTCGTCTCGCTCACGGTTCCGCTTCCACCGAGCGCACTTTGCGAAACGAAAGCTCGATCTTTACTACATGAAACGCAAATCGCCGAGGAACGCGACTGAGCCTACATTATTTTCAGTTCATTATTAGATTTGGCCGCAACAAACGAGGACGTCTGCTGTGGTAATCCCTTGTTGCGGCCTGTGATTTACCAGCAAGGGAACAGCTTCCTAGGAGATCACTGTTTCCTTCCCGGGCTTCCCGGCACCCCGCGCCACGACACGACGTCACGGCGCTGATATTTAATAGACGCCCAAAAGGCAGCTCAGGACGCGTCTCCCAATCCATTAGCTGATTGAGCCGCCGACCCGGCAGCCCGCCACCCAAACAACGCTAACACATGCACGGGATTCACCTAATCACACTTCCCGAACAACACGAAACCTCATCAAACCGACGCTTCTAGATCTTAACTCTCTGCACAGTCTTTTCAGCGAAGCACTGTCAATTTTGTAGCATGAAAAACAAAATCGGTGCCGAAAAGAAACGAAAGAATTTTCTAAAGTACGGGCTCCGTGTGTCGGAAGCCTGCTTCTGCAGATGGTGGTTCATATTATCATCAAGCTGCTCCGGTGCTCGGTGCTCGGTGCTCGGTGCTCGGTGCTCGGTGCTCGGTGCTCGGTGCTCGGTGCTCGGTGCTCGGTGCTCGGTGCTCGGTGCTCGGTGCCCGGTGCTCGGTGCCCGGTGCTCGGTGCTCGGTGCTCGGTGCCCGGTGCTAGGTGCTAGGTGCTAGGTGCTCGGTGCTCGGTGCCCGGTGCTAGGTGCTAGGTGCTAGGTGCTCGGTGCTCGGTGCTAGGTGCTCGGTGCCCGGTGCTAGGTGCTAGGTGCTCGGTGCTCGGTGCTCGGTGCTCGGTGCTAGGTGCTCGGTGCTCGGTGCTCGGTGCTCGGTGCTCGGTGCTCGGTGCTCGGTGCTCGGTGCTCGGGGCCCGGTGCTCGGTGCTCGGTGCTCGGTGCTCGGTGCTCGGTGCTCGGTGCTCGGTGCTCGGTGCTCGGTGCTCGGTGCTCGGTGCTCGGTGCTCGGTGCCCTGTGGTCGGTGCTCGGTGCTAGGTGCTCGGTGCCCGGTGCTCGGTGCTCGGTGCTCGGTGCTCGGTGCTCGGTGCTCGGTGCTCGGTGCTCGGTGCTCGGTGCTCGGTGCTCGGTGCCCTGTGGTCGGTGCTCGGTGCTCGGTGCTCGGTGCTCGGTGCTCGGTGCTCGGTGCTCGGTGCTCGGTGCTCGGTGCTCGGTGCTAGGTGCTCGGTGCTCGGTGCTCGGTGCTCGGTGCTCGGTGCTCGGTGCTCGGTGCTCGGTGCTCGGTGCTCGGTGCTCGGTGCTCGGTGCTCGGTGCTCGGTGTTCGGTGCCCGGTGCTCGGTGCTCGGTGCTCGGTGCTCGGTACCCGGTGCCCGGTACCCAGTACCCGGTATAACAGAATGTTCTCCCCCCCTGCGCATCTCGCCCAGCACGAGGCCGGCGAGAAGCACGGAGGAGTTGAACAAGCCAGTCTCGCCGTCGACGCGTTTCAATGCAAACCTCCGGTTTTCATGCCGCCGTGTCGTGAGTTTCGTGTTCGCGACACGCGGAATAAAAGACGGAAACAAATAAAAGCAAAGCCTGGTCCTCGACGTCCTTAATTAGTGCAAAATAAAACCTGGTGAATTGTTCCCGTGAATCATGGTTTCAGACATTTGACGGTTGGGCTATCTCCAACGTTTTCTGTTGAATTATTACCTCCAATGCCAAATTATGAAGCCGAGTGTAAAAGGGTAGAAAAAGTGTTCGGATGTCTTATTGTTCGTTTATCTTCTCGCCTCGTTTGTTATTGTTAATTAGCATAGTTATAAAAATACCGAGCTGCTTGCTGGCCCTTTATTCAGCCCCAGGGAACTCTGTTAGATTAGCGGCAACAAGATGATGCGATTTCACGTCCCACTGGACCAGTCAAATAAAAATGAATCATCGCCAAACGGATTTTACATTCTGTCAAACGGAAATGCAAAGAATATTTTATTAATCGCTTTTTGTTATTACACAAAGTGACAAAAGCCATCAGCGGATGGATTCTAGCGCGTCCGACCAATAACACGGCTATTTCTACTCAGCTCGATTTTAAATGTTCTCAATTCTTTCGCGGCAGCTTTTTGTGCTATTTTTATGCGCTAGTTTTTAAACACTAGAAAGGGGAGAATAATTTTAATCTCGCTAAGCGCCACAGGGAAATTAGCCGCTTCGGCGAGCGGCTGCAGCCCGATGATCATTAAGCAAGCATCGATTATCCGCGATACGCTTTGCTAGATAATTCCGATGTGTATCGGTTCACTCGGAATCGTTTCGCAGTTGCTGCTTGGACGCGCCCCCGCCCCCGCCCCCGCCCCCGCCCCCGCGGGGAGATCGCACCCTCTGCGTGCAGGAACGCACGACCGCCTACAAGAACACAGCTGCGTTGCATCGCCAAGAAGTTCACGATCCCAGATGATCAGGGAATGGAAATTACCGATAAATCCAAGATGAGCTTTTTACGCAACGCGGCCAGTGATGTCGGTGAAGAGTCGGACCAGATGATCTTTTTCCATCCCGATAATGGTGGGTTGGATTATTAATGTTTAATTTTATGTATTTTTATTAATGGTATACCGACTGGCTTGTAACACATTGCATTTTAAGCTTTTTATTCATATTAGAAAGCCATTTAATACCGGATCTCCTGCAGAATCGGAGTAATTTGGTACTTTTTGCAAGAATCTGCAGCGAAGGCTTCTCTGGTGGCTTGCCTGGACGCGGACGCTGTAAGGAACAACGTATCGCTGGTTCCGGTTCCGGTGCGATTCAGTCTTTCAATGAAAATAGCGGCTCAACTCGAAGCGAATTGTCCGAAGGCAAACTTGGAATGACGAACAATCGCAATCCCCGATTTCCCAGCAAGTTTCCACGGCCCAGGAGATGAGCGACGAGGCTCGGTCGGACCACGTGCTGCGTGATCACGTGACGCGTTTCCCCGGATAGGGGGGGGGGGAGGGAGGGAGGGATGGAGGGGAAATATGCCTGACGATTACATTTCCAAAGTGTTGCTGCCGTAAGACCCTGTTCAATATTCATCCCGCGGCGCCGGGTATTAGACGTCCATTAGCACGCCGCCGCCGCCGCCGCCGCCGCCGCCGCCGCCGCAGCAGCGAGGGGTGGCCAGGACGCAGGGGGAGGGGGAAGACAAGGGTGGGTTTCGCGGCTGTGAGCCGGCCCCGAGCTCGAACCCCGGAATTGTCATATCGGCCTTCTTCGGCTGTCATCGGCTATCATCGGCTGCAGTCTGCGTGGTCACGTGACCTGCTCGGCGCGGTTTGCTGTTCCGCGAAATTGCATTGATGTCGTGCCGAATGTCGAGCAGGCAAAGCAGGAAGCAGGGACTCGATGTCCGCTAATAGATGATCGACCGTTCGACGGCCGCCCTTTGAAGTGATAATTGGGCGCGCGGCCCTCGGGCGGGTCGCCAGCCGACTCCCGTGATGTCTCGAACCCGACAACCACCAGCTCCAGCCTTTGACTAGCACGCGTACCCGACAATCCTAGACCAATCCTAGAGCCTGTACACCAATCCTAAACCAAAACTAGACCCTTTCCACCAATCCTAGACCAATCCTAGAACCTTCCCACAAATCCTAGACCAATCCTAGACCCTTTCCACCTATCCTAGACCAATCCTAGACCCTTTACACCAATCCTAGACCAATCTAGGCCCTTCCTTCCAATCCTAGACCCTTCCCACCAATCCTAGACCCTTCCCACCAATCCTAGACCCTTTCCACCAATCCTAGACCCTTCCCTACAATCCTAGACCCTTTCTACCAATCCTAGACCCTTCCCTACAATCCTAGACCCTTTCTACCAATCCTAGACCAATCCTAGACCCTTTCCACCAATCCTAGACCAATCTAGACCCTTCCTTCCAATCCTAGACCCTTACCACCAATCCTAGACCCTTCCCACCAATCCTAGACCCTTCCCTACAATCCTAGACCCTTTCTTCCAATCCTAGACCAATCCTAGACCCTTCCAGCCAATCCTAGACCCTTCCCACCAATCCTAGACCCTTCCAGCCAATCCTAGACCCTTCCAGCCAATCCTAGACCCTTCCCACCAATCCTGCATGTTCGTCGAGAGGCCGCCCGTGCGATCAACACAGCGTTCATCCTGACGAGCTAATTGGCTAGCTTTTTTAATTGTGAATCTGCCCGATCTGCCCGAACAAATGGTTTTATAGCCAGCATTGCAAGCCATAATTAGGCCGGCTTTCCCGATAAGCTTTTTCCGATAGACTAAGCGTGGATTCCGATGAGGCGCGTCATCGCATCCTTGCTCGGCCGCGCACATTTGGCCGGTAATCCCGCGAAGAGCTGGCACAAGCAGCGCGTGGGTTGCATTGTGATCGGAAGCTTGCACTGCTAGCTTGCACAATACGAACAACGAGATGACCTGGGACAGTGGGCTTGTTGCGTTGCGTTGTCGTGGGGCTTGAGATGAAGCAGGGGTGACAGCAGGGTACGATTCTCGCAGCACCCATGACAATCTAGCACTGCAGCATAACCGGCGAATCCACATAGCAAATTAATAGCAGGGTGTTACGCACCGTGAATTGTCCCGTGTGTAGCACCGTGTGGAGCACCGTGTATAGCACCGTGTATAGCACCGTGTATAGCACCGTGCTTAGCACCGTGTATTGTCCCGTGTGTAGCACCGTGTGGAGCACCGTGTATAGCACCGTGTATAGCACCGTGTATAGCACCGTGCTTAGCACCGTGTATTGTCCCGTGTGTAGCACCGTGTGGAGCACCGTGTGTAGCACCGTGAATTGTACCGTGTGTAGCACCGTGTGTAGCACCGTGTGTAGCACCGTGCTTAGCACCGTGTATAGCACCGTGTGTAGCACCGTGTGTAGCACCGTGTATAGCACCATGTGTAGCACCGTGTGTAGCACCGTCTCTGACTGGCACTGCTTTTTGAAACCGCGAGGAGGAGAATGAGGAAAAGGGGAAGGCACGCAGGTGTGACGACTGATGGACGTCGGACGCAAAGGGCAAGGCGTGAAACGGGATCGGGTCGCCACGGACGTCGGACGCAAAGGGCAAGGCGTGAAACGGGATCGGGTCGCCACGGACGTCGGACGCAAAGGGCAAGGCGTGAAACGGGATCGGGTCGCCATGGACGTCGGACGCAAAGGGCAAGGCGTGAAACGGGATCGGGTCGCCACGGACGTCGGACGCAAAGGGCAAGGCGTGAAATGGGATCGGGTCGCCACGGACGTCGGACGCAAAGGGCAAGGCGTGAAACGGGATCGGGTCGCCACGGACGTCGGACGCAAAGGGCAAGGCATGAAACGGGATCGGGTCGCCACGGACGTCGGACGCAAAGGGCAAGGCGTGAAACGGGATCGGGTCGCCACGGACGTCGGACGCAAAGGGCAAGGCGTGAAACGGGATCGGGTCGCCACGGACGTCGGACGCAAAGGGCAAGGCGTGAAATGGGATCGGGTCGCCATGGACGTCGGACGCAAAGGGCAAGGCGTGAAATGGGATCGGGTCGCCACGGACGTCGGACGCAAAGGGCAAGGCGTGAAATGGGATCGGGTCGCCACGGACGTCGGACGCAAAGGGCAAGGCGTGAAACGGGATCGGGTCGCCACGGACGTCGGACGCAAAGGGCAAGGCGTGAAATGGGATCGGGTCGCCACGGACGTCGGACGCAAAGGGCAAGGCGTGAAATGGGATCGGGTCGCCACGGACGTCGGACGCAAAGGGCAAGGCGTGAAACGGGATCGGGTCGCCACGGACGTCGGACGCAAAGGGCAAGGCGTGAAACGGGATCGGGTCGCCACGGACGTCGGACGCAAAGGGCAAGGCGTGAAACGGGATCGGGTCGCCACGGACGTCGGACGCAAAGGGCAAGGCGTGAAACGGGATCGGGTCGCCACGGACGTCGGACGCAAAGGGCAAGGCGTGAAACGGGATCGGGTCGCCACGGACGTCGGACGCAAAGGGCAAGGCGTGAAACGGGATCGGGTCGCCACGGACGTCGGACGCAAAGGGCAAGGCGTGAAACGGGATCGGGTCGCCACGGACGTCGGACGCAAAGGGCAAGGCGTGAAACGGGACCGGGTCGTCATGGACGTCGGACGCAAAGGGCAAGGCGTGAAACGGGATCGGGTCGCCACGGACGTCGGACGCAAAGGGCAAGGCGTGAAACGGGACCGGGTCGTCATGGACGTCGGACGCAAAGGGCAAGGCGTGAAACGGGATCGGGTCGCCACGGACGTCGGACGCAAAGGGCAAGGCGTGAAACGGGATCGGGTCGCCACGGACGTCGGACGCAAAGGGCAAGGCGTGAAACGGGATCGGGTCGCCACGGACGTCGGACGCAAAGGGCAAGGCGTGAAACGGGATCGGGTCGCCGTTTCGGGGGTCTGGTGCCTGGGCCGACATCGGGTGGAGGGGGGGGGGGGGGGTCACGTCGTGTCCGCGGAAAACGGATTCGAGTGCGGGTCAGGTCATCAAGATCGGCTGAGGAATCCGTCGCGGCTCGTGGGAATGTGACGGCTTTCCGCTGCTTGCTGCTCACTGCTTGCTGCTTGCTGCTCGCTGCTCGCTGCTTGCTGCTTGCTGCTTGCTGCTTGCTGCTCGCTGCTTGCTGCTTGCTGCTCGCTGCTCGCTGCTTGCTGCTCGCTGCTCGCTGCTCGCTGCTTGCTGCTTGCTGCTTGCTGCTTGCTGCTTGCTGCTTGCTGCTCGCTGCTCGCTGCTCGCTGCTTGCTGCTCGCTGCTCGCTGCTCGCTGCTTGCTGCTCGCTGCTCGCTGCTCGCTGCTCGCTGCTCGCTGCTCGCTGCTCGCTGCTTGCTGCTTGCTGCTTGCTGCTTGCTGCTTGCTGCTTGCTGCTTGCTGCTTGCTGCTTGCTGCTTGCTGCTTGCTGCTTGCTGCTTGCTGCTTGCTGCTAGCTGCTTGCTGCTTGCTGCTTGCTGCTTGCTGCTTGCTGCTTGCTGCTTGCTGCTTGCTGCTTGCTGCTTGCTGCTTGCTGCTTGCTGCTTGCTGCTTGCTGCTTGCTGCTTGCTGCTTGCTGCTCGCTGCTCGCTGCTCGCTGCTCGCTGCTTGCTGCTTGCTGCTTGCTGCTTGCTGTTTGCTGCTTGCTGCTTGCTGCTTGCTGTTTGCTGCTTGCTGCTTGCTGCTTGCTGCTTGCTGCTTGCTGCTTGCTGCTCGCTGCTTGCTGCTCGCTGCTTGCTGCTGGCTGCTTGCTGCTTGCTGCTCGCTGCTTGCTGCTTGCTGCTTGCTGCTCGCTGCTCGCTGCTCGCTGCTTGCTGCTCGCTGCTTGCTGCTTGCTGCTTGCTGCTTGCTGTTTGCTGCTTGCTGCTTGCTGCTTGCTGTTTGCTGCTTGCCCTAGCTCGCGGGATCAGATATTATTTGCTCTTCCGTGCCGGGGCATGTTAATTTTATGAAATGATATTTTCGACGATAAGAAGGTTTTCTTATCCCGCTGCGAGGTTGGTTACGCGGGGGACGACGTAACTGGAGCGATCTGGGGCAAATCGGATCGTCATGCAACGCTCCGCAGCAAGTGACAGCCACGCTTGGCGTTCATTAAAACAATTATAACTTTAAATGAGCCATTTGGCTAGTTTGAAGTAATTGCACTATTGGCCGGGTCAGCCTCCTACATTATACGGCGACATATTCCAGTAGTTTTACAGACATTACACTTGTAACGGATCAACGAACAACTTTATGTGGATCGTAAATAATTTACACCCTTTGCACTTCTCGTGTCTCGCTTTTCAATCGCTATGTTGGCAGTTGGCTCGCTACTTGCCTTTCGCAAAGATGATTTATAAAAGCTCTCTTGGAGCTAGGTCTCGTTTTTTGCAATCCAACTATTTGAATTGAGATCAGAGTGGAGTGCACTGCGACACTTGCATCCAGGGGACCTGCATCGCCAGCGTGCAGCTGGCTGGCAACTTGGACCCGGCGCCTCCGCCACGTTTTGAGCTTCGCAAGTCTGCGCAGTTCATTCCTCTCATCGTTCAACGAGACTTCCAGTCCTTGCGACATCTCGACACTTCCAGGGCGTCGGAATACCTCACCATGGATTCGGTTTCTTGGCACAGACGTGGTCCGGGAACACGGGAACACGGGAACGCGGGAACACGGGAACACTGGAGGAAGGAAGTAGGGAAGAAAAGAAGAAAGGAAGAAGCGAAGCCGGGGAAATGGGAAAACAGGAAGGGCGGAATGGAATCCGAAACAGCAGACGCTCTGTCATTCGCGGCTCGGTGGTTCGCCGCACCCTGGTGGCGGCCATTCCAACAGATTGACCTCCGGCAGGCATCAATCCACATTCCTCCCCCGAACAATCCGGCCACTAAAAGCCAAGACGACTGCTACCCCTCCCATCGCAGGCGTCCATGGAAATTGCTTTCCCATATTTCATTCTTTATTACCATAGATTTTCCTGCCACGCTGTGTGTGTGTTCGTGTGTGTGTTCGTGTGTGTTATATAAAGAGGAACGTCTCGCTCATACATTTCCCCGAACCAATCGGAAGTGGAAAACTTTTATTGGATATATTACCATGCGTGTCACACTCGCGGGAAAGCCAGTTTCCGCGGGAGTTTTCCGATTAACACCCTGCTCTGTGAGGGGTTGGGGGTTGGGGGGGAAGGGGGGGTGGGTCGGAGAAACGAACATTTGTTGGCCCGATCTCTGCTGGCGGCGGCGGCGGCGGCGGCGACGGCGGCGGCGACGGCGGCGGGTTTCTACGCCAGACTCGCGGAATGCAAACGCCGCGCAGGCGAAGTGTTATGATTTCAATTAATCTGTCAGTCATCGGCACAGATCGGTCTCATCTCCTCGACATGCATCGTGTTTAGCCAGCCTTACTTACTACCTGCTACCTGCTACCTGCTACCTGCTACCTGCTACCTGCTACCTGCTTCCTACACCTTCCTGCTACCTACAGCTTCCTGCTTCCTAAATCTTCCTGCTTCCTACAGCTTCCTGGTTGACATCAGGGTCTCGGATCTCCCTCGATTGTTAAATATTGACGTGCCCGGCCGACGAGAGACAAAGTTGGGAAACTCTGGCTGCTGATCCATTCTCGAAGTGACACGTCTCAAACCTCCCCCTTCACCCACCCCCTAGCACCCCCTAAGCCACCTGCCGCAGGTGATCGCATCTCGGGGATAATTTGATGCCCCCCCCCCCCCCCCGCGCTGCCACGCGACGGCGAAATTAAATTAGTGACAAGTTCGCGCGTAATTCGACGGAAAACAATGTTCGGTAAAAGCATTGCAGTCGAGGAGTGATGCTGCTGCGGCTATTGGCGCTATGACGCCGCCAGACGGCATTCGGCATCGATTACCTGGCTGGTTGTAATCACCGAGCCGGCGGCGTCGACGAGACGCGATATCCCGGCGTGGCGCTAATCTGTGTGTTTCTCTGTTTGCAGGTAAGCCGCTGCTTTGTGTCGCCCGGCGAGGTGAGTGTCCGGCCCGCGCGCCCTTCCATCATGTCCATTGTCCCCTTTGTCCGATCGGACCACGGCGCCAGCTGCTGGCACGACGCACGCCCTCCGCCCTCTATGTTGTCGTCGGCATCGTTTGCAAGTCATGAGATGCGTTGCGTTGCGCTGCGCTGTGCGTTGGGAGGCTAATTACCAACCGATCGAATGCCTCGGAGCCGACGACGCCACGGGGGAAGGCGAGAGCCCCGTGAAGCTATGAGCTTATTCAGATTCGTGCGCTAATGCCTTTGTGGCTCTCTTGCTCGTGGACGAGCTACGGACCCGCCGATCGAAGAGTGTCTATACCGCAATTTCCCGCAAGTTTGTTTGCTTTTCCAAGCAATTATTCATATTATATTCAAGGACGCGGTTTTCTTTCGCTTAAGCTTCCCGATTGTCGGCGTCGGCAGCTCGCTCGAGCGTGGAGCGGGCGGGTGGGAAATTAGCTACTCTTTGCGGTATGCGGCGGCCGCTCGCGGTAGACACAGATATCGCATTAGAATAAACTGGGCTGGAATCTCTTGGAACGCGGCCATGCCCGCCGAGCTATAGGTTTATAGACGCTGCGAGGACGGCTCCGGGAACTCCGGATGAAAATGTAAAGCAGGCTAATTTAGCCTCCCATTCTTTTGTTTGATCTCCTCGACGAGCCGCAAACCGTCTTAATGCAAATTAGATTTGTATTATTTAAAACTTTGCCGAAGCGAATGCTGCATTCTGATTTATTCAATTTATTGTCGCTCGCCTTTGGTTTGTGCGAAACTTGGTCCGCGTGGACCGCTTAATCGCGCTATTAGGACGTGAGAAAAGCGCCCGGCGGATTCCCAGCCGCTGCTCGAAGGAATCGCCTGGCTCTTGGTGGTTGCAGCGGCACGAAGTCTTCAAGCCACGCAATGCCCCTCGTCGACGCGGGGCGAGCGATGCACTCCGAGCTTACCTTGTGTGACAACAACGAGCGGCCTTCAGCAGCGCTCCACGGGCAGGGAAACAACGAGCGGCCTTCAGCAGCGCTTCACGGGCAGGGAAACAACGAGCGGCCTTCAGCAGCGCTCCACGGGCAGGGAAACAACGAGCGGCCTTCAGCAGCGCTCCACGGGCAGGGAAACAACGAGCGGCCTTCAGCAGCGCTCCACGGGCAGGGAAACAACGAGCGGCCTTCAGCAGCGCTCCACGGGCAGGGAAACAACGAGCGGCCTTCAGCAGCGCTCCACGGGCAGGGAAACAACGAGCGGCCTTCAGCAGCGCTTCACGGGCAGGGAAACAACGAGCGGCCTTCAGCAGCGCTCCACGGGCAGGGAAACAACGAGCGGCCTTCAGCAGCGCTCCACGGGCAGGGAAACAACGAGCGGCCTTCAGCAGCGCTCCACGGGCAGGGAAACAACGCTGCAGCTCGGTGCACGATGATGGACAGACAGCGGAGCCCGTGGACAGCACCCTCGGCCTGACGCGACGCCTGGCATTCTACGTCGCAGCGCTGCCCGGACGGACAACGTCCTCTTCCTCAAAAACCTTCAGCCCAACAAGCCAACAAGCCGAACAAGCCGAACAAGCCGAACAAGCCGAACAAGCCGAACAAGCCAAAAAGCTGGGCAACGCTACAGTCGGAAGGAGCGTGCGACGCACAGCGCCAAGCTGCTCTTGGGCTCTTCGTTGTTTCGTTGCTGGCGACCATCAAGTTTTCATGCAACCCCCGGCCGCGGGTCGCGGTGTGTCTGCTTGTTTTGCTGCGGGCACTTGGGAGGGGGGCTCGGCGGCGATTGCTGGAGACTGATTACTTTTACCACCCTGCAAGTATCCAGGGCGGAAGGCACACACGACTTTATTGTTTTAATAATGCAGTATCACAAAATTTAATTTCGCACTTTTGCTGGCATCCATCTTGTGGAAGTTTTCGCGCGCGCGTGTAGATGTGTTTTAATATTTATTACGGCGTGAACGCTCGCCGTGGCAATGTTTAACATGCAAACTTTAGAAAAATGTCCTGAATAACTTAATAGATACTTATGCTGCACGACACAACTTTTTTTAATTATCACGGAAAACACTTTTTCTTGTCACAACTTTTCATAATCAGCTTTTTTACGCAACAAAAAATCCATCGCCGTCCAAAACTTATTTTGATAATAATGTGCGCCTCTGCGGGTAGCGGCGACGGGCTCGCGTTCGATCCCCGCCTCTCCCCGCGAACTGCAAACTCGCCCTCACCTCGCCGCCGCCGCCGCCGCCGCCGCCGCCGCCGCCGCCGCCGCCTGGAAAACTCGGGAAAATTTTCCTCGTCGGCGAACTTTCTGTTTCGTATTGACTCGGCCTGTTCGTGGTCTGGCCCGCGGCGAGCGGCGAGCCTTCTAATTGCCCGGGTCTATCGCATCGCATCGCATCGCATCGCATCGCATCGCATCGCACCCCATCGCATCGCATCGCATCGCATCGCATCGCATCGCATCGCACCCCATCGCATCGCATCGCATCGCATCGCATCGCATCGCATCGCATCGCATCGCATCGCATCGCATCGCATCGCATCGCATCGCATCGCATCGCATCGCATCGCGTCGCATCGCGTCGCATCGCATCGCACCCCATCGCATGGCATCGCATCGCATCGCATCGCATCGCATCGCATCGCATCGCATCGCATCGCATCGCATCGCATCGCATCGCATCGCATCGCATCGCATCGCATCGCATCGCATCGCATCGCATCGCATTGCATCGCATCGCATCGCATCGCATCGCATCGCTTCGCATCTTTGCTCGGGCCACACATGACGACTCGTATAAACTTAACTCTATGAACCCCTCGCTGATTTCCCTTCAAACACAAAGTCGGCCTTTTCGCTCGCTGCGGCCTCGCCAGGTCTTCGTCGGGGCTCCGCGTGCCGCACGTGTTTGTTCGCTTCGCCTTCCTGGCGTACAGCACCGCCCTCCTCGCTGAACGTGATTATGGATGTTTGTTTGACTTGATACTGTCAGCACAAGAAGCTCTTTGATGCTCAAACAAATGCCCGAAAGGAGCGCGCCGTGCGCTTTTTTTCACCATGGCTGCGCTTCGTCGCATTACAGCGATTTCCCGCAGCGTCGCGCTCCACTGTCGCTCAAAGTTAAGATTAGACTCGAGTTTTTTGTAACCTGGCTGCTTGCTGCTTGCTGCTTGCTGCTTGCTGCTTGCTGCTTGCTGCTTGCTGCTTGCTGCTTGCTGCTTGCTGCTTGCTGCTTGCTGCTTGCTGCTTGCTGCTTGCTGCTTGCTGCTTGCTGCTTGCTGCTTGCTGCTTGCTGCTTGCTGCTTGCTGCTTGCTGCTTGCTGCTTGCTGCTTGCTGCTTGCTGCTTGCTGCTTGCTGCTTGCTGCTTGCTGCTTGCTGCTTGCTGCTTGCTGCTTGCTGCTTGCTGCTTGCTGCTTGCTGCTTGCTGCTTGCTGCTTGCTGCTTGCTGCTTGCTGCTTGCTGCTTGCTGCTTGCTGCTTGCTGCTTGCTGCTTGCTGCTTGCTGCTTGCTGCTTGCTGCTTGCTGCTTGCTGCTTGCTGCTTGCTGCTTGCTGCTTGCTGCTTGCTGCTTGCTGCTTGCTGCTTGCTGCTTGCTGCTTGCTGCTTGCTGCTTGCTGCTTGCTGCTTGCTGCTTGCTGCTTGCTGCTTGCTGCTTGCTGCTTGCTGCTTGCTGCTTGCTGCTTGCTGCTTGCTGCTTACTGCTTGCTGCTTGCTGCTTGCTGCTTGCTGCTTGCTGCTTGCTGCTTGCTGCTCGCTGCTTGCTGCTCGCTGCTTGCTGCTCGCTGCTCGCTGCTCGCTGCTTGCTGCTCGCTGCTTGCTGCTCGCTGCTTGCTGCTCGCTGCTTGCTGCTCGCTGCTCGCTGCTTGCTGCATGCTTGCTGCTCGCTGCTCGCTGCTCGCTGCTCGCTGCTCGCTGCTTGCTGCTTGCTGCTTGCTGCTTGCTGCTTGCTGCTTGCTGCTTGCTGCTTGCTGCTTGCTGCTTGCTGCTTGCTGCTTGCTGCTTGCTGCTTGCTGCTTGCTGCTTGCTGCTTGCTGCTTGCTGCTTGCTGCTTGCTGCTTGCTGCTTGCTGCTTGCTGCTTGCTGCTTGCTGCTTGCTGCTTGCTGCTTGCTGCTTGCTGCTTGCTGCTTGCTGCTTGCTGCTTGCTGCTTGCTGCTTGCTGCTTGCTGCTTGCTGCTTGCTGCTTGCTGCTTGCTGCTTGCTGCTTGCTGCTTGCTGCTTGCTGCTTGCTGCTTGCTGCTTGCTGCTTGCTGCTTGCTGCTTGCTGCTTGCTGCTTGCTGCTTGCTGCTCGTTGGTCGCTGCTTGCTGCTTGCTGCTTGCTGCTTGCTGCTTGCTGCTTGCTGCTTGCTGCTTGCTGCTTGCTGCTTGCTGCTTGCTGCTTGCTGCTTGCTGCTTGCTGCTTGCTGCTTGCTGCTTGCTGCTTGCTGCTTGCTGCTTGCTGCTTGCTGCTTGCTGCTTGCTGCTCGCTGCTCGCTGCTTGCTGCTTGCTGCTCGCTGGTCGCTGCTTGCTGCGTGCTGCTTGCTGCTTGCTGCTGACTTCTAGCAGCTATCAGCTAGCAGCGTGAAGCGGCCTGCCGAGGCACAGGGTCCGACCTCCGCGGGAACGCGGGGACAATGAAGAGGTCCGTGGCCCGAAGTGGAGCGGTTAGGGAGGCTGTTGCTGCTAGCGCCGCGGCGGCGGCGGCGGCGGCGGCGGCGGCGGCGGCGGCGGCGGCGGCGGCGGCGGCGGCGGCGGCGGCGGCGGCCGGTGGGTGATGGACCGCCCGTCGGCTGCTGCGGGTTTATTGCAGACGCCGCCCTTTGTTTCTCCCAGATCTTCCGTCGCGAACAATAGACCACCGCGCGCCGCCCCCGGCGAATTATCGAGACCATCTCACCACCCCCAAACCCCTGGCTCAGCAACCCTCCGCCCCCCCCTCGCACCGGGCCCAGTGGCGATCTCCTAGCTTTGTCTCCTCGCAGTTTAATCTACGAACAACTTCTACTTTTTATTGCATTTGACAAAGAACGAGATTTATTTTAGGGCAAGTTCGAATCTGCTCGCAGCAGCCTGAAGCCATTAGGCAACTTGCAACCTGCTATCTCCTTCCCCGCGACAAATGCCCTAACCTACCTCCACCAACCTCCAGCTACCTCCACCAACCTCCAGCTACCTCCACCAACCTCCAGCTACCTCCAGCTACCTCCACCATAAAGTAAGCACTCGTGCAGTTAGCAATCTACCCTCCAAGTTTACAACGTCTGCTTAAAAAGCCCGTAGTTTGACACCTGCTGTGCTTCCTGCGTGCTTCCCTGCGTGCTTCTCTGCGTGCTTCCTGCGTGCGGCGCGGTCCAAGTCTCCAGCAGATTGCGTGCGCGTGCTTCCGGGGGTTAAAAACCTCCCCCTTACGGAGTTGGGGTGTGAGGGGTGGGGAAGGAGTATCTCCGTCGCGTAATTACACTTATTAGAGTAATTAGCGATGTTCGCGGGAGAAAACTTCATCCGCCTCGCGAGGAAATCCCCTCCCCCCATGGTGGTGAGGGGTGGGGTGGCAGGAGGGGTAGGGAGACAACATCAACACCGGCAACAGGCCTTGGCCTCGGTGCTGGTTCTGACGTCACCTGGACATGGTGACGTCACCTGGACATGGTGACGTCACCTGGACATGGTGACGGAAGCCCGATGGGCTGGAAGTTTCTCAAGATGAGAGTGATGCTTGCTGCATCGTGCAGAACCGCCGGATGTTGAGTGAAACAGTTAAATTGAGCGCGCTCTTCCAAGAAGAACAGACTTTCACCGAACAAAGGGTTGGTGGGAAGAAGTCAGAAATTAATTACATTGGAATAAACTTTAGGGTTGTTCCATTAGTTTGAAAGTCTTATATTTATTTTCGCCGATATACAAGTCTAAATTTCCCCCTCAGCATCGATTTGAAATGCGCCAGCCGCCCGAAAACAATCTCTTGCCCTTTGATTTCCGATCTTCTGGTTGGCTGGCGTCGAACAATACAGCTCACCGTGGACCGCGAAGTTCGCAGCGTCGTTTGTCAGTGTCCGGCGTCGCCGCTGGGCGCGCGTCGAGCGGCAGCAAGCAAACCACTGTCCGCTCGCTGCTGTCACTGTCACTCGCACTGTCACTCGCTGCTGTCACTGTCACTGTCACTGTCACTGTCACTGTCACTGTCACTGTCACTGTCACTGTCACTGTCACTGTCACTGTCACTGTCACTGTCACTGCTAGACACAGACCTACCAAATCCGCGACTCATCATCTTCATTATTCATAACCGCTCCAACCACATTTAATGACAATTGTACGCCGCTATCTCTGGATTCACCGCCGGATAATACAAAGATTTTCCGCCTTTTAAATCCGACGGTGGAAAACCTTTTTATTTCCTTTCTGTTGTTTGAATTAAAATGTCATCAGCAGACATTTGCTAAATGAGCCAGCTCCCTTGATAAGATTAAAAAACAACAATTGGTTCGCCGTTCCACCTTCCTCGAACCAATTCCGACCAGAAGAACTCTTTGTCGCTCCCTTGCAACGCGCTTGTTTTGCTTGAGCTCGTGCGCCGACCTGTTTTTAGTCGTCACCTCGAGCGCAGAGCCGGAGGCTGGACGGAGAGTAATCCATTTAAATTTCCACATGATGTAGTTAGTCACCAGACTGCATTATCCGCGTGTTTCAACCAGCAACCTGTCAGTGTGACCCGAAGCGACCCGAAGCGACCCGAAACCAACGCCGACCAGAGGATGCAGCCTCCAGTTCAACGTCATCGACGTGATCGGCGACGTCATGAATGACAGGCCGTTGGTAAACTGGATTGAAGGGTTGCTCGCGGTGAATGTGATGCTTCGAGGGCCAGGGGCGAACCAACACGCGGCTTGAATCAATACACGGCCACGCGATACTGTCATTGATGTCATTGATGTCATCGGCCCCGGGGAGAAACAAATGCCAGGACACGTGACGTCAAACGTCAAACACCATTTATTTACCCCACGCCGGGTCAACAACGTTTCAGGTCGCAGCTTGTTTTTCAAGCAGAAACTAACATTTGACTCCAGCGTTTGGGGATGTCCGCGACGAGACTTATCACTCCAGTCAGATTAAAAAGTGCGCGCGGCTGCCCGATGGCAGGCCTTTCCACCAGTCTGCAGTCTGCTCGCTGATCTTTGGGACAAAGAGGCGCGTGGCAAGGTCAGATAGACATGGCGGCAAGGGTGGGCGCCTGGAATGACACCCGGGAATGTTACAATGATAAATTGCAACTGCCTGGAATGAGGCGCTAATGCGATGGAGCGCCGAGCAGCAGAAGGATTTGTTCGTTCTTTCATAACCATCGACTGCTGCGCGCTGTTCCACTGAACATCTCTTGCCTTTTCTTGACGCCGCTCAAATTAAGCTGCATTTCATTTGAAATATGCGGCGCTCCATATAGAAAAGTTATTAACTATAGTTTCATTCAAAATTAAATGAAAGAATTTTTAATCTATCGCTATTCCACTCGGGGCTTTCAAAAGCCAGTGTGTTTTGTTTCATTGCTGCATTGATAATTAAATTTCTGCTGGAGTCGAAGGAAATTAAATCGTTAAATTGATTATTATAAAAGAAAGTCCGGTTCTTGGTGGAAACTTCTCACTTCTTGATTCCGAACACGCCGGGGAAGAATGTAGAGCCCATTTAAGGGTGTCGTCGCCTTTACGCTGATTGGTTAACGCAGGAATGACGTCATCATTCTATTCGTCGCCGTGTCCCTGACGGCGTCCCCGTCGCCGATCCTTCGGGATCCCAAACACTGCCGGAGCGTGCCTCGAATCTCGATCCCTGCCTTCCGTGCTCCCTGCTCCCTGCTCCCTACTCCCTAAACCCTGCTCCCCATCTTCCCACGCAGGGGTGAGGGGGATCCTCCCCAACAGATCGCTCTGCCGTCGCGTCCGGTGGGTGGCATTAGAATACGCCCCCTAAATGCGCGAGCGAAGCAAACAAAACCGCGAATTGATGTGATATTATTCAGTGTCACCTTGGCAACCAGCGATTGGGTGGTGTTGACCCCTGCAAACAGCCCGCGTATTCTTATCAATTTGTTGCTTCAATTCCCGACCGTTTCCGCCTGGCCAACTCTAGCGCAGCTTAGCGGCAACCTTCACGACAGAGAACGGAGTCGTTGGTTCTAGTTTGCAACAAATGATTGTTCGTGTACAAAATGTTATCAGATTCAAGACATTCATTCGTAGAAAAAATATGCAAATCTAAACGTGAATGTGAAGAGAACAAAAATAATAGAACTGCATAGAGCTGCCGTAATGCAACGCTGGACTTGTGGAGATCAATTTTTTGTTAATGGAAATATTGTGGAAGAAAATGGTGATGAAGCAACACATCCCAAGACAGCCGCTGCGGGCGCCGAAGAGCTAGCGTGGTCGACGAGACAAATGGTGCTGTGATTTTGTTCACCCTCCGCCGCGCCGGCCGCGGAGTCTTCGTCCAGGGGTCTTTCGCCGGACAAAGGAAGCAGACGCCCCCCCTCACCCACCCCCGCCCTCCGCCGGACGCCGCAAGCTTGCTCAACGCCCCGGCCACAGAATGCGACCGCTTTCTGATCTCTCCAACCGGCACTTCCACCTTGTCCACGGCACCTCCACCTTGTCAACGGCACCTCCACCTTGTCCACGGCACCTCCACCTTGTCCACGGCACATCCACCTTGTCAACGGCACCTCCACCTTGTCCATGGCACCTCCACCTTGTCCACGGCACCTCCACTTTGTCCACGGCACATCCACACTGTCCACGGCACATCCACCTTGTCCACGGCACTTCCACCTTGTCCACGGCACTTCCACCTTGTCCACGGCACCTCCACCTTGTCTACGGCACCTCCACCTTGTCCACGGCACCTCCACCTTGTCCACGGAACCTCCACTTCGGGGCTAACACAGTGCTTCTCACGGTCCCATCAACAGACCTATTCCACTCAAAGGAAAATTACTTCAGATACCCACTAGACGTGCTACCAGTTTGGAAAAGAATTCATCATCTGCTAAATAACAAAGGAAGATAGAGAAGTCACAACCCAAATTTATCTACCTGGCTTTAGCGAGTGGGTATCATGACGTAATCTTGATAGAATTTTGACTGAATGGAATGGGTGTATTAACCGGAGAAAAGATGGAAAAGAAAAGAAAATAACAGAATGCTACCCACTGTTGTCAGTCCAGCAAAATAGAGCGAACGAGACGTAAAAAGGAGATGGTGCGTCCGTGGGGCGCCTGTCACCATATTTGATGTCTATATTTTCCCTGGTCGCTGTAATTTATTTCCAAGTGCTTTGGAGCGTCGCAGTCGCCGGCCGGCCGGTGCATAGCAAAGTCTGTTAAAAGCTGGCACACGTGGCTGCCCTCCGTTCTTGCCGTCATTGGACATGCAAATCCCGGCAAGCAGCAGCAGGCAGCAGGCAGCAAGCAGCAGGCGGCAAGCAGCGAGCAGCCCTAAGCTGCAGAGACTTTGTCTGCCGGGAAGCAGTTCTTTTTGCGGCCGTCCGCCCACGCACACACATGCGTCGCTGCGTGTGGCTACTTACCCCCCCCCCCCCCCCCCCCCCACCACGACCTCGTGCGTAGCGGGGGCCTTTGGATGTAGTATATTCGCGTGCGGATACAGTCACTTTGGCAATTCAAACATTTTATCGGCTCCGCCTTTACCGTTATTTATTTTGAGTATTGAGACCTGTGTCAACAATTCGCTCACAACACAACAGTTTGTAGCGCGTTGCATCTGCTTTGAGCAGCGTGAGCTGCTAGCTGCTAGCTGTGAGCTGCTAGCTGCTAGCTGCTAGCTGCTAGCTGTGAGCTGTGAGATACAAGTTGTGTGGGTTGCTAGCTGCTAGGTGTGAGCTAGGAGCTACTTTCTGTGAGCTGCTAGCTGCGAGCTGTGAGATACAAGTTGTGTGGGTTGCTAGCTGCTAGGTGTGAGCTAGGAGCTACTTGCTGTGAGCTGCTCGCTGTGAGCTATTGGTGCTAGGAGCTACTTTCTGTGAGCTGCTAGCTGTGAGCTATTGGTGCTAGGAGCTACTTTCTGTGAGCTGCTAGCTGTGAGCTATTGGAGCTAGGAGCTATACTTTCTGTGAGCTGCTCGCTGTGAGCTATTGGTGCTAGGAGCTACTTTCTGTGAGCTGCTAGCTGTGAGCTATTGGAGCTAGGAGCTACTTTCTGTGAGCTGCTCGCTGTGAGCTATTGGTGCTAGGAGCTACTTTCTGTGAGCTGCTAGCTGTGAGCTATTGGAGCTAGGAGCTATACTTTCTGTGAGCTGCTCGCTGTGAGCTATTGGAGCTAGGAGCTATACTTTCTGTGAGCTGCTCGCTGTGAGCTATTGGTGCTAGGAGCTACTTTCTGTGAGCTGCTAGCTGCGAGCTGTGAGATACAAGTTGTGTGGGTTGAGACTAGATGCATTCTTGATCGAACGCCGGCAAAGTAATGACATTTTCTCCGCGAAAAACTCGATTACTTGGCCGCGGGTTTTTCGCGAATGTCATTTCCTGTCTCGCGCGCTGAAATTATCGACTGCAATATTTGCGTCTCTCAATTCAGCGGCGCTCGGCTCTCGGTAATGAAAAATTCAGCGCTCGCTGCACGTAGCACCCCCGCTGCATTCTTCCGAGGAAAAATGTGAGACGCCCAGAATGGAGAGCCAAGGCTGTGAATTGGCAGACGTTTCCCGGCAATCAATGGAAATGCGCTCTGGTGTATTTACACAGCAGAGGGAAAGTGTGTCTACATTGTACAGAGATACACGTTCATTCGTTTGGCAATTAAGTGAACTGGCAAGCCCATCCTCCTGGAAGTAACTTATCGTAGTAGTAGTAGTAGTAGTAGTAGTCTGACGAGGAAAACAAGCTTCTTAGCAAGCCAAGATAATGTTACCACCAAGCGGCATCGGGGTTGTGTTCGGCCTCGGCGAGGCTTAAGCATGGACTCATCCCCGCCAAACGATCTTCATATCCGATTTACCAAACAGTGCAATCAGGGCGAACATTGTTAGGGTGAATATTGAAGGCATACATCGTAAGCCTCCGGGGCTGTAGAGTGTTTGGGAATTCTACCACTCGGATTTAGGGGTAAATGTAAAATAAAATTACCAACATTGGGTTAGGGAAGTATAATCTGGTATAATATGCAAAGTGATAGCTGCTGCTGCTGCTTCTATGTTCGTGTTGCTGTTTCTAAAGCATGTAACGCCGACGCCGACGCCGACGCCGACACCGACGCCGACGCCGCCGTCGAAGGGAAAACGAGCTTTCTCACAATCATATCACGACATTTCAACTTTCGTTCCGGGTTCAATCGCAGTTGAAACTGTTCGGGTCTATTTAATTTCACAAGCTTGCTTTGTTCCCAACTTTGGAGCCAACTTCCAGGTCTCAACTCCTCGATGGGTGGAGGAGCCGGGATGTGCAACGTTTTGAAACGCATATATTTATTTTACTTTAAAACTATAGACATCAAAGACACGGTTAGCCCTTTGTTAACTTAAAAGTAAATAACCGTTGTTATTTGCCAGTTAAATAATAATACATATTACATAATGGATGAGAGAGATATTTATATTTCAAAAACTTGCGTAAAAAATATGGAAACAATGCTAGAGCATTTATAATTGAAACGCGCCGCTAGAAATCTGCTTCTGCTGCTGCTGCTGTTGCTGCTGCTGCTGCTGCTGCTGCTGCTGCCGCTGCTGCTGCTGCTGCTGCTTCTGCTGCTGCTGCTGCTGCTGCTGCTGCTTGCTGCTGCTGCTGCTGCTGCTGCTGCTGCTGCTGCTGCTGATGCTGCTGCTGCTGCTGCTGCTGCTGCTGCTGCTGCTGCTGCTGCTGCTGCTGCTGCTGCTGCTGCAACAGACAATGCGTTTGAAGGAGCACAGCTTTCATCGGGTCGTCGCTTCGCCGAGCGAACAAGAGAATCGAGATAAAATAAAACAACCTGCGCCGTGTCGCCCGTGCAGTCGCTTAGACTAATGACTGCACAAACGCCGCTGGGATTTCACATGTGTGAGTGTGAGTCGGTGTGAGTGTGTCACGGTGTGTGTTAAATTTCATTCAAACTCTGAACCTCGCATGGAAAATAACAAACGGCGAAAAAGACTTCCGTTAATTTGCATTTTTCGGCTATTTCGAAGGGTGGTGCGGGTTGTTTAGGCTAAGCATTCAGCATCCAAAGCACAAAGCCGATGGGGCAGCAGCAGCAGCAGCGTGTGGGGTGTTAACAGCGCTGGCCATGCTTCGTAGGGCGCTACTTAATTATCCCGCCAGTCGGCCAGGTAATCACCAGCAATTGAAACCGCCGGCCGGCCGGCAGCGAGCCGCCTCTAGGATTACACTTTTCAAATAGAAATGTTTCTGCTCGCTTAAAAACTCTCCGCCATCAGCTTTGTTGTTCGCGCGGGGGGCGCCAAAGCCCCGAGGGTGGTCGGCCGAAAAAACGCGCCGTGTGAATGTGAGAACGCTGATAGTACGCCGTGTGGTAAATAACATTATGCATGTTAATGCAATCACGGAGCTCGTAGAATATCGTGGCCTGATTTGTTTGCTCGTGGTGGCTTTGACCGACGCTGGCTTCGCTTGGCACATATTATTAGCTACGTACTACGTGTTACGTGCTGCGTACCTACATTATGCATATTAATGGCCACGGGCGTGTTTGCGCGTAATGAGGACTCTGATTCGCGAGTGCAGAAACAATAAGTACGAACATGGCAGTAACATGATCGTCAGGAAATTGGAGTTGATAGCAGAATCGTTGGCGCTGAAAGCTCCGGGGAGACACGAATTACCAACCATCAGACTGTGGTGGAGGCGCCGGGGTTCCATAGTTCCCATGCGGATGGTTCCGTCGCCTGCCGCGTGGACCTAGGAGTGCTATAAGCGTCGAGATAGACGAATACAGAGCACGCTTTTTAACGAAATTATTCTCACCGACCTCCACTTGTTCGCTCCCAGCTCGATCCGGTCCAATCTACATTCTGCTTGCTGCTTGCTGCTTGCTTCTTGCTGCTTGCTTCTTGCTGCTTGCTGCTTGCTGCTTGCTGCTTGCTGCTTGCTGCTTGCTGCTTGCTGCTTGCTGCTCGCTGGTTGCTGCTCGCTGGTTGCTGCTCGCTGCTTGCTGCTTGCTGCTCGCTGCTCGCTGCTTGCTGCTCGCTGCTTGCTGCTTGCTGCTCGCTGCTTGCTGCTTGCTGCTCGCTGCTCGCTGCTTGCTGCTCGCCGAACGTTAACACAATTATCACACCGCGACGCAAACAAACGATGCGTCTGCGATTAAAACCTCGTAGGCGCGCGGGGAGCTGGAGGGTGCGAGGGCCAGGTGTTTGCCCGAGTGCTTTGCTAGCGCCCCGCTCCGCAGCATCGTGTTGACACAGGGACGCCAGGGCGCCCTCCGGCAGGGCAGTTGGCCCCGGGGGAGGGCCGTCGTGGGCTGCACCAATAACTCGGTGTTATTGTGCCCCCCCCCCAACCCCCGCCCCCGCCCCCGGCCTGCGGTCGTGCGGTTGATATTGTTCCAGCCGAGGCCGCCGAGAAAACATCACGCCACGACGCCCCCGCCGACGCCGACGCCGACGCCGACGCCGACGCCGCCGCGAGGATCTCGTTAGGCCGAGCCACCCCCGGCCAGACCCCCACCCACCCGCTCGGCACATAAAGGCCGGTGTGCGGCGAGATTTACTGCTCCGTTTACTTGGGGATTAGTTCAGTCCGCTTCGGCCGGCGCCTCGGCAGCGTCACACCGTGTGGGGGGGGGGGGGGCGATTGACCGGCTTGCGATCATCGGCCAGGTGGAAGCTGCTTTGTCGGGGCGTCGCGTTGCCGTGGTGATAAGGGACGGGGGCGGGGGAGGGTTGAGTGACGTTGATGCACACTCCGTGCGCGGGGCCACGCGAGCGTGAGGTGAACGCGCGTGCGCGTGATTGTCATTTCTTCACGGCGAAGAACATACCTGTTTTTAGATGGTGCCACGTTGGGGGGGTGGGGGGGGGGTGGGGGAGGGGTGGCAAAGGGTGGGAGGGGGTGGAAAAAGCTAAACCGACTTTAAAAGTCTATTTGAAGTAATTCTCTAAGCTGCAGATAGCGCGCCGTGTCCTTATCTCCTGCTGCAGCCGCCCCTCAGAGGGATGGATGAATGTCCAATATATCTCCGGCGGCGGCGGCGGCGGCGGCGGCGGCGGCGGCGGCGTGATAAGCTGCTGCTTCATTCGGTCGGGGCGACGGGGGACGGGCGGACGGGGGGTCGGGGGGTCGGGGTCACGTCAGGCCTCACTTTGAGAGAGATAACATGGCGTACATATTCGCGTGCGCCCCGATAAAACTAGTGAATGGAGTTGAAACTTTTTTTACTTCCTAGCACAACACAAAAGCCCCCCCCCCCCCCCCCCCAGCCCGGTCCCTTGGAAGTGTTTGATTGTGGCGCGGGCTGGTTGCAAACCTGCCGCTAGGTGGCTCTGGCTGCCGGGTCAAGCCTGTCCCTAGGTGGCTCTGGCTGCCGGGTCAAGCCTGTCCCTAGGTGGCTCTGGCTGCCGGGTCAAGCCTGTCCCTAGGTGGCTCTGGCTGCCGGGTCAAGCCTGTCCCTAGGTGGCTCTGGCTGCCGGGTCAAGCCTGTCCCTAGGTGGCTCTGGCTGCCGGGTCAAGCCTGTCCCTAGGTGGCTCTGGCTGCCGGGTCAAGCCTGTCCCTAGGTGGCTCTGGCTGCCGGGTCAAGCCTGCCGCTAGGTGGCTCTGGCTGCCGGGTCAAGCCTGTCGCTGTCCTTGGAAGGCACGGCGCGGGAGATCGGCGGCGGCTTCATGATCGCTCCCCCCCCCCCCCCCCCCCCCAACCCTCCACCCACCAGGTTTCCACGGCGACGACCTCGCGGGGCTCGGGATTCCCGGCCGCCGACGCGAAACTCGCCGCCCGAAATTTAACATCATTAGAGTTTTAATTAATGCTTTTTTTGCTGGAAAAATTCGTCGAGGCTTCGCGGGTTCACTCGATAATGAGAAATGTTTATCGCGAAGTTCGGAAGTTGGCGGCGGCACAAGCCGCGAGCAGCCGCACTGACGCTGCCGGCGTTGGCCAACGCTGGCAGCGTTGCTCGGGCAACACACATCACTTGCTAACAGCGCCCGGCGTTCATTCCGGTGCAACAACATTATGACTTCTAATTTGTAACACTTCTTCTCGATGACTTTATAAACATTTCTATAATTAATTTAATTTTCGGCTTTTTTATCTCTCTCGCTAAAACTTGACCACACGAGCGAAGCTTCGCCTGTCCAAACATCGAAGTGGCCCACCCTCCCACCTGACCCGCCTGACTGGCTCATTCCTAGATAACTTAATCACATTTTCAGTCCAATTTGTCAACGCGTCTTTTCAATGCTTGATAAAAAAAAAAGTACTATTTGTTGAAATTCCCACCTTCCTGGTCGCACACCATCCATTGTGTTTAACTGCCGGTGCCCTTTGTGCGGCTCCAACCCGGGGACGTGAAGACGGTGTCACGAGCACCCTGCTGGCTGCTGGCGCAGTTTATCAACCCCCGAGTTTATCCCGAACAATCGCGCTCCGCAATCAGTAAATTTGTTGACAAGACTGCCGTGCCCCAGGTTAAGTTTGGGTACTTATTTCATTAAGACTGCTTAATCTGTTCGCCCTCCATTCAGCAGTTCCGCCGGGAGCCCGCGATTAAACAAGCTGCGTGAGGAATGAGGATTCCAATTTCGAGGAACTCGCGGCGCCAACAACACATCACTCGACGAGTCTGCTGAGACAATCGCCGACGCCGACGCCGACGCCGACGCAGTTTCCAGTCTTGCGGCACTTCTCCAGCGAACAAATAATTTTAATTAAGCTGTTAAATATTAAACACGGCTCGTTAGCGTCGACGCCTGGTGAACTGTTGCGCCGAGCAGCGTGTTGTGTAAAACAGCGACGCGACGCGACGCGACGCGAAGCTCGTCTTGATGGCATCCGAGGCCGTCGAGGGCAGCGTCCGACGGGCTCGCACCACCCAACGGAGCGCACCGAACTTAATTGGGGCTTAAGACATCTCGAGTGGAAGTAGCCAGTAAGCCCGGGATGAACGCAATCATGTCCTGGCACGAAAATAAAGGAAACATTCGAACGGCGGTGAGCAGGAGTGGCTTCAGGCGGCTCGCCGGTGTTTGCCCAAGGGAGCGGCATGGGGCTCGGGTGCAGGCTGGGGTGCATCGGTCGGGGCGTCCATGGGTACATTCCAGGCTGGAAGCAAGTCACGGCGACGGGCTGCGAATTGCTGCGATGACTTTCATTGCCTGCCAGCAACGAAGTCTCTGTTTCAACGCAAGGAAATAAAATTTTATCGCACCCGTCCATCGTTCTCGACACAAGGAACAGATTTGCACGGGCATAAAAATGGCAATTTGTCGCGCAAAGCTCTGAGAAAGTCTCTGTACACAACCAGCCGCGCTGAATCGGCATGGGTTATGGAGGTAAGACATGGTTCGCCTAAACGTTCTCCAAAAGAAGGCTTTGTCGGAAGGGCTGCTTGTCGAGGGCCTGCCTGCAGCGTCGTGTTATTCAATGTAGGCTGCAGGCGTACATTTCATCGCCGCCAGCAACCATCTCTGCAAGGGAACAGGTGTGTCCATGAAGGGACTTTCAGATTACTTTTTTTAAATTATAAAATACGGTTGGATTATACGTTGGACTGATCAAAAATACTGGCAATTTTCCGTGACGGCTTCCCGACGTCACGGATAAATTGTCTTCCATCAATCTCGACGGTCTCATGTGCGCGGCTCCGTATTCAGAAAATGATTGAAAACAAACTTTTTTAAAAAAAGCTTGCGTTGAGTTGCAAATTGGGCCGCCCTTTGCCGCAGCGAAGTATTTAATGATCAGCTAATTAATGGCACTGACCGGAAGGAATTAACATCTTGTAGATGGAATTCAAAATGTATTGGATGCTTTGATAACAGGACACGATGTTACGCGGGGTAAATATTTCTCAATAAGTATCTCCTGTATCTTCTGTAAGGTAAAGCAGGTAGGCAGGCAGGCATTTGATTTGAGAGGGTGTCATCGACAGTAGCTTGGCTTCTTGCCGCTAGCAGCAGCTAGCTTCCCAGAAAACACATCACGTCTCTCTTCCCAGCAAACGCATCACGTAGACGGATGTTCTGATAGAATTTATTGTTTCCAACACCCCGTTTACAGGGATGGATTAAAAGTCACTTTTTGCAAAGAAGGACCCGGCGATGTTTTATGCATTGATCGTTTTCAAAGTACATTTTTTCCCTCGAAATGGTAAAGTGATTCCGTTTTGTTCACTCGCCGAACAAATGCCTGTAGATTCAATTCCCACCACCAAGGAATTCTCTCAACAAAGTAGCTCGAAGAAAGTAGCTCGAATAAAGTAGCTCGAAGAGAGGAAAATTGTTGTTCGATTATGTATAGTACATAATATTTATTGCACTGGTTACAAAAGATTTAATGATAATTTCAGCAACAAACTATAAGAGTAGTAGAGAATGATACAAGAGTAAGTCCGAACTGCGACTTCCTTGAGAGAGAACTTTGATTGATTTTAGAGAGAGAACTGATCAGAACTGAGTCTGTGAGAATACTGAAATATGCTGACTTGATCAGTCGAGAGGTAAACTAGTGATGACATCATCACCTAAATTTAGATACATTACATAATGCCTATAATTAGATACATTGCATAATGACGATATTTGCCTGAACATACCGCCCGTCTCGTCAATAGAGTTGACGAAATTAATTTTATTCAAAGCCAGAGATGGGCAATAAACAGAGTTTGACGACTGGTCGTCGGAATGTATTTGTCGCCGTCTTCACGGTGACGACGCGAGTTAGTCCGTCGGCTCCAGGGTGGGTTGCGATGACACGAGCAAGAGGCCATTTCGCCGGGGGATAGCGCTCGTCCGTGAGGAGCACTAAGCACCCAACTTTGATTGTGTCGGTTGGTTGATGCCACTTGCCGATGGCGTGAAACCTCTGCAGGCACTCTGTAGACCAGCGAGTCCAGAAGCGTTCCAGCAGATGTCGCAAGAGTTGCCACCGAGAGAGACGAGGGATGGCAATGTCAGCGAGTGTTGGTTCTGGAATTGCTGTCAAAGCTGCGCCGATGAGAAAGTGGCCTGGAGTGAGAGCTGCGACGTCAGCGGGATCGTCTGAAATTGGGCAGAGTGGGCGAGAGTTTAAAACAGCTTCGATTTGGATAAGAAGTGTAGAGAATTCCTCGTAGGTTAGGAAAGTTTCCCCGATGACTCGCCGAAGATGAAATTTCACTGATTTCACTCCCGCTTCCCATTTTCCTCCGAAGTGTGGAGCGGATGGTGGGTTGAATTTCCACGCAGTTCCATCGTTCGCCAAGAGATTTGCTAGGTGATTTGATTCTTCTGACGCTTTGGAGAATAGTTTGCGTAGTTCTGCGTCTGCGCCGACGAGATTTGTTCCACAGTCGCTAGTAAGCGAGGCGCAGATTCCGCGGCGCCCGGTGAACCGCTTATAAGCTGCCAGGAACCCATCCGTAGAGTAGTCAGTGGCAACTTCGAGATGGATTGCTGAAGTTGAAAAACAGACGAACAGGACAATGTAGCACTTGTAAGTTTTCGCCGCCCGCCCTTTCCAAGTTTTTACGGTGAATGGCCCAGCGTAGTCGACGCCCGCGTGAAGGAACGGCCGTGATGGGTTCACACGCGTTGCAGGCAGTTGTCCCATGAGTTGCTTCGCGGTAACTCCTCGGTGGCGGGTGCACTTGACACATCGTAAGATAAAGGAACGGACTGGAACTCGTCCACCTTGAATCCAGTTGATTCGACGAATATACGAAGTGGTTACCTGAGTTCCACCATGCAGGGTTCTGGTGTGAGCGTCAGCGATCACTAGTCGAGTGAACGGTGAGTCACGAGGCAGAATGAGAGGGTGCTTGGCGTCCGGGTCGAGGAGAGCGTTCTTGAGGCGACCACCGACGCGAAGCAGATTTGTTTCATCTAGGTACGAGGTTAGACGAGCCAGCGAGTTGCTCCGAGGCAGAACTTGATTTTGAGAGAGTGTTTTAAGCTCATTAGAGTAGGAGGTGTGCTGTGTGACTCTCACCCAGAAGAGACGAGATGATTCGATTTCAGCAGGCGTGAGAGGGTGGCAGAGTGAAGACGCTGGAATTCGCTTCATTCGTGATATAACTCTTCGACATATCGCTGTGACGCGAAGAAGTCGAGTGAGACTCGAGTATCGAGTTAGCAGGCTCCACTGTGGATGATTCTCTTTTACGACCGAAGCGACGACGGCGCTTCTTTCCTCCAGTTGCACTCCGTCTTCTGCTTTAGGATAAGATTCTGTCCACGACGTCGACGGTTGAGAGAGCCAGACAGGTCCCGTCCACCACAGCGATTCTTCCTTTAGTTGTCGAGGTGACAGACCTCGTGAAGCACAGTCTGCGGGATTTTCTTTACCTGGCACGTGGTGCCAATGAGCGTCGGGTAGAGTTTCTTGAACCACGGACACTCTGTTGCGAACGTAGTCCTTCCAGCGAGATGGGTGACTGCGAATCCAAGTGAGTGTCACGGAGGAGTCGGTCCACAAGTGGACAGACACATGCGAGAGGTCGAGAACTTTTCGAACGTGCTCCATCTGCCGGGTGAGCATTACCGCGGCGGTGAGCTCGAGGCGAGGAATTGTAACTCTCTTGAGAGGCGCTACTTTTGTTTTTGCTCCGACGATGGTGATGCGCGCGTTGTTGGTTTCCGAGATGACTCGGAGGTAGATCACCGAAGCCATAGCGAGTTGAGATGCATCCGAGAATCCGTGAAGTTCGACCACATGTTTCTCAGTGGAGGTGCCGAGCCAACGTGGGATCATGACGATTGAAATGTCTTCGAGTTGGTCCAAGAACTGAGACCATTGATTAGCGAGAGATGGTGGCAGGGTTTCATCCCAGCCAAGTTTGAGTAGCCAAATTTCTTGCAACAGCATCTTTGCTCTGACAGTTACAGGAGATAACCAGCCAAGAGGATCGAAGAGTTGTGATATCTTCGAGAGAACCTTACGTTTAGTAGGCGGAGAGACACCCTCCTGGCTCGTTGTGAAGACGAAGACATCCGATTGTGGTTGCCAGGAGATGCCGAGTGCGTTGCAGAGAGGTTGGGAGTTGAACTCCCGAGACGACGACGTTGCCTTTCGTTCGCTAGAAAGTTGATCAAGAATTGAGTCGTCGTTGGCTGTCCACTTTTGTAGCTTGAAGCCGCCCGCCGTGCAGAGATCATCGAGTTGTTGTAGAACTTGCCGAGCTGCTTCCGGAGTGTCCGCGCCACCGAACGCGTCGTCTACGTACATTCCATGTCGAAAGACGTCGACGGCGAGAGGATAGTGGTGTCCTTCGTCTTGGGTTAGCTGCTTAAGAACACGTAAGGCGAGATACGGAGCTGATGCGAGGCCATAGGTCACCGTCACCAGCTGATAGATGAGTGGGGAGAGAGACAGATCCGGAGCCCACAGAATTCGTTGAAAGTCCCAATCTTCGCGATGTACCAAGATTTGGCGGAACATTTTCTCGATGTCCGACGAGAATACGAACCGAAACTGACGCCACCACAGAACTACGTCTGCTAAATCAGTTTGCAGTTTCTCTCCGATGTGCAGGTGTTCGTTGAGAGACGTGCTGTTGTATGAGCGGCACGAGGCGTTGAACACAACGCGAAGCTTGGTTGTCGCACTTCCTTCCCGTACAACTCCGTGATGTGGCAAGTAGCACACAGGTTGAGATTCGAGTTCAGATGTCTGCACTCGACGCATGTGCCCGAGCTTCTCGTACTCGGCGAGGAAATCGGAGTAGCGCTGGAAGTAGAGGGCGTCTTTCGAGAATTGCTTGATTAAGCGAGAAAGCATTCGTAAGGCTGGCGTGCGAGAATCTCCGAGATGCTCTGGTGTTGTTCTGAAAGGGAGACGAACAATGTAGCGGCCAGTCGCCTCTCTGGCATGGGTAGATACAAAGTGAGCTTCACACTCCGCTTCTTCTGGAGACAATACACGAGGAGATGTTTTCGGTGTTTCTTCTTGGATCCAGAATCGTTCGAGTAGATCGTGTAGATCGTGATCTATAGAACACCGAAACCCTTGAGCTGTCAGTTGTTTCGATGAGTTTTCAAAGGACGCGATTGGACCAGACAGAATCCACCCCAGATGTGTGCGTTGTGCGATTGGACTATTCGGGGGACCTTTGATTAGTTCATCCTCGAGAAGTTGCCCGTAGATGTCAGCACCCAAGATGAGATCGATCTTTCCCGGAGTCTTGAAGTGTGGATCCGCTAGTGTCAAACCAGCGAGATGAGGCCAATCGGATGATAGCACTGCGGCACTTGGCAGAAGAGCTGTGAGATTCGGCAGGATGAAGGCAGACACGTCACACTTAAAATCCGATGCGTAGTGTGAACGTAAACTGAGCGAGACTACGCCTCGAGTTGTTCCAGCGTGCTGCGCACCGATGCCGAGGAGCGGTACCGCCGCGCGGCGCCGAGAGAGATGGAGTTGTCGTACTAAGGACTCAGACACGAAGGAGATCTCCGAGCCTTGATCCAGGAGGGCGCGAGCATGGTGAATGACTCCTTGAGGCGTACATATCCTTACTTGAACAGTTGCGAGCAGGACTTGCACCCGTTTTCGGACTTCGCGAGGAAGGGCGTGATGAGAGCTCGCCTCTGTGGCGGTCGGTTGACCGGGTTTGAAGAGCGGCGTCGTTGTAGGCGACGTCGATCGAGGAGGCATCAGAGTAGTTGCAGAGGTGTGAATCGACGTGTGATGACGTGCGCTGCACACACGGCAATTCTTTTGAGAGCGGCACGCTTGAACTCTATGTGGACCTAAACAATTATAGCAGAGATTCCTTTTATTGATTAGATCACGGCGTTGAGAGATATTCATTCCCAGGTACTTAGGACACGATGCGATGTAATGAGGCCCGCTGCATTGCGAACACGTCATTGAGCGCGCGGTGTCAACTGGTTTGGCAGCTGATGCGTGGTTGGCGCGAGCATTACGCTGGCTGCGCGCTGAAATTGATGTGGGCATTGAACTGTTTATTGAGGGTTTGTCCGTCACGCGATTGAAAGCTTGCAGGGAGCGGATTCGAGAGATTAAGAACTTGTCGAGATCATTCCATTTTGGTGATTCAGTGGATGAACTCAGCGTCTTCTCCCATTCTTTCACCGAGGTTGCGTCCAGCTTCCGAGTAATTAGGTAGACAAGAATGTCATCCCATTGATCGACGGGTCGTTCGAGTGCGCGTAACGATCCAATTGCTTGATTTGAATCTGAGTAGAGGTTTTCCAAATCCTCGGCTGATTCTTGAGTGACAGATTTCACGGAAAACAGTGCATGTAATGCCGAATCTACCAGGACTCGCTTGTTGTCGTAATAAGCCACTAGATCATTCCAAGCGATTTGATAATTAGCTGCATTGAGCGTGATGTTCTTTAAGCGGAGAGCGGCATTCCCGATCAAACACCCCTTTAGATACTGTAGTTTAATTACCTCGGATAGTGACGAGTTTGAGCCGACCATCGACGTAAACAGGTCCTTGAATTCGACCCATTCGACGTAATCGCCGCTGAACTTCGGGAGGTCGAGTTGAGGTAAACGAATGTTCGAGTATTGCGTCCCGGAATCCAGCGAGGTCGTGGTCGTTGCGGTGTCGATCTTCCCTTTCAGCATTCCTGCCATTGCTTCGAATGCGTCGAGATAATTCTCTTCGCATAAGGCGTATAAGGATTGTTGAAAGTATTCGTGCTCCTTTACCTTTTCCCTGTGCTCAGGTTTGAGTGAGAACAACACAGTGCTCAATTTCTCATGCTGCTGTTTGAATTTATCCCAATTGTCGGACAGTCCCTTTTGGCGTGCTTGTATTCTTTCCACAGAGATTTTTAGAAAACCGACCTTCTTCAGATTTTCCACGGATCGTGCGATAATGCCAGCCAGTTCTCCTTGATGTTCCAGTAGATGTTCGATTTGCGGAGTCGCCATTTCCGAATTTCGAATTAATTAAATTTTCTTCCCGATAAACGGCTTGCTTTGGTATAGCTTGTTGCTCCGGCTCAAGGGACCAACTTTATGTATAGTACATAATATTTATTGCACTGGTTACAAAAGATTTAATGATAATTTCAGCAACAAACTATAAGAGTAGTAGAGAATGATACAAGAGTAAGTCCGAACTGCGACTTCCTTGAGAGAGAACTTTGATTGATTTTAGAGAGAGAACTGATCAGAACTGAGTCTGTGAGAATACTGAAATATGCTGACTTGATCAGTCGAGAGGTAAACTAGTGATGACATCATCACCTAAATTTAGATACATTACATAATGCCTATAATTAGATACATTGCATAATGACGATATTTGCCTGAACAGATTAAGTTTTCTGTTCGCTCGGTGATAACTGTACTGAACCAGGAAGCGCGGCCTCGCATCGGGTAGCTCCTGGTGAAAGCTGGACGTTCTCCTCGCGTCGATCTACAAGAAGTGTTGAAGCGTTGAAGTGTTGAAGTGTTGAAGCGTTGAAGCGTTGAAGCGTTGAAGTGTTGAAGCGTTGAAGCGTTGAAGCGTTGAAGCGTTGAAGCGTTGAAGTGTTGAAGCGTTGAAGTGTTGAAGCGTTGAAGCGTTGAAGCGTTGAAGTGTTGAAGCGTTGAAGTGTTGAAGCGTTGAAGCGTTGAAGTGTTGAAGCGTTGAAGTGTTGAAGCGTTGAAGTGTTGAAGCGTTGAAGCGTTGAAGCGTTGAAGTGTTGAAGTGTTGAAGCGTTGAAGCGTTGAAGCGTTGAAGTGTTGAAGTGTTGAAGCGTTGAAGTGTTGAAGCGTTGAAGTGTTGAAGCGTTGAAGCGTTGAAGTGTTGAAGCGTTGAAGTGTTGAAGCGTTGAAGCGTTGAAGTGTTGAAGCGTTGAAGCGTTGAAGTGTTGAAGTGTTGAAGTGTTGAAGCGTTGAAGCGTTGAAGCGTTGAAGCGTTGAAGTGTTGAAGTGTTGAAGTGTTGAAGTGTTGAAGTGTTGAAGTGTTGAAGTGTTGAAGCGTTGAAGCGTTGAAGCGTTGAAGCGTTGAAGTGTTGAAGTGTTGAAGCGTTGAAGCGTTGAAGCGTTGAAGTGTTGAAGCGTTGAAGCGTTGAAGCGTTGAAGCGTTGAAGTGTTGAAGCGTTGAAGCGTTGAAGCGTTGAAGTGTTGAAGCGTTGAAGCGTTGAAGCGTTGAAGTGTTGAAGTGTTGAAGTGTTGAAGTGTTGAAGCGTTGAAGCGTTGAAGCGTTGAAGTGTTGAAGCGTTGAAGCGTTGAAGCGTTGAAGCGTTGAAGTGTTGAAGCGTTGAAGCGTTGAAGCGTTGGAGTGTTGAAGCGTTGAAGCGTTGAAGCGTTGAAGCGTTGAAGCGTTGAAGCGTTGAAGCGTTGAAGTGTTGAAGCGTTGAAGCGTTGAAGCGTTGAAGCGTTGAAGTGTTGAAGCGTTGAAGCGTTGAAGCGTTGAAGTGTTGAAGTGTTGAAGTGTTGAAGTGTTGAAGCGTTGAAGCGTTGAAGCGTTGAAGCGTTGAAGTGTTGAAGCGTTGAAGCGTTGAAGCGTTGAAGCGTTGAAGTGTTGAAGTGTTGAAGTGTTGAAGTGTTGAAGTGTTGAAGTGTTGGAGTGTTGAAGCGTTGGAGTGTTGAAGTGTTGAAGCGTTGAAGTGTTGAAGCGTTGAAGTGTTGAAGTGTTGAAGTGTTGAAGTGTTGAAGTGTTGAAGCGTTGAAGTGTTAAAGTGTTAAAGTGTTGAAGCGTTGAAGCGTTGAAGCGTTGAAGCGTTGAAGTGTTGAAGTGTTGAAGCGTTGAAGCGTTGAAGTGTTGAAGTGTTGAAGCGTTGAAGTGTTGAAGCGTTGAAGCCAGGTCCGTCACGCAACAAAACACGGACATCTGAACCTAGAAGCTCGGTGTCTCCAGCAAGCTTTGCAATCGCCTGTCATTTTGTCACGCCGGGCGAACCCGAACCGGCTCCCTAAAGAGGGAAAATCTCTTCCGTCCAACTCAGCAGAAGTCGACGTTCGTAACGAATAACAAGATTCAGAAATTGAATATCGATTTTGTCATTAAGACACTTTCATCTAAATATATAATAAGCTCCGCGGGTGGCTTCTCCCGGCGACGCCGCGGAGGGATCAGCATTTACCGCCTGAATTGTTTTAAACTCGTGCTCGCAGGGCGTCCATTAAAACCCACCGAAGACATTACAAACTTGCCCGATGACCGCTGCAGGCGCCACCTAACATTCAGTGGAGGTGCCGAGTCAATGTTTAAATGGTCTCTTTACGTATTTAAAACTGGGTACGAGTTCACTTGTTACAAGGAATTAAATTAATTGAGGCTTAAAAACGGGGCTTAATGTCACAAGAAGATTGTACCCTCGTAGAAGCAAGAAAACACATCCAGTCCTGAGAAGAATCCTCTGAGAACTGGCGACGCTTGAGTTTCTTCCGTCTGCCGTGATTAATACGACTGTCTCTTTGTTTTGTATCCACGATTCTTTCCCTCGCACGCGATGTGTTGCTAGACCCACTTGCCTCGTTCTACGCGTTCGACACGCATCCTGCTAATTCCTCCATCTAACTTCTGCCAGCCGATACAACCACGCAACTACGCAACTACGCATTACCGCTGGACGCGTCGCTGCCGCGTGGGTGGGACATAATTGAGCGCGTTGTCATCGCACGTGAACAAGCCCGGCGGGGTGTCTTGCGTTGCGAGTTGCTAGCAACCATCTGTAACGACCGTGTTTCTTTGTGTTCGACCGAGCGGCGGCTCGATACTTGCTGGCACCAGCCGACGCCCCGCGTGCTAATCTCCCGAGCTCATCACCTGCTCTCGACGCCAACAGCTTACACCGTCATAACAAGCAGCGACGCCGACGCCGACGCCGACGCCGACGCCGCGACGCCGAGAGGATAACAGCTCTTCAACTAACGCACTTGAAACTTCGAGCCAATTCTCTCTCCGCCCCTGCGTGCCCACGCGTAGCCCGCACGACGGCCCGCGCTCAGAGTGCGTAGAGTGCGTAGAGTGCGTAGAGTCTATGAAACAAGCTGACAAAATCACAGTTTAGGAGAGCGTCCAAGAGGGAGGATTCTCGTCACGTAGCTTCGTTATCGGTGTCAGCCACGCGCGGGGACATCCCAATTGCTCGCCGCGCGGTCGCCCGAAATTCGCAATCATCGCAAGGTTTCGTCTGCCGAAGTCCAGCGTGTCGACGCGGCGGGCATTTACCCCAAAACTGTAGTCATTTCGTTCCCTGGACCCTGTCTTGTGAGGCGGCGTTACGAGGTGATGGGCTGCCCGGGGAACGGTTTGGCGGACGGGCAGATGACGCTGCCTGCAGGGACGTCATGACGAGGCTTACCACGACGCCGCAATCCGGGAATCCCCGTCCTCGCCGCGCTGTTGGTCATCGGTCGGTTACCGGGTATCGGTGGCCGGCGCTGATACGAGGTCCAACCCGCAAAGCCTCGCTGCTGCCGGCTCGTAATTTACGCGGTGCGCGATGCGGCCGTAAATTAATTAGTGGTTTCAGCCGCGCGCGCTTTTTGCCCCCCCCCCCCCCCCCCCCCCCCCCCCCCCCGCAACACACGAGGCCGCCACCGGGCCAATCCAACTTTTTGCAATCTCCGCGAGATCGCGCCCCGCCTCCATCGCACGGCCACGGCGAGCGACATTTCATTTGAATGCGAGGAAGATTGTCTCGCGCCTCCTTGCACTGGTGTGCAGTGTGGGTTGGGGGAGTCGGGTGAGTCGGGGGAGTTGGCTTGCGTTGGCTTGCGTTGGCTTGCGTTGAATCCGAGCTCTGCACGCAAGTGCGGCGCTGGAAGCGGGGGTGAGAGGGAGAAGGTCACTCCGTCGAGATGCGAAGGTGTTGTCAAATTGCCATTCTTCTGACCGACGCTTTCCAACGCTACACAAAAAATATCGGCAAAACCTCGACCTGCTTCAAACAAAAGCTTCGAAGCAAAGCGCTCGCTCAATTCAGTAGAAAATTGCTGTTAAGTTCGAAATAATTGTTTCTCGACCTCGAGCACACTTCACACCCTCGTGGCACCCTAAATCTAAATCATCACAAACATCACAAACATCACAAACATCACAAACATCACACATCAAGTTGTCGAGGTGAAGCGTTGCGGCCGCGGCGAAGAATCCGTCCTGTCATTATCGGGTCTTTTGTTGCGCGAACACAAACCTAGTCGAGTCGACGATGACGTGACGCGGGGAAACCCGGTACAAATATCAGCGTGGCTGCTTCATTAGTCCACAATAGGTCCTTTAATTCCGCGCCCTCCGCTCTCATTCCAGCGACAATGATTAATGCCAGCCATTCATCAACATACACTTCACCGTAACTGTCAGACAATCATCAATCCAAATCATTCGGCGCCGGCGCGTGCCTCAACGAATCTAGCCGAGATAAAAACTTGCCATTGAAATTGCGACTGGTGGAAGGAGGTCGATTGATGAGTCTTGACGCCGACGCCGACGCCGACGCCGACGCCTTGCACAGAGGGCGGTGGTGAACCAGCGGTCATGCACTGCCGTGTCAGCCGGGCCTCTCATTGATTCCGACGCGATTGAAGATTGGAATCAATGAGCAACCCGTGCTATGAACTGCAGCCGTCCGAGCCCGATGTCCGTCACTCACTGAAGGTTGGCTGCCGAGGAGAGCAGCTCTCGCAGCTCGTCTTGAGGTCGCTTGAGAGGCAACCGACACCCTAGTGGACACCGCTTCGAACACAGGCCGACATCGGATGCGATGGAATCGAACCCTGAACTCCTGGAAGACCGCGGTCCAGCCCAGCGCACAGCGAGCAGCAGAGAAAATGAGGACACGGCAGATGTACGGCCGCTTGTCTCAGTTATCACGAGGATGGGCGCCGTTTAATCACGCTCTAAGTAGATTCGCGCGGGGAGGAGTTGGCTGAGATTGAGTTCGGGGGGCATGGGGGCCGATGTAAGAATGGGTTTTTAACGAAATCTAAAATTGCCACTTTGAAAACGTCACTTCGCGTTATCGCCGGCCGAGTGCGCGGAACGCGTCGCTTGTTTTTCCGGCGAAGAGCAATGTGCGTCGCGCCCCGAACCGAATGCATCGCAGCAGCCGCGCGCTGCAATCTGTCACCGACCCTGATTGCTTGGAATAATTGTGTTGTCTTTCCATCCAACAGAGTTACTCAGAAATACTCTCAATGAAATAGAGTTCGTCCCACAAAAAAATGTGTATGTATGCATAGAGATTTCGTGGGCCACGGAATGTAATTCTGAAAGAGAGTGGTGCTTGAATGTCCTTATTTTGCGCCGACGTGTATTACTCATTTCCAGCTCGGACAAATCCGTGAGCGCTCGGGCCCGCTTTGAGAGGGTGCCGCGCTAATGCTAAGTGCTGTCATATATTTAATGAATTATATACGCCGCCAGCGCGGGGGGAGCGGGCCGTCAATGTCAGAGGGAAAAGTTCGAAAAGAGAAGCGATTATTTCACAATTCACCCAGGGGCGGAACCCCGCCGTGGCGTCACCCAGGGGCGGAACCCCGCCGTGGCGTCACCCAGGGGCGGAACCCCGGGGAGGATCCTCGCTCGTCATGACGGTCAGGGTTCATGTTCCAACGATCTGCAACTCTTAACTGAGAGACTCGGTTATGGCCGGGCGATGCTGACGGCGGTGCTAGGGTTCCAGGGTGAAGCTCAGCCTTGCGTCCTGCTATGGGCTAGGTGGGAAGACAACGCTGCCTGCATTCGACAACGAGGACTTTTCACCGCCGCACAGAGCAGCAACGTACACCCCTCTGCCAGGAATCACGGCCGAGTGAAATGATTAAATGCTGCACACGTACGTGAAATAGTCATATTTTATGGCCTCTATCCTCAGACAGTTCTTAAATCTCGAAATATACGGCGTTTGCAGTGAAAATCCCTCCCCTTTGCGAAGTGTTCTTCTCACGGCCAAAAGAATGGGAGATAAATCCAACAGTATTAAATTTACTTAATATCCATAAAAAAAAGCTCGAAGTTTTTACTCTTTTCCTAAGCTAATAGCAAAATAATGAGGTATACATAAAATGAATATCGTTCCCGGGAATATCCGATACCACGACGTGGTCCTATAGATATACCCGGCGCATGCTGCGTATTATATCGAGATGAAATGTCAATATTTTCCTGATCAGACGCTGAAATAAATTCCTTATTAAACATCGTAATCCTCGGCATTGGTAGCATGGCTTTATTCCGCATCGCTCATTAGATTTCGTGTTGTACTTTCGCTCAAGGCAGAGCAGCAGCAGCAGCAGCAGCAGCAGCAGCGTACGAGTGTTGTCTTCGAAGCTGCATCGTATGAGGTTCTGTTTTTTTCTTTTTTTGCCAAGCAATTTGGCTCCAACTCGAACACAGATCTATAAAATACTATCTATATTATCCCATTTCCATTGAAGTCAATTTGAGGATTGCGATGGCGAAGTGTATAAGCAATGTGTTTTGCTCTGCGCCCAACGGAACGCAGCAAATAAACGCTGTAAACGCGGCGGTAAATGCGCGATCTTCCAGGCTCGCGGATAAGTGGTTATTTATCCGACGGTCTCGCCTGCCGCCGAATCCTCCGCCCCTCGCGCAAACTTGGCAACTCCGAAACTGGCAATTTCCTGCACCGCGTCGCGCGGAGGCTGCTTGTCGCCGATGAAGATCGACTTGCAGATAATCCGCGAGCAAACTGTACGCAAAGTGGGCTGCCCGCGTCCCCCCGTCCACCCGTCCCCCGTCCCCCGTCCCCCGTCCCCCGTCCCCCGTCCCCCGTCCCCCGTCCCCCGTCACCCGTCACCCGTCACAATACACACGGGCTTGCTATACTCTCCCGACAACCCGACATCCCGACAACCCGACATCCCAACAACCCGACATCCCGACAACCCGACATCCCGACAACCCGACAACCCGACAACCCGACAACCCGACAACCCGACATCCCGACATCCCAACAACCCGACAACCCGACAACCCGACATCCCAACAACCCGACATCCCGACAACCCGACAACCCGACAACCCGACAACCCGACCCGGGCTGAGACTTAAGACACCAGACGCGCCACAAATCAACCTGAAGCCGCCCGGCGCACAGAAGCAGTGTATTGAAATGTGAAGCCGCCCGGCGCACAGAAGCAGTGTATTGAAATGTGAAGCCGCCCGGCGCACAGAAGCAGTGTATTGAAATGTGAAGCCGCCCGGCGCACAGAAGCAGTGTATTGAAATGTGAAGCCGCCCGGCGCACAGAAGCAGTGTATTGAAATGTGAAGCCGCCCGGCGCACAGAAGCAGTGTATTGAAATGTGAAGCCGCCCGGCGCACAGAAGCAGTGTATTGAAATGTGAAGCCGCCCGGCGCACAGAAGCAGTGTATTGAAATGTGAAGCCGCCGAGCCAGCCACCACCAGACGCCATTAACCCATAAACTCATGAACCATCCATTCTGAGAAACAATTCAGCCGTTGGCGTTACACGAACTACTCCCGGAAAAGCGCTAGAGGAAACTTTCTATTTCATCTGCTTCGTCTTCTATTTAGAGAAATTAATTTAATTCTCGACTCGATATTAATCAAAAGTCATCTCAGGCAAATAGCGCAGAGTCTGGCGCCGGCGCCGAGGGCTCGAACCCACGACCCGCCTGCCTGCCTGCCTGCCTGCCTGCCTGCCTGCCTGCCTGCCTGCCTGCCTGCCTGCCTGCCTGCCTGCCTGCCTGCCTGCCTGCCTGCCTGCCTGCCTGCCTGCCTGCCTGCCTGCCTGCCTGCCTGCCTGCCTGCCTGCCTGCCTGCCTGCCTGCCTGCCTGCCTGCCTGCCTGCCTGCCTGCCTGCCTGCCTGCCTGCCTGCCTGCCTGCCTGCCTGCCTGCCTGCCTGCCTGCCTGCCTGCCTGCCTGCCTGCCTGCCTGCCTGCCTGCCTGCCTGCCTGCCTGCCTGCCTGCCTGCCTGCCTGCCTGCCTGCCTGCCTGCCTGCCTGCCTGCCTGCCTGCCTGCCTGCCTGCCTGCCTGCCTGCCTGCCTGCCTGCCTGCCTGCCTGCCTGCCTGCCTGCCTGCCTGCCTGCCTGCCTGCCTGCCTGCCTGCCTGCCTGCCTGCCTGCCTGCCTGCCTGCCTGCCTGCCTGCCTGCCTGCCTGCCTGCCTGCCTGCCTGCCTGCCTGCCTGCCTGCCTGCCTGCCTGCCTGCCTGCCTGCCTGCCTGCCTGCCTGCCTGCCTGCCTGCCTGCCTGCCTGCCTGCCTGCCTGCCTGCCTGCCTGCCTGCCTGCCTGCCTGCCTGCCTGCCTGCCTGCCTGCCTGCCTGCCTGCCTGCCTGCCTGCCTGCCTGCCTGCCTGCCTGCCTGCCTGCCTGCCTGCCTGCCTGCCTGCCTGCCTGCCTGCCTGCCTGCCTGCCTGCCTGCCTGCCTGCCTGCCTGCCTGCCTGCCTGCCTGCCTGCCTGCCTGCCTGCCTGCCTGCCTGCCTGCCTGCCTGCCTGCCTGCCTGCCTGCCTGCCTGCCTGCCTGCCTGCCTGCCTGCCTGCCTGCCTGCCTGCCTGCCTGCCTGCCTGCCTGCCTGCCTGCCTGCCTGCCTGCCTGCCTGCCTGCCTGCCTGCCTGCCTGCCTGCCTGCCTGCCTGCCTGCCTGCCTGCCTGCCTGCCTGCCTGCCTGCCTGCCTGCCTGCCTGCCTGCCTGCCTGCCTGCCTGCCTGCCTGCCTGCCTAAAAGAGCGCTTTTAATGCGTTACGCCGCCGCTTTGACATTTATTTAATGAAAGCAATAACTCCCCCTACTCCCCCCCTAAACCCAACACCCCCACCCGCCTTCTCCCTCTCTCTCCGACCCATTCAATTCGTTCACACGAGCCACTTAATTTACACGCGAGATTAATTAAAATAGCGGAGCTAATTGAATGACGCCGACATAACAGCGGCGGCGGCGGCGACATAGTGCCGAAGCTACCATGTGTGTGCTCCTCTTGACTACAGCCACCCACAACACAGCATACCTGCCCCACCTGCCCTGCATAAGCCAGATTGCAGCTCCATACCCCGTCTACTCTGAATTCCTCCCAGCAAACTGCGCTTGAATCTATGAAACATTCCGTCGTTTCAATTTGCATGTAAATATCATCAGCTCACGTGCTCGCTTTTCCTTCGTGTAACAAAATAAAAATGTCAATATTTGTGAATTTATCCGGGAAATATTTTACCCGCGGATCCTGTAGCGGCGGTTGTTCTACACGTGCTGGTGTTTGTTTCTTTTCTCCATATAACAGATTGGCTATTAAATAAAGTTAATGATTTTCTTTACGACCAGGTTGCAGCTTAGTCATCGCTGATGAAAGAATATTTCTCTCCCGCGCGGGCCTGGCTTAGAGCATCCGAGCGCGAGGACGGTGTGTTTCCTGTTTGCTTAAATCAAGGGTTAGGTTGGCTCGATGGGGGGAGGGGGCCATACGCGGCACTTGGGAAATTGATCCAGTTATCCACGTCGTATCCATCGAACCGCCCTCGGCAAAGATAATTATTTTCGCACGTGTCTTTTTCGCTGAAAGATTAACGCAGGTGGGCAGACACCGCGAAGATGACGAGCGACCACCATGTTTGACCCTTCGGTGGTGGAGAGAGGCGCACGTTGTTCCCTGGATGGTGCTTAGCGCTTGCTTGCAGGCCGCAGCAGTCTGTGCTGCTGAAACGCTTGCTAGGCTTAAACGCCCGTTCAGGCCACGAAATCCTGTCCATTGTTTGCATTTGGTGTATGTGTACGGCACACGAGACTGCTTGCAATTTATCTATACAATCTTTTTAATTAAGTTTCCCCACTATAATACTTGCGGTGTTACTTTCTTCTCTACGCTGCAGTTGAACTGAAATAATAAATATTAGGTCTCCAATTTACAACCCTTTATACGGCTGATTTGTTGCAATCCGATGCGGGAACGCCCGTGCAATATATACGATGTGCAATATATTATTAGATATTTTCATATCGGAATGTAATATCTGCACTGCTTTATTAAACTCGGCTCCAGCTACACTATGGGGATTGATTCCACTACCTCCACGTGCACGTGCACGTCCACGTCCGCGTCACGACAGACTTCCTTTCTGCGACGCGGTGTGCGGGGAGCGTTTCGACCGCCGGCACGGCTTGCCGGTGGGGTGTCTGGCGGGCGACATTGCGGTTGCTGCGAGTCACGATCCGACCGCAACGCCCCGATAGCGTCGTCGCCAGCAAGACGCAGGACGACGCTCGCCTTGCATCTCTGTCCGGGGCACGGGCGCCGAGGTGACCCGGCGAGAACAAGCTAAGAGAGGTCAGCGCGATGCTTGCTGGCGTGCAGCTCGGCGATCTGTCAACGGTTTCTTCGGAGGAGTGAAACCCCAAAAGGCAGCCGATGCACTTCCTTGAATCCCGACCACGGCCAGCAGCGGGAAGTTGCCCGCTAAGAAACGTGTCACGTTCAGTTCAATTTCAGCTCGATGAAATCCATAATGCAGGCGGTAATAATTTGTCTCGTCAGTTATACAACAAATGAAACAGGGGTTGATAAAACTCGCTGCGGCCTTTGTGTTGTTTCTTTGCATGTCTTTTTTCGCGGTGAACGGCGTCGGTAGTCGGGGCTTGCGAAACAGCGACTCTTTCCACGAGATTATGCCCACTTAGACTTGTATTTTTCAAATATAAAGGCTTTTCATCTTCGCCATTCTGCCCCATAAAGCATCCCATAAAACGCATTTCTCGCAAGAAAATATGAGTGCAACTCTGCGCACACTCCATAAATACATTTATGGGCTCACACTGCGCCCTATCGCAGTGCACATTTCTTTGGAAGGCAATGTCTCGCGCGTAATGTTAGCTGATATCCTCGAGTACAAACGAGAGCAGGCACTAGCTAATGTTCCATTCTACTCTTTAAGCGCGCCTTTATCTCCATGGAACTTTAATGGGGTGCGAGTAAGAAGCTGTGTAATAATACAACCGACTGTCTCTGCCTCTTCTCTACATTAACAATTTAATTGTCACTCCGATACTGCTGCTGCTGCTGCTGCTGCTGCTGCTGCGAATATAGACTCGAAGACTTGCCAACACGAGCACAATGAGCCAACTTAGCTCGATTGCAAAGGAAACAGTAAAGGTATTTAGGCGATAGACTAAAATGTTCCCCGTGCGCGCATCTCTCCAAACTGCAGCGCGCGAAAGAAGAGCTAATCGGCGGGAAATGCGCTCAAGACTTGTTTACTTAAGCAGCAAGTTTTAAATGTCGCCAGCGTGTCCCGGAGCAAGCGACCCGTCGCCTCCCAAGGCCGCGAGATGCCGCCTGCAACGCTCGACCGCTCGACCTTGAGTAGGTGACAGCCAATCGCCAACTAGCTGGTTCTGTTTGGTATCACACATGACAACACCCCCGACGACGAACACAATGCACCCCCCACCCCCGCACACCACCGCACAGAAATAGATCTCGGGGAAAGCATGCGTGAAATGAATTCCGTGCGTTTCTAAATTGTTTGCATAGACACGAGAGTGTTTTCGGCGTTAGCCAGCTGAGCGCGTCCCCCCCCCCCCCCCCCCCAGCTGTAATGGGCTCTACTTGGCTCGCGGCGCGCTCCAAGCGGGCTGGATAGTTTTTATTCTACTCGCAGTGTCATCCGCGCGGGCTGCTCGAGGAAATGAGGAAGTAAATAATGTGGCGCGTCTAGTGCGGCTAGTAGTGGTGCCCTGTTCCCACTGACAGCTATTTAGCCGCAAGCGGTCCTGCTGCTGCGAAACACTGGGTCCCATTTATTAAGCCCTGCCCGGGCTGCGCTGCCCGGCCCGGCCCGGCCCGACCCGACCCGACCGTGCTACGCTGATGAGATTCCGCCTAATGTATACAACGGGCAACACGCGGCCATTACTCGACCCTTGCCCTTTATGCCGCTCCCTGCCGCGCGGGGAAGACAATGCCGCCAACAACAATGTACCCAGCTTTCAACAGCGCTACAAATTACAGCCGGCATTTTTCGCCCCCGCGATTGTTGCTCGGTGTAAAATTGCAGTGGCAGCAACGAGCGCTGTGATAAATAATCGAGGCGCTCGCATATTTTGGCAATGATAAGCGCCGCTTGGAATCAGCGAGCGGGATGAGAGGTTGCGCGCGCACCGGACAATTAGCCAATGGGTTCGCCTCCACTCGTTAATTCGTCGCCTCCAACAGCTTTTAGTAACAATGTCAGATAATCAATTTATTCGACGAGCAGAACAGCAAACAATTAGCCGTTTATAAAATTCAAACTATTTCCAAGAACTTCCGCAGACTTGGGCCATTGAGCCACTTGCTTTCGAACCCCTCCCCCCCCCCCCCCGGCCCAGCCAAACTTTCCATCCCTTCCAAGACTCCCCCTTTCTTGTTCTCTCACTAATCTCAATCTCGAAAACAAGTTTAATTAAATATTTCATTAATTATACGACCAAAGAAAGGATTCTAAATAAAGCGACACAATTCTTCAGACGATTATTCTATTACGAAACTCCAGATTGGATTTATTTCGTCTGCGAATTGTTGTATTGACTTTGTCTTAGCTTGGATTCTATATCATTCAATTAAACTCTCCTAGACTTGCGCGAGCAAATATGTGCGGCCCCATTTTGTAATTTGCGCAGAAATTGAGCGAAATGCGCCAGGCTTGCCAGGCTTGCCAGGCTTGCCAGGCTTGCCAGGATTGCCAGGATTGCCAGGCTTGCCAGGCTTGCCAGGCTTGCCAGGCTTGCCAGGATTGCCAGGCTTGCCAGACTTGCCAGGCTTGCCAACTTTCCAGGCTTGCCAGGATTGCCAGGCTTGCCAGGCTTGCCAGGATTGCCAGGATTGCCAGGCTTGCCAGGCTTGCCAACTTTCCAGGATTGCCAGGCTTGCCAGGCTTGCCAGGCTTGCCAGGATTGCCAGGATTGCCGAAACAGGCAAGGCAAATACTGCACGGGATTCAGTTCATAAAAAATGTGTCATTTCGCTCGCTAATCCTGGAACAAGCAGCTCCCCAAACAAGCAGCTCCCCAAACAAGCAGCTCCCCAAACAAGCAACTCCTCAAGCAAGCAGCTCCCCAAACAAGCAGCTTCCCCAACAAGTAGCTTCCCCAACAAGTAGCTCCCCAAACAAGCAGCTTCCCCAACAAGCAGCTTCCCCAACAAGTAGCTCCCCAAACAAGCAGCTTCTCAATCAAGCAGCTTCCCCAACAAGCAGCTCCCCAAACAAGCAGCTCCCCAAACAAGCAGCTCCCCAAACAAGCAGCTCCCCAAACAAGCAGCTCCCCAATCAAGCAGCTCCCCAAACAAGCAGCTCCCCAATCAAGTCGTTACGCAGCCGAGGACAAAGGTCTGATCGAATCACACCTTCCGCTGGAAAATTAACGGCGCTCCATGTGGAAAATCTTGTTAATCTCTTTTGGGCCACGGCCCGACTCAGAAGATCGGCAAAATTTCAGCTTTCAAAAACCCTGTGTTGTTTTGTTTTCGCCCGTTTGGTGCACGTAGCAAGCAGCACGCTCTTAACCTCACTCGGAGCAGACTGTTGCTTGCAGAATAACATTAACTGCTATTTCTATTTATTACGCCTTCCTGCTGCTCGCAAACTCACCGTGATGATATTTTTAAATTATTCCATATGAGTCACGCTTTGTTAAAAAGTAGACGAGCCAGAGCCATGGAGGTGAGCTGTCCGTATCACGAGTCTGGTCAACATCGACCAGGATGGCCCAGTCTGCTCTCCTCCTTTCTCCTAGACTCAGCCAGCCGTCTGCTGGACCGTTGCGAAGCGCTGATAAAGGAGCTTCGCTAACCCGAATCGGTCGCCAAACCCAGTCGTCATTCATGTCCTGCTGTCCTGCTGTCCTGCTGTCCTGCTGTCCTGCTGTCCTGCTGTCCTGCTGTCCTGCTGTCCTGCTGTCCTGCTGTCCTGCTGTCCTGCTCTCCTGCTGTCCTGCTCTCCTGAACAGACACGGCCGGTGAAGATAGCCAATCAGCGTGTGTTCACACGGAACCTCGCTGCAAGCAGATGATTAGCATGGACAGCAAGAAGCAAGTTGAGAGTGAAATTCTTCAACACAAAAAGGCTGTGTGCTCGTTATGCCAATGAGGGGATTGATTGTTGCCCGATCGTTGGCACCGATCTGCCGACCAGCATTCCTTCCAGGGAGTACGAAACTAACCGATTGCACAACCTCTCTCACGCCAAGGACGCCATCCCTTAAGTCTTCACCTCCTTAAAAGTTTGCGCATAAAAGTCAGATGTCTAAACTAATTACTGGAGTTCCAAGAGATTTATGGCCCAAGCTTTCCCCCACACACATTTTGTGTTCCGTCGTTTTTTTTCATTGCGCTGTTTTTTAACAGCACTGCTCGCTCCGAAGTGCGATACGATGCGATGCGATGCGATGCGATGCGATGCGATGCGATGCGATGCGATGCGATGCGATGCGATGCGATGCGATGCGATGCGATGCGATTGCCGTGATGCCCACTCATCTTACGCAAGGTTTCAATTCCCAGGTCTTCAGATTGACTTTCACTCGTGCGCCCTTCAGTGTTTTACATGCAATTGATCGAATTGAGCTGGTAAGCCTGTTATAATGATCTTACGGTAGGCACACAGCTTCCACTTTGTTCCCCGATCCCCAATTAGCGAGCGCGACAGTACGCGCCTCGAGACCAAGACAAGAAGAGTTGTTTTTCGGGAAAATTGGATGTTCAGCCGTCGAACCACGGTTCCTGGGGGCGAGGAATCCTGTCAACTCCAAGGGACTTTATCTCCTCGTGTCTTGAAAAAAAGAAAATGTTTGCATGAATCCCCGGACGGCAATCTGCTGGAGGCGGAGGAAGCGATGACGCAGGAGACACGCGCAGGCCGCGTTCTGCAGGGAACATGGAGGTCCTCCAGTGGCCTCGTCTCGAGTGTCGGGTGTCAGGGTGTCCGGGGTCAAAGGTTGCAGTGCAGGGAGACTCTCAGCCCAACGCTCCGCCTCGCCGTGCTCGGCGGCGTTGATGGATGACGCTGCCGACGCCGACGCCGACGCCGACGCCGACGCCGACGCCGACGCCGACGCTGGAGACAATGCGAGACGACGGCTCCTGACACATGACTCGCTGTTTTTATTTTGTTAGACGACGACGCTACGCGAGGCGATCAATCCAACGGAGCGCGTAAAACGAAGCCCCAGCGGCAATTGTCCGTCGGCATAACAGAATTGATCGGGTTCAGTTGAATGCGTGGTCATTTCGCAAAGGCGTTTTGACCTAAAAATGAAAGTTTTCATTTGCTGAATCATCGTGGTTGAACTGCTTTTAAAATTTTAACCACCACGTTGAGATCCGATCGCCCCTGCTACCTGCTACCTGTTACCTGCTACCTGCTACCTGCTACCTGCTACCTGCTACCTGCTACCTGCTACCTGCTACCTGCTACCTGCTACCTGCTACCTGCTACCTGTTACCTGCTACCTGCTACCTGCTACCTGCTACCTGCTACCTGCTACCTGCTACCTGCTACCTGCTACCTGCTACCTGCTACCTGCTACCTGCTGCCTGCTGCCTGCTACCTGCTACTTGCTACATGCTACCTGCTACCTGCTAGGGTGGCAGGGTGGCAGTGTGGCACGGTGGCAGTACATGGAAAAACCCCGAGATGTCGCTGCTCAACGCTTCGTCGGCGTCCATCGCCCCGTGGATCCGCCGCCTTTCACCGACGCCTTGATCCCGACTGTTTTTACTGTAAATTGGAACTCTGAACTTTGCTCGGAACGCAAAGCCCTTACGCTGGTGGGCCGGGGTTTCGCGCCGGGATTAACTCTGGGTTCATCCCGCCGTCGGGGCATAACTTCCGGTGAAATGAACGCGCGGAGGGCTCGGGGTGATCGGTGGCTTTGCCGGGTTCCGGTCCGTCCCTTGAGCTAGCTCGAGCAGTCTTTGCATCGCATCACACTCAGAGTAGCGAGACTCGGTTGTGATTTGGTTGAATGAGTTATTGCCATTCGGGTCATGGGCGACGTGTACACAAGGTAAGCTTGAATGCGTTTAGCGTCGAGATGCAGCTATTCGTTTCGAGTACTGACACCTACGGCTACAGAGGCGGCTGACAGTGCTGAAGAGCTTCGGGTCGGGTCTGTGGTACGGTGGAGTCTTGTTTTGAAAATAGGTACCCTTCATTCATGTCGTTGCTGCCGACACCACGGCTAGAATCCGAGATTAATGTGCGATCCAGCAACCGAGACACCTGCCTCCTGCAACTCTTGTGACATGGAGCTGACATCTTGTAGATTCATGAAACCGCTGTACCAATTATCTCACCTCGCTGTCTTCAAAACATTTTATAACGTGAGAATATTTTTCATTGTGAAAGAATCTAAAGTACGCAAATTGAATATATTTAGCCGTTTGAGTTTGGTTTCTTGCCAGTGTAGGACGTATCACGAGTTCAAATTTAGCACCCTTAAATTATTAAACCCTTGACTCCTTTCAGCATAAATGTGGGATATACAGGAGAATTAGTCGATTTCTTACATTTTTTGACATCTTAAATATCATATTTAGGAACGGTATAGTGAATCTGTTCGGATACTTTTCGTTTCAATGCCTAACGTAAATAGTATCTTTCTACTGGAACATTTTATCGCCGCGGCTGCGATGCACGCATTGTATTTCAAGTTCGAATCAAACTTGACGTTTGGCAAGGAAAGCCGAAAGAGATTGCCTATTTTCACCGGGGAAGCGTCACATTTATCTTCGCCGGCCGACAATGCGCCGGCGCGCCCGCTGGGCGCATCTGCTGGGCCGGTGAAGTCGTTGAAATCACGAGCTCGCTGCATTCTGCTTCGCCCGCAGAACACTGGGCCGCAGCAGGCATGAATCTCATCACGACAACACATGAGAATACCATCTCCATACAAATTCCAGTCAACTCAGCGCGACTCGCTAGCTCCGAGCTTCATTTGAATACAACTGCCTGCCTGCCTGCTTGCCTGCCGCAGTATACTTGCCTCGAACTGATTTGATTGCGGGCCAAGGCATTTCTTCCTCCCCCTGCTTCTTTCCGATTTTTCTGAGTGGTCAAGTCTAGCCTGACGCTAGGGTTTTCTACCCTTGCGCATGACCATCAATCAAGCTATTCCGTCGGCTCACTTTCGCCGCTTGCTGTCATCAAAGTCTAAGCTCGCGACTTAGGTCCATGCAAGCGCGTCGCTATCAGTTGGATCCGAAGCAGTGGTATTCTGCGATCTTATCTCCGCTTAGGGCCACGAGGATTGCTTCTCTCCCCGTTCGCTTGCAGACTTTGATGCACCCACGTACCCGCAAATAGGCGAGCTACATTCAATTCGCTGCCTCGCTGCTTATCAGCTGTACGCGTCGCTGCGGCAAGGTATTAGGGGTACTTCGACTTCACACAGACGACGCCCGTCGATGTGAGCTCGACGTCGCGACGCCCGATCCCCAGACCGAGGCGCGCCGATGTTCTCCAGCCCTTCGCGTTCAACGCGCTCAATTATTTACTACCGACGTTCCACCGTCGATCCGCCGCCGTCCGCGTTTCCTTCTTTTGCCAGCGTTTTTCTCGGCGGAAGTTTGCAGGCGGCTCCACGTGGCCACGCTATCCGCAGATGTTGTGGTGTTTGCTGGAGTTAAAGCAGCAAGCATCAAGCAGCAAGCAGCAAGCAGCAGCAAGCAGAGATACAGCTCTTTGTTGCATGTTAGAAGTCGTGTGCGGGGGAAAGGCAAGCTGCCGTGACGTCGTGAAAACTAAAAACAAGGGAGGACGCGACACGCGTTTCATCTGCATTAGGTCGGGCGGGTAAACAAGAGCATCCATCCCGGTCTCGATGCCTGGTGACAAGCGGGGAATTCGTCTGGAAGCTGGCTGAACGCGATCGCTTTGCAAGTGCTGCTCGAGAACACAGTAGTTTTATTTCACCCTCCCAACTGACGTCTCCTGCTGGATGGATGGAGGCACGACTGTCACCAAGTAAAACAATTCCCTGTGTTATGGTGAATTATGGATGGGATATGCAACGAGATGTAACGATGCAGCGAACACTCCAAGTGCCTACTTGTTTGAATAAACGCGGGGATAGCTTTTATCGTTGAAAATCGTAAAAGTTATTTATAGACCAGTGAAATTTCATTCAAATAATATAGACGTCGAATTTTCGTGGTTAGTAGCTGGCAGTGTATATTTTTATTTATCGAGTCGAAACCCTGTAGGCAAGCAATGCATTATAACATCATAAATCAGAGCGAAACACATTTATTATTGACGTTTTGATTGGAATCCATAAGATATCGACCCCGTGGGAATATCTGCGTATAGCAGTATCTTTCTCACGTTTCCATGGCAGCCTCGTGTGGTAGGCCTCCGCAGTGGTGAGAGTGCAGTTTTTAACTGCTGCTGCTGCTGCTGCTGCTGCTGCTGCTGCTGCTGCTGCTGCTGCTGCTGCTGCTGCTGCTGCTGCTGCTGCTTGCTGCTTGCTGCTGCTGCTTGCTGCTGCTGCTGCTTGCTGCTGCTGCTGCTGCTGCTGCTGCTGCTGCTGCTGCTGCTGCTGCTGCTGCTGCTGCTGCTGCTGCTGCTGCTGCTGCTGCTGCTGCTGCTGCTGCTGCTGCTGCTGCTGCTGCAGACCTGACAGAACAAAGCAGGCCGCAGTTTCCGTCGCGCGACTTGAATTATGAACGCAGCTTGAAACAGGGCACCGTCTTTCCCCAGATACATGTCTGAGCGTCACATATTGTTATTGCATATTTTGTAAATAATTGCGTTTTGTCAGCACATTGGTCGGAAAAATCCAATATCGCAAACGCGACGTTCTTCTTTGAAAATAGATCGCAGCAACAAAAACATTAAATTCCTCTCGCGACGGATTTGAGGGCGGTTTTCATGTTATGATATTTATACGTCGGCGACGCGTGAAAAAAAGACGTGTTGTCCGTGGATCGCGATGTTGCCAGCTAGGGCTGTTGAAGGGAGGTCGGGTGGGCGACAGGTCGCTGCACATGCTAATATGTAAATGACGCCGCCCTGGCAGCGAGCTGGCTGCGACCGCTGCAACCACGCTTTGTCGGTAAAACGCGCCGACGTGTTTACTTTATTACATCGAAGTTCCAACCTTCGATACAGACGCGCCTAATAATTTGAAGCCGGCGTTGGAAATGAAAAGATGTCGGCTCGCGCCGCGGCCAGTGATTAATGCACAGTCATGTCGAAGGCGCAGCCGCAGGAAATATAAGTTATTCTCTTCTCTACTATTTCATGTCTCACCCTCCTTAACTGTGTTCGCACCCCCACCCTCCCCCCGGCCGCCACCCCTGCGTGATATACGCGCGGCGGTTGCACGGGCGGCCGCGGCGGGCGCTGGCGACTCCAACGCGTCCCCATGGTGACGCAGGGGGAAACAGCGCTAAGGGAAATAGCGAGACTAATTAAAAAACACGAGTGAAGGCGGCTTTTAGGCTGAAACGAGTGCGCGCTGGCTGCGCTGGATGTGTGTGGCAGCGAAGGCCACCTCGTCTCTCTGGATCTGCAGGATGGACGGATAACTTTCATAACGCAAAGAAGTTAACAAATCAACGCTCAAAGCTCATGTTTTTCTTGAACTTCCGTTGTAACTTATATCTGGAAGATTTATCAACAAAAGTAACTTAATTTAATTTTAAATATAGTCAAGCAGCCAGACTCTGTCTGCCAGGCATAAAATCAACCAGCGAGCTCTGAGTGTGAAGTAGGTCCTTCCTAGTGTGCAGAGGACTATACCAGTCATCGAAACGGTCGCTTGAGGCCATCGTGAAGGCAGTAAGCTGTATGCTTGCTGCCACAGAGAGTGGGACAAGTCCACTGGGGGTTTCACAAGCCCAGCTCTGCACGGTGTTGGGTGTACCGCGCTTGTTCGTACCACTGCGACTTCCTGTTTGCTTGTCCGTCTAATTGGTAGCGAGCCGCGTGCAGTAGAGACCGCGACGGGGTTAATTGGCGCGCTCTTCGGCGTCCCCCGAGCCGGAACCCGCGCACGCGTGATTGCGGCCGGGGTCGAGGTTTCACTGTCGCGTACCCTGGCGGCCAAGTGCGACCTGCCATCGCAGTGACCGGAAGACAAACCGAACATCCGGTGTTTCTCGGATGAACGCGGTAGTTAAGTGTGCCTTCTAGAGTCTCGGGGCGCTATTAACATGCGAAAAGCGGGACTTTTCTCCCCGGCTTTTCACCCTGAGCGTTCTGGTGACTTCCACGAAGAGTTTTGACAGAGAATTACGACAAGTTTTTCGTCTCAAAAGCGGCTTGGCGTACGACGAAAACTTTACAAACACCCACCTCGCCGTTTTCTTTCTCGGATATTTTTGCATAGAAATTATTATCTAGTCATCTACAAAGACGA